>OX438947.1:6860879-7460879 GCA_949316185.1 Pyrausta nigrata
TAAAGGTTGACGCTGCAGAATCTTATATGTTTCCCTTAGATTAGGTAGTTGAAACGGCATGCACATAATTGCATTCAAAATAAAACTTAATTAACTAGATACTCCGCATCGCTGACTGACTCCTATAATATCTACCTACATCACAACAAACAGTGATGGACAGCCAAATTGTGAGACTGGGCCTAATTTTATCGGACTAATCACGAGGTGTTGGTGCTCTTTCCTTTTCTATTTAAGCATGATTTTTCTTTCACATTCATAACTACGACAACCAAAACACCAAAATAACTTTCAATCTTAACCCAGTCAATAGGGCAGTGGTGTTCAATCAGGCATGCGATCGACACTAGCGAGGAAACCAGACCAACCAGGAGTGGTGACCAACCAGTCAGTTAACGTGCGCACGCGCAAACAACCTTCGCTCGGCAAGCATGGAGCACGCGGCGCTTACGCTCGTCGTTATAACATGTAAGTGAATTTATTGTTACAGTGCACAGTGATTTGAAGTGTTATATATTCGTAGCTTAACATTACATAGAGTTAAGTTGTGTTATGATAAGCCCATCCCTATTGGAGGACCTCAATTTTGAGTTCGAATTTCAAAATTGCGAAACTAGCTCCTGTTCGTTCGAAAATTGCGAGAGTTCGAAGCAACGTGTGCCTATATTCTCGATAGTTCGGCGTCTGTTGTGTTTGGAATGTTCAATGTTTAGAAGTACAAATATTACAAATAGTATTGTAATTATGTCTTGTACCTTTTCACGCCTGAACCGTTAAATCCATATGGAAGAAATTTGGTATAAAGTGTTAGGTAGTTTAGAAACTTAGAAAGTATTGTATCCTTCCAAGATAGTTTTTATCCCGGAAATCATTACAAGGGAGACGAAACTTTCTACGTATAGAAAATCTGACAATTGCACGGGGGAAGTCGTGGGGCCTCGCTGGTTTATGTTCGAGCTTTTTCTCAAATCCTAACCATTACGCCAATGCAGTTTCATTAAAATCGGTTCTATTTTTACCGAGTACGGACACCATATGCATAGAAGTCAAACATAGATTCCTAAAAGTCCTTAGTAGTGCAACTCTTCAATGGATACCTCGTCTTCCCTTTTTCACCCCCGTAGAGGTTGATCTTTCGAAAATCCTGAAACACGTTGTTTTTAAATTTCAACCAAATAGATAATTATTTAGCTTTAAACCTGCTGGAGTTTCATACAAACTTAGTATTTCCAAAATTCCTTTTTTAGTGGTAGCCTATATCAGATTAGGAGGAATATTTGTATAAAACTTCAGCGTTTAGGTAGGGTTTTAGGTTAGGCAAGGGTTTGGGCTGGGCGTTGATTAGTCAGTCAGTCAGTAAAATTCTTATAAATTAATATGTATGGGTTTTATCAGCTTCTCTACATACAATACAAGGCTCCAAAGGCCTTACCTACTCCGATAACGATGTGCGTTTTTTCGACTGAATCTATAGCCGTCCCTGTTACTGTTGCAGAATTCTTAGACAAGGTGCAATCTATTTTATAGCGGAAATCGCTATCGTCAACAAAATTTCAAAAATAAATCCGAAAATCGCGTGATGTTTCGATGAGTTATGACAGATTCATACATTTTATTAGCGATAGTGAACTTGCATCTTGTGTATGTGTGACAGCGCGAACTCCTAGAAATACGGACGTCAGCATCCGGAGTATTCCGGTGAAAGAAATCTGGACTCCTGGTAGTCTACGAATAAGTCTTTACCAGGGCCCTTAGACAAGATGCAATCTTTCTACAGCGAACTTCGCTATCGCCAACGAAATGTCAAAATTTGTATCCAAAAATCGGAAATGATTTTATACTAATAGCTTAGTATAATTCTGCCGCTGTTATACACTTGAATTAAATTGTTAATTATATTGTAATAGTAAGCTTGAATAAATGAAATGGTTAATTTCGACAAACATTTTAAACTAGCCCTCACATATTTTTTCTCGTGATATATCGGTGGCAGAATTATTATCGGTAAGGCGGTTAGTGGTTATTTCAACGTTCAATTTGTTTGTATTTTGTAATAAGTAATCGGTTCACACAAACGAATCGCCGTTTCATCACCATTTTAAATAATAAATAAATTGTTTCAACAAACACACCAATTACCTAGCCCCTAACTAAGCGTGAGCTTGTGCTATGGTGACTAGGATAACGGCTAGAAATACTTAAATACATATAAACATCCATGACTTAGGTACAAATGCTCGTGCTCATCACACAAACATTTGCCCCTTGCGGGATTCGAACCCGCAACCGCCTGGTTTAGAAGTCCGATGCGCGAACGACTACACCAAGACGGTCACCATTTATCCGGTAAACGTCAACGTTTACCGTATAAATGGTGAATTAGTCGGTTAACGTTGAAGTAACGATTTAAGAAAAAACTAAACAGTTCTTGAAATTCGGAAACGTTTACCAGTTAATAAAACCGCCCATCCGCGAATGTTTTTATAATCTCTGATTCAGCAACCATACAATTAGTGTTTACAACAAAGTTAACAGTAAAATAAAGACGGCTACTTCATTTTATTTATTTTATTTGTATTACAAAATCTACAGCTCTTAATATGATAACATAAAATACAGACATGTAAGACTTACAGCCAATGACGGATTTACATTTTATATACTATATTTTAAGCAACGGTCATCAGATAACATTACGTGTATTAATTTCTCTTACTGTGTGTGTATGTGTGTGTGTGTGTGTTCAAAAAATTATCTATTTATTACCTACTTGATACCATCAGTGCACGAAATGCACTGTGCCAGAATTTTTCCGACACCATTTTTCACTGCTGTAACTCAACAGTTAGGAAAAAAGGTGGTCTTCTAGTGGTACTCGAACCCACGACCTCTCCCTTTCCGGGCGATTGCTCTTTTAACTTACCTATCCTTAGTCTATAAGAGTCTAGTCTCCGTTTTTGTGTAATTCCGAACTAAAGATGACCTACTACGTCAACTCAGCATCTGACCATTGCTCAATATTTACATTAGGCAGATTTGGGTTAGTATAAATTGTGTGATCTGTTTGGTTTAATATTTTTAGACCAATTTACCAATTTTTACAGCCGGTGAACTTAACTCAACGGTAAATTTGACACATTTCCTATACCAAATATGTCAAATAATATCATAACGGCTGTTTAAAAATTAAACATGTATTGGTGAACTCGACCTTTAGCCCACAGTTCACCAACACATGTTACATTTTCAATCAGTTGATTAAGGATTGTTTGACATATTTTGTATGGAAATTCTGTTAAATTAAGCGTCACTGGCTGTTTAAAAATTGGTGAACTCGGCTCGGGTCTTACCCATATTGTACAATCCAATGCCACAGTTTATTTAGAGCTAAAGTTAAGGTCAAATAAGCTCCACTTACCTACCAAGAAGTTTGTTAACCTTATGCTTTGTTTTAATTACTTTGACGCGGTTTAAGTAGATATCTATTTTGTGTTGTTATCGAATAGATAACTTTTTCTTCATATTTGTATGCCTCATGGTCATGACTGAGGGTCGTGATCATTATGTGGAATGAAACACACACAACGACTTTCTTGGCAATGTTTAATGGAGTAGTTTGCCATTGCCTTCTCCATTTCACACACTAGTCAATTAGTGTGTTTCCTCACGATGTTATCCTTTACCGTTAGTCAGCGATATCTTTGAAAAAGACTGTACTAAAGTTTTTATACAAACTCAGTGGTACAGGCGGGGATCGAACTCACGACCTCACGGATGAGGAGTGAAGTTCTCTGCTCGGCTATCACTGCACTAATATCGAATAGACAAACCGGTCGTTACATCACCACAACAACCAGGCATTAGCAGGCCAGACATATTTGACAAATGGCTCGGCTGGCATACTACTCTAGTACTTCCCAACTATGATTTACTTGTTTTTAGTTAATCAATAAGCATCATAAAGCAAATCAGTGAAAGTTTCCGCGGCCGGTGCGCATGCGCATTGTATAATGTTTGTAGAGCGTGCGAGGTAACCAATGAATCGGCTAAAGGATTTGTTCCTGATGGTTACAAAGCGTGCTTCCAGAGTAAACAAAAATAAACGCTTTTTACAGACACATATATAAATTTAACTATCATAATATAATATCAATAGACCAAGTACAGACTTGGTGTAAATATAAATTGACTGACCTCCTGGAACAACTTAAGAAGGCACTTAAGTCTATGATCCTAGTTTTTCACACACTACAAGGTGTTATTGAAATAACGCAAAACCTCTAAGAGGCCGATCCTGTTGCTCAAATACAACAACTTCTTCTATGGGACCAACATCGAAATCGCAAAATTTATGTTTGCTTCCCCATACTAAACCATAGCCAGCTGACATCAGTTTGTATGGAGAACTTGTTTTTTTTAGAATTTTTTATGTTGGTCCCATAATAAAAGTGGTATTTGAGCAGTAGGACCTGCTTGTAAGAGGATTTGCGTTATTTCAATAACACCTTGTATTAGAACAGTTGATTAAGTAGGTATACTAAAACACACAGAGTAGTCTATAGTAAGCGTACGGATAGGTTTACATAGTACTTACTTCATTACATTATGTATTAAATCCATATAGAAGAGAGTAGTTCTTGAAAACGATTTCTGATCACATGCATAAAATAATCCACTCTGCATAAAGTATTTGGATAAATAGTTCCTTGCTTTTACTAAACGATTCAAACACACATGCATCATTGTTTAAAAGTGCATTGTTACTTTTCCCTGGAATTCGGCAGCCTCGTTGAAAGGTTCTTGACCCTGCAATAGTCCATACAAGCCACAGAACCAGTTCTTATGACACCCCTCCGAAAACCGCCGCAGTCCAACCTTAATTATTAAAAACAGGCCCTCTAGAGTCGCTAAAATGTTACTCTGTAATTTCAACAGCATTTTTAACGAGACGTCGGTCTCCTGACCTTCGAACTAAATCACAATAAATTAACAGGGCACATAAAAACGTTCCTATGCAAGCCAGAAGATTCTGTAAAATGGCTGAATCTTAAATCCTTACAAGGCAATGCATTCATTAAATTACAAAAGAGTCGAGAGGATGTAATCAAATCGTAAATCATGCCAACATTACGACTTTCTCCTGTCCGTTTACGGACATTAGAAGGCTCTACCGAAGTACTTGAAAAACCTTACATTTCATTAGGTAATGCCAAACAATGTCTTTAGCATCTTTTAAGTTAAGTTGCCGCATTCTAATATTGTATGTTAACTTGTTCCAGTGTTACAACTATGCCGAGCAGAAATATCGGAGATCGTACCAGGGGTCTGGTTTTCGGCAAACGCTATCAACGATGGATACTCGCCGAAACCGATATCAGAGATATTCTCCACTGAGCCATCGCCCCCATTCTCGCCTACCCAGCCCATCGTAGTCCTCCCTCCCTTCTCATCTTTACAACCGAATCCAGAGGTCACTCGCTTATCAACAAACACACCAGTTTTTTATCAATCCAGTACCCCGTTCCCCATTACGAGCACGCCTGTACCAACAACAAATAATCAGTATGAACAGTCAAGCACACCAATTCCACCCGCGAGTTCTTCTTTTCCACCGTCAAGTACACCATTCCCACCTCTCAGTTCCACGTATCTGCCAACGAGTTTCCAGTCAACAATGTCTACTTTTCTACCCGTCAGTCAGTCTAGTTCAGTGACTACTCCAGCTCCCACTTCGAGCGAATTCTTCGACTTCTCGCAAACACCGCGAGCTCCAACCCAACCGCCACAGTCCCCGACACAAGGAACGACCCGAGATGGCAAAAGTACCCTGTCGAATTCTCAAAGCGTAACATTCGGATTACCGCAATCACGGCCAACGATACCACCACCAGCATTTATACCCCAAACGCAAACGACAGCCCCGCCGAACTACTTTGTGATATACCAAAACGCGCCACAGTCTATTCAGTCTTTCCCATATCCCCAGCAGCAATCGTCTGAACTAACGCAGGCTCCCCTGCTTATAACATCTCCAATGACTGTTACGACTCCACTTCCCCCTTCGACTACAGTGAGCACGATTTCCAACGGATCCATTTCCCCATACATTACGAATACTCTCTCAGATGGCACCCGTCGGCCGACGGTCACATTCAGGTCTACGCCCCCGACATTTACCCCTCAGAACCTGCCATGCGCTCCTTTGCAAAGGTCACCTTTTAGGAATGCGACGCAACCATCGCTGATAGCCCAGCCTGGTCCGCCTCGTGTGCCGTTCATACCGAATCTCAAAATCCGCGTCGTTGCACCCAAGGGCTCGATAACGAACGTGAAGATCAATCCTTCGACGACACCGAAGCCTCAACCGACCAGGAGGACCAAGAAACCTAAGAAAAACACGTACGACGGTTGTCTGGACTCTTGCAAAGGAAGGAAGGACCCTCTATGCGCCGTTCCACTGGCAACTGTCGTTATAGACCCGAAGTTGTTGAAAGGATTCAGCTCAATTTGCCACATGGCTTGCCACAACTCGTTCAGATCAGACCGTGAGTATTATATACTTAATTATACGTTTATGTAAATCAGGTAGGCATAATACGTAGGTAGTGATTGTAACGGAATGTTGTATTAATAATTTCATTCATTTAACAAACTACCGAACAATACTAATTTATTTATGAATTCGTAGATTATTCTAAATGACTTTTTCTATAACAATCCATTTCTATAATCATACAGACATTTAGCTTTCATCTGCAAAGAACATGAAGATGTCTTTTAGAAGTTATGTTACCGGCAATCTGTAGATATAATTCAGATATTCTACATATACAATACCTAGGCAATGTCTAGAATAAATTATTGTTTTAAGTGATAAGCATTCACTATGCAATCTAAATATACCTATTATTGCACTTTAAAAAATGACCGCCAGAGGCGGGAATCGAACCCGCGTTTCTCGCATGCCGGGCGATTGCCTAACCTCTCGGCCACCCTGGCGTTGACAGAGCCTGTCGAAATTTTCAAGTGCTTCTTAACGCTGTAATGCCGCGTTGCTTTCATCAATGTTATTGGGATTACACTCGAAAGAAATACTATTGCAAGTATTTAACAATCGAAAGATGAAGCTTGCAAATACGATAAATTATTGTTTTTTGCAATCTAAATATTGAAAAAATGACCGCCAGATGCGAGAATCGAACCTACGTTCCTCTGGCGGTATTTTTTTTTTCAAGTGCAATAATATAATGTCTAGAATATTAGGCCAATCTGGGGCGTGCCAGGCAATTTATGAAATCTATTTTAACACCCATTACAGGCTGCGCATTCGGTATTGTATAGAATACCTAGGCACAGTATAACATAAATAATATTTTATACATTACCTAAACGTTTTAGGCATTCTACACATTGCCACAGAAAAAGTTCTAGTACTCCGTACAGAAGTATGACTTTGCAATGAAATTCTAAGAAATATCTACTCAATGTTGTTAACGATATGGTGTAATTCAGTTCGCCTCTGACTCGAGCACATTTTCGTGTAGACACCTACAGTAATTCATTTCAAGATTATTTCATTCTTATAACTGCCACAAGAAGCTACTTACGCCATCTAGCGCATCTTTCTAGGACTTTATTCATGCTCGTCCAACCAGCAACCTAGTGTCGCGCACCGCCGGTGAATAAAACGCGGGAGCGTGTCGCTGCCGGCTAGCGACCGACACCCAACTTGTTTAGTCCCTTACCAAGGGGTCGCCGCGCGTAGGTACGTTTTTGCTACCTACGCGGGAAGATACACAGGCCTGACATTGCCTAGATATTGTATACAATACCGGACTACAGATTGCCGGTAACAGACACACACATAGTAATTAAAAAGATGTAGTTAAAAAGGTAAGTAGTTATGATTGATTACTAAAAGGATCACATGCCGGAACACGTGATTCGAAATCTTCATTAAAGTGTAAGCATCGTATTGAAGTACTAATTTACACTGCCAAAAAAACTTATTGCGCTTGTTTCACGCAATTGTAATTCACTAACAAAAAGTGAACGAGTCCGTCCTACTGAAACTAACAAACTGACGGCCAGAAAGGTTGCGAAACTGCGTGTGTTCTTTTTAGGGTTCCGTACCCAAAGGGTAAACTAAGCCTCCGCTGTCTGTCTGTCTGTCATCAGGCTGTATCTCATGAACCGTTACAGCTAGACAGTTGAAATGTTCACAGATGATGTATTTCTGTTGCCGCTATAACAACAAATACCAAAAACAGAATAAAAATAATATTTATGGGGGTCCCATACAACAAACGTGATTTTTTGCCGTTTTTTCCTCGATATTAATAATGGCAACAGGTACCTAGACGTTTAAAATGTTCACAGAATAATAAAATGTATATTATTTACTTAAAAAATAAATATTTAAATTAAAATAATAATATTTAAGGGCTCCCATACAAAATTGTTTTCTTTTCGTATTTTAATGGTACGGAACCCTTCGTGCGCGAGTCCGACTCACACTTGACCGTTTTTTTACATAAAATGATTAACACTGTTATTTAAAGGTAAGTAGTGCGGAAAACAAGCGTAAGCAAACCAATGAACCGGCCAGTCTTATAGGTGCTCATTACTCACACATTAGAGTAATCTCACGTAATTCGTACAACCAAAAAACTTATTAGAAGTAATATTGCGTGTAACTAAAACTGCAGAGGCAATAAATTTCAATAATTTCGTTACTTATACAATCAATTAATATTTTATTGCATGATCACATAATATAGCGAAATAACATGTAGGTATTCCTGCTTCTTTACTAATTCACTTACCTAATTTAGACGTCGCATTGGAAAGTTTTCCTTATTTGGCCGAAAATATTATAATGGCTGAATAGAATAAAACTAGCATGTGAAACATTAACTACAATAAAACAAAAAAATGTTATCTGCTTTTTCATTAGTGCAATATATTTTGTAATCTAATATTTCATATTTATTATGTAGCTTTTTTATTTGTATTTACAATTAATTACCTAAGTCCCGATTTCACCAAATTCTAAACAACCGGTGAACCTAAATTGGCGGTTAATTTGACACATGTCTCATACAAAATATGTCAAGAATAAAACATTATAACCGCTGTTTAAAATCAAAATATGGGTTAGTGAACTAGACCCTAAGCCTGGAGTTCATTAAAATAAAAAATAAAAATAAGTCAGCCTATTAGATCCCACTGCTGGGAAAAGGCCTCACCTCAACTATGACGAGGAACGAGCCATACTTCACCACGCGGGCTCAGTGCGGATTGGTGGAGGGGTGTATGTAAGGCAAGTGACAAACCTTACTGTCAGAAGTTATCAAGCCGCCCTAGGGCCTCTGACTAGGCTTAACGACTAATACCACAGATATTAGCCGGGACCAACTGCTTAACGTGCCAGCCGGAATTCTGTCAAATTAACCGTCAATTGACGTTTACCGGCTGTTTAAAAAATTTGTGAACTTGGTCTAAATATAATAGATATTTAAGCACCCCTATTTTAATAGCGCTGTGCGTACCTCAGAAGCCAGGCATCACTTGATCAAATATATTTCTAACGCCATCCAAAATAATTCAGAATTAATTATACTTTTGCAGCATATGAAAAACTGGTGAACGGGCGTTGTGGCAGACTGCGTACACGCATCATTAGAGTCGATGGCAACCAAAAAATCCAGAGAGAGGAACTCAAAAAATCAGAGTACAGCGTCGTCAATACCGGCCCGAAGACTGTCGTAGAGTTTGCACGCGGAAACCATCCTGATTATGACAATGAATAGGACATACATTACCATGTAGTGAGTACGTTATGCGCCAAACGCTGGTCAGTGTTTTAACCCTGGACTAGTTTATACAAAACGTCTTTGTGTGCTGGAACGCCACTTTGAGTGACCGGGGAAACCTGCATAAGTTTTTGACATTTCTAATATTCATTCAGTGGAACGTTCACTACAGGAACACCCATTAGTTCTTAAAGTGATAGCGGAGCTAAATTGAATGTTAAATACATCACACTCAAGTTTTCATTACTTTAGTTCAATGTAGATACATCAGTATGCTATCTGTAAACATAGCAAAGGCGCATACGTGAATAAAATTTTCGTTGCTGACGTTATATTTAGGTATGTATCTACAGTTGACGCCAAAAATAAGAATTCAGTTGCATTAAGTAAACATCAATATTTAATAATGTTGTCACATACAAAATGTGTATAGTCAAGAATTCATTTTTAGATTTAAGATTCTGTAAATGCCTGAAATGAAACAATAAGGGGAAGTTGTTTTATGTTAACCTCAACATATCTTATTATTTTTTCTTCGAATAAGTATGTCAGATAAAAAAAAACATTACAAAAACACGCTAGTTTTTAATAGCTTTAAGATGCCTGATCCTTAAATGTTATAACAAGCAGGTTTTGAGAAATATGAGATG
The DNA here is from genome assembly GCA_949316185.1 of Pyrausta nigrata. Lineage (NCBI taxonomy): Eukaryota > Metazoa > Arthropoda > Insecta > Lepidoptera > Crambidae > Pyrausta > Pyrausta nigrata. The sequence goes on from OX438947.1 coordinate 6,871,345, forward strand.
GTGTTGTCCGTGCTGTTAAAGTCTATTACAAGTCTTGTGTAATATTTTTTAGAAACTTGTAAATAAATATTTCCGCCTACTTGATCCACTAGTTTAACCTTTTAAATAAATAACTAATCTATACTTTTTTCACGGGTTTAATTCATTCACAACGTCACTGTTCTGATCAAAATATTGCTGTGTGTCTACTTCTACTATAATTATATATTATAGTACTACTCCGGTAATTTTATTAAATCACATAAAAATAATCAGTTATCTAAATATGTACACTTAAAAAAAAAACTAAAAAATCTACTTATTCAAAAATGTAACCGTGTCCATGAGGCAAGGAAGCGAGAATGCTGGCTGCGTTTCAGCGTTGGATAGCCATATTTAGCCTCTGAGCGAGAAACGAGCCAGCTTTTTTGTATTCCAGAATTGTATTTAATTTAGGGGCTATTTTCCTAAAAAGTAATTTGGCGTTAGGTCCCCACGGTCCAAAAGTTTCAACGCCAAACGGTGCAAACACATAATCACGTCACACAAGAGACTCGTATTTGCGCCGCTTGGCGTTTTCTGCCGACTCAGCGGCAGACCCAGCTTTAAAAGCTGATTCCCTGAGATGAGAAGGGGCCAAAGTATCAACACAAGTTGCGTCCCATACCAAGGCCCGTCCCCGCTCCCAGGGAATGAGCGTGAGGCCATCAGGTCTCCTGCCATCATCACGGACCAACCCACGAGGTTCTAATGTGGAAGGAACGTTAATGCTGGCAAGAGCTCTTCTGATGGCGTCATTAAGTGCTGCGTGGCGGGCGAGACGCCCCGCACTTTGCTGGCAACAAAGACTATGAAGACCTAATTTGTCGACCTCCTTGCCACAGGGACACGTAAATGGTTCACAAACCGGAGCCCCGATTCGCAAACCCACACACACCCGGAATGTCTCGCTGTCAAAAAGTGTACCTATATTTTTAGATGGGAGGGCGTGAAGCCAGTGGCCTGATTCCTTACAGGAAACTGCCAAGAACCTTGCACGATGACAATCACTGACTGAATTTTGAAGCAGGGTATTGAAAGTCTCTAGTCTCTATACCACCAAACCAAATAGGAAGCGTTGCTTGTAACCAAGAGTCGTTTTGTAGCTGCAAATTCAGAATTTTTTCAAGATATGTTCTAAGAGTGGTATCAATAAGTTCTACAAGATGAAGTTTTTTCCAGATTGGACTTGCGCGAAGGTAATATGTAAATTTTGGAACAAAAAGGCAGGATTTTAGAATGGTGTAGGCAATATGAGAGTTTAGATGTTCCAATCTGGGGGCTAACAGGGTGAAATGATTCAATTTTTTGTCGAGAAAAGGTTGGATGCTGGCATCTAGAAGAGGAGCTCCTAAAAGGCAAAGTGATTCAGAATTTAGAATTTTGATGTTAGGAGCAAGGACGTTGAATCTTTCAATTATATTTTGACGGGATTCCGCAGAAACATGGTCATTAATATAAAGTTCGCACTTTGAAAGATTGAGCTCCAAACCTATTTTTTTAAATTCTTGAATTATCCGAACGGGGTCTTGATACACAATATTAGCTTTGCCTCCGAGAGACCCATCATCAAGATACCAGACGTTAAATTTTGAATTTAAAGACGAAATGATGGGGTGAATGCCTAAACTAAAAAGTGCAGGACCTAATGGGTCACCTTGCTGAACGCCGACGGCAGAATCAATGCAATGGTCCAGATATAATAATTTGGATGGGCAATTGTAGCAATGGAACACAAAAGGATAAATTTGGGAGGTATGGGTATCAGCTTCATTCAGCAAGGCGGATCTATCAATAGAGTTAAAAGCATTCCTCACGTCAACTTTCAGAAATACCTCCGATTCGTTACAGGCGAGAAAATTTCGGGCTGCATGAACTGCAGCTTCGCAGCCTCCTCTACTGCCAAAGCCAAGATGCATGGGCTGAAAAATGTCCTTGAGCGGAGAAAAAATATTACGGCAAGCTAATTTCGCCGCTAGGCGTCGAAACGTAGAGCCAATTGCGATTGGGCGTACACCGCCATCTTTTTTTACAAAAGCACAAGGTCTTGCGCCATATAATAGTGGAAGAAAGCTATCAAGGACTTTACCTGACAGGAGGAGGTTGCAAAGCTTCCTGATGTTGGAAAGTAAGGTTCTGCCGGCGTCAGCGGCGGATGCACTAACCAAATCCTTAAGATGTTGAGGAGTGATGCCGTCGATGCCCCCGGCAGAACCAGACGGGAAAGACATAATCGCAGCAAGCGTATCGCTGTCATCAAAAACCTGTAACGGATGAATGTTGTGAGGTGGTGGAATAGGAAAGGTAGGAAAGTCTGGACGTGAGGGATGCTTATTTTGAAGGCTGTCGAGAGTTCAGATCACCGTCCATCACTTTATTTTCTACTCTGCGGAATAAGTTGTAGGATTTGTTATTATAACGAGGATTAAAAGTGGGAGGGGTTGAATTTTGAATAGTGTTGTCGATAAGAACGCGAGTTAAAGACTTAGATGAAGTACTGACATGAAGGTAGGTATAGGAAAAAGTAAAAAGATTTTGCCAATTTGATTCAGTGTTCAGAAGACAACTTTCGATGGACGATGAAAGAGGTTTAGCAATAGATATTCTCGCTCCCCTAGGAATTCTTTTGACCACTGGAGTTGATTGGTGGAGGTGAGAGATATGCGATTCGAAAGAAGGGTTGGATGTAGGTGGAGAATTTGGAAGAGAGGGTAGAGGAAGAGATGTCTGTAACCTGGGATTGCTGTGTAATCTTGATATATGGATATTTAGGCCCCTTTTACCTTTAAAGGTTCTGTTTGAGTTGTGACAGCGATAAAACTCCGGCTGAGTGGGAACTCCGTATAAAAGTTTGACTTTGCAAATTCAAAGAAATATCTACTCAATGTCGTCATTGATATGGTGTAATTTGGTTCGCCTTAGAGTCAAGCACAATTTCATTTAGACACCTACACAGAAATCCAAAGCAAGATAGGTAATTTCATTTTTATAACTCTGGATTATGATTCATAATATACTAAACCTATTTAGTGACGTACTATCATGCGACCCCTCTACAAGCGTTGGCGCTAGTAGCTTTTTCGCCATCTAGCTCATTTTTCTAGCACTTTATTCATGCTCGTCCAGCCTGCAACGTAGTGCCACGCGCTACCGCTGAACAAAACGCGCAAGCGCATCGCTGCTAGTTCGCGACAATTGATTCCACGGTGGGTTGCCGCGCGTTGGTACGTTTCTGCTACCTATGCCTGACACCACTCATCCCCGCTGACATCTAGCATGCCCCGCACCTTTGGCGACCGCAGGAATATCGCGCACGTACTTGTCGAACTACTAATTTGTATCTATAGGTAAAGCTAAGTAATAAGGAAATAGGGGTAAATAAAAAATTATATTTTTATTATCTTAATTATATTATCTATTATTAATTAATAATTTACACGTAGCTCGACAGTCTTATTCATTAACTATATTTACATTATCGTGTTTGATTTTAAGTCCATGTCCTGGTATTTTTTCAGATCTTGTTTATTTGTTGAACAATCTGTACTATTTGTTAAGAGGTGGTATTATATTTTAATACGCAAGTCTAGATATGACACAATCCGCATGCGTTTTTGTTTTTAAAAATTCCAAAATAAAAATAAATAAATAAAGGATTTGCCATCAGAAACTAGAAATCAACAAAAACTATTCCAATTGTGATTAAGCTTAACATCTGACTGAAGTTCAATGATTTTTGTTTCTTACGTTTACGCGTGTTTTAATGAGTTCAATGATTTTCTACAGGATGAGTCAAAAGATATTTTAACTAATTCAGAAAGTGCGTGAAAATGTGAATCACTATAAATAAACCTCAGGTCACAAATGCTATTTTACACCATATAATTCATTTAATATCAAGCAACTTATAGCAAGTTTTTACTTTAATCCAAAGGTAACAGATTCATAAATGAAATCTGCTTAGTATAAAAATTCATTTTCACTTATTTTTACAAGCTTTTCTTACAGAATTATTCTCAGTTGGTCGATATCCCGATCAATGTACTTTTTAAATTCAAGTGGTATATTTGACCCACATGTACATCATTGGGCTCAGTACCAATGCGCCCTGTTTAAGATTATATTTAGGTTTAGTCTCTCTCTTTCTCTACCAAACAAAAGTCTGAATAATTTAATTTCCAATTGGACAGTTGCCATATAGAGTCGGGTGCTTACGAATCGGTAGGTAGAATAATCGATTCAGACATCAAATCGATATACGATCGATTCAAAACATTGTTAATAATAACAAAACATTTTACGTTTTAGTGACTATTTATTTCATGAGTATGTTTTAGAATTACGTTCTATGAACCACAAATAAAATTAAATCAAACTCAAAATTGCATAGGTACTGGAAATGTTGTTTGTTTAATGCCAAACGATGAATCGATAAATCTTTACCTCCGTGACGAGTACATATTAAGGTGACACCACTAAAATTAAGAGAAAAACAGAATAGAACATGAACGTTTTAAGACGTCTGTCGGAACTACTGAATTTCGATTCCTTTTACACTTTATGTAGAAAATATAAACTAAAATGTGTCGCATTACATACTTTTCAGTCAGTGCTATCTATCTTTTCTTATTTTCGAATCAATAGCATTTTATTTTCATTGTTTTATGTGTTGTCTATGGAATCCCTCCGCATACACTGCTACGTTCTATAATAACTCTCAGCTGTCAAATTGAACCTTTTAGATTATTCAGACTATAAAAGAGACAGACTATATTAATTTAGAAACGTAAGTCTAAACAGCTGTCTGTTGCTAAGGAAATTAAAGAATCTATGGACAATTTAGTAGAGATGTCATTCGATGACGACTAAATTTAGACGACAACACGCAAAAACTTATAAAATTCGAAAGAAATCGCATCACTTAATTTGACGTTTCTAAATAAGTTGTACAATGTAGTCTTTCTTTTTGCGTTTGTTTGACAAAGAAAGACAGAAACTGAACCTAAATTTAAACTTAGACAGGCATTGGAATCGAGCCAATTATCAACAAAAAACACTGTATGTACATACAAACCAGGACGTTGCCTACAAATTAGTGATGTACAAGCCTCGAGGCGTCTGCGTCAAGTAGTTTATTTTTGAAGCCTCGAGGCGGAATGGCAAGACTCAGTAAGCTCGGTAGCCGAGCCACGAACTCTTTGAGCCATGCCTCGAGCCTTCAAAAGAGCTCGAGCCTTCAAAAGAGATCGAGCCTTCAAAAAATCTCGAGCTCTGAAAAAGACTCACGAATCGTCGGGCGCCATACAACGAGGCGAGCCCTGTAAACGAAACCGAGCTCTAGGCAAAAGGACTCGGATGCCTTGAGCCTTGTACATCACTACTACAAATACTGTGCCAAGTCGGCTGCAGTCTAAAACCTTTGCTGAAAGTTGGGCTGTTGTTGCGACTGGCCGCCCTGTTGTTGGCCGCCGAACATCATCTGTTGTTGTTGATGGAACTCCTGTTGCCCGCCGCCGGTTGCGTTGTTGCCTTGGTTTGGACCTGATTTAGAAAATTATTATAATTTATGAGTTTTTATAATAACATAAATAAGGACCTGCGTAAACTCCTAATAGCCGATTGCCAAGAGATTGTAGAATCGGAAGGATTGGCGTCAGTGTCGGAGGCCAAGATTCACTTTGGGTTGCTAAGCCAGTGACGTAAGTATATTATGTAGCAGTCAGTAGTATTTCTCCTATGACATGGCGATTAATCATCTAATGGTAAACATACTTTAAATGCTTAATGTACATTTAATTACCTGCCATCCTCATTCTTTTCGCATTATTGGCGCCGTGGTCATGGCTGTTTGCTTGTACTTGATTCTGCTGAGTCTGAAATAAAATAACAGTATATTTAAAAATACAAATATCTATGTTACACAACAGTGTGCATTTGTTCAAAACTAGGTTCAGCTCAGTGGTGCAACTTTATGATATCTTAAGAATCGAACTGACTTGGATTTTTATTAGCAACACAGTAATACTGGTTGGACGAATAGGAAACAGCTGCCCAAGATCGCGGAGAGTAGGAAAAGGGTAGGAAGGCCTTTGCCCTGCAGTGGGACATCATGGGCACATAATAATAATAACACAGTATTCGACAAACTTTCGACAAACTGTGATGAAAGTATCCACAAACTACTAAGCGTTAAGGATCGTCATCATCAGATCAGCACCATAAAACGATCTTAAAGCATCATAAAATGAGCATCTTTAGAGATGCTGCAGCAAAAACGGTGTACGTGCCTATTAAATCTGTTTTCGTTTTCTCTAGAATCAAGGGATCTATTTATATCTACATAGTCAGGTCATAAGTTCTGTCACACAATAAAAACTTTTGAATTTAGAATGCTGGCCACAAAAAGTTTATTGAATTCGAGTTTCGAATTTTTCAAGAAAATAAAAATTTGTACTTTTTAGAATTTTTCTCATTTTCAAATATGGAGTGGACACTTAAAGAAGTCCGTGTCGTGGTTATTGCGTTGCATCGAAGCGGTTACGCGCCAATTCAGATTTTCAACTTACTGAAAATTTTGAATATAACCAAAAGATTCGTTTATCGTACCATAAAACGATACAATGAAAAGTCTAGTGTTGATGATAGGTCAAGAAGTGGTCGCCCTCGCTCTGTTAGGACTCCAGCAGTGATAAAAGCTGTGAAGGCGCAAATTCAAAGAAATCCCATACGTAAGCAGAAACTGAGCCCGCGTGGTGAAGTATGGCTCGTTCCTCCTCATAGTTGAGGTAAGGCCTTTTCCCAGCAGTGGGATCTAATAGGCTGACTTATAAGCAGAAACTGTTGGCCCTTCAGATGGGGTTAAGCAGGACCAAGAGTTGGGCAAAATGTAATTAATTAAAAATTAACAATTACAATTACAAAATGTAATTGGCGAGTTCAATTATAAATTACCTGAAATTGATAAAAAGTAATTAAATTACAATTACAAATTGTAATTGTAATTGGTAATTGAAATTACTCAATTACTTTTTCATTTAAAATATGGTTTTAATCTAAATAAAACGATAAGGTAAAGATAAATCAAATATTTAATTTTAAAAAATAACAAAAAAGAACTATTTCAAATTAGATTTTAATGCTACTCTTTGTTCAAACATCTGATCAGAAAGTTTGTGAGATTTTGGTAAATTAATCATGGTAGCATATTAAAATAATCTCTCGACGGGACCTGACGAAGGCATTAAAGTATTATATTTAATAAACACCTGTTTAATTTCTGGATGTCAATTTAGCATTGAAGTATCTTTATCCGAATCTGAAAGGACATAATAATTTCAGGTCTTGTAGAACGGAGTGATTCAGTATATTCACCTTCAGGTGAATTAGTGTCAAAAACAAAATACGAATCATCGTCTTTGTTTGTGTTTGTGATTAAAGATTCTCTTGCATTTTTAACCGACTTCAAAAAAGGAGGAGGTTATCAATTCGACTGTATGTTTTTTTTTGTGGCTATGTTACTTACCGCATATCTCAGTCAGTTGTGGACCGATATGAAAAAAAAATAGTTTACCTAGAGGCTATACCTTCTAGTTGGTCCCATTTTGGCCAAGTCGAGATCTGATGATAGGATCTTGGTGTAATCGAGGGAACCCCTCAAATTTTGAAGGCACGTATAGTGTTTTCGTACTAGTATCTTAATGTTGACATGTTGTTACGTCCGATAATCATTATGTGGAGCTGAGCTGATGGCGCAACTCCTTAAAAATTAGGAGTTTAGTAATTAAAACACCAGATGTTTTGTCAGGTACTGTATAGGATGCTAACAAAACAAAGTCAAAGGCGCAGCTCCCTCCTCTTTCACTGGCACCGACTCCAAAAAATAACAGATAATAAATTGGAAATAGGTTTCTTGTATAATTTCGTAGAACAGTTAGGTAATTTCATTATTATTTTGTACTTTTCAGTTTAGGACGTCTTGTCTTAGTGACGATTGCGTATTTTGCTTTGTAGAAGAATGTCTTTTGAGTCGCTTATGCGTTTTTGAGTAGCTCACGTATTCATTAAATGTCACTTCGCCATGTTTTCGTTTTAATGAGTGACAAAATTCGAAGTTGCATTACGTGATCCACTAATTTTAACTTCTTTTGGTGCGCATAACGTGCACCGTGCTACTCTTTTTTATCTGAAGATTCACTGGGTAAATAGGTAAAAAACTTGCCATCAAAAATACAGGGCAACACCTCCTCGGTTGTTGGGTCGTCTTCATCTTGTTCAGTATTAGACACCATTTCAGTAGGTACTTGTAAAATAAAAATACGCCAAAAGAGATACGCGAGCGATCTTACTTGTCGAAATCAATGCCTAGTCGTTGGCATTGGTGACGCCGCTTGTTTCCGGAGAGAAGTACACGCGGGGTGGGTGATTGTAAGCCCCCCGCGCCCCACGGGCTCATTCTATGGCCTATCCGCCGCGTGCGCAGTTACAGTCGCATTTAGCAGTGCACCCACAAGATCATAGAAAACTTTATACTACGCATGATGTTTGTGTTGCGTTGCGAACGTAGTCCGTTTTTATTTGCTAGTCGAACAATGTAAACAATCTTTTTATAACTTTTAAAATAATATCAATGAATAAAATAATAAACTATTTGATTTGAAAAGATATCGGTCTTCAACGATGATATCTTATTTTAAAACGAAACGAAACTTTCGTAAAAAAGAAATCCAAGATTGTTAACAATATAGCACAAGCAGAAAAACAGACTTTATCCACTTAATTTTATAAAAGTAATTGAGTAATTTGAATTATAATTAATGTAATTAAAATTACCAATTACTTTTGTAGTTGAAATAAAATAGTTCCAATTACATGTAATTTGAATTACAGTAGTTCAATGACTTATCATGAAATTAATAATTCAATTACACATATTAATTAATTACGCCCAACACTGGCAGGACCACGGTGAAAAGGGTGTCAAATGAAGACTTACTCATTAAAAGAGCTTTTCGTGGCGTCGATGAGGTTGTCCTAGCTAATAACTTTGCAATGTCACTTGTTGAGAAACGTTAGGTCTATTTTGCCTACATGCAACACACCCTTGCTCGATCCAATTCATTACAAGCTTAATGTAGACCGATCTATATTTTTTTTAAAAGCTACAAAATCCGAAGTCTTAAAAATTTTTCAAACATAAACTCTAAAAAAGCGCCCGGTCATGACAAAATACGAATGATAGACATAAATCTGGTGTTGGAAAAAATAGTAGGCATTTTAACTAATCTTATAAATAGTAGTATAAAAACAGGAATTTATCCAACGACTCTTAAAAAAGGAATAGTAAGACCCATATTTAAAAAAGGCGCGTACAACTGTTACGACAACTACCGACCAATAACAATATTACCCAGTATTAACAAAATAATAGAAAAATATGTCTGTAAACTGATTTCATCATTCTATGAAGCACATTACATTTTAAATGAACAGCAATATGGCTTTCCCACCAACAAGAGTACTGCTATGTTGCTTTCTAAATTCACGGATGAAATAAATGAGAACCTTAACAATAAAAAGCATGTACTCATTGTATGTATAGACTATAGCAAGGCCTTTGATACTCTTCGCCATCCTACACTCATACAAAAACTACAAGACTCAGGAATTAGAGGTCCCCTATTGAACTAGTGCGAAAATTATATAAAAGAACGGAGCTATGTTGTGAAAGTAGGTGAGTCTTTTAGTCAACCAATAAACGTTACAGGGCACGGCGCAGGGCTCGGTGTTGGGTCCTCTCCACTACTTGACGTATGTAAATGATGTCTCGAATGTCATAACCGAATGTTCCCTATATCAATTCGCAGACGACACTTGCTTGATATATGCAGATAAGAATTTATCAGTCGCTGAAACTAAATTACAGCAAGATTTTACAAATCTCTGTAAATGGTCTCATGATATGGGTCTCATCTTAAATGCACAGAAGACAAAAATGATGCACATACACTCTGGCCATAACAAACCACACAGGTATGCTAATCTGGTAGCACACAGTCACTTCTGTTTACACAATTGCCAAATGAATTGTAGCTGTGGAAATATAGAAAGAGTAACTCAACAAACATATCTGGGACTGATCATTGACGACCGACTAAACTGGGGTAGTCATATAGAATCCCTAACTAATAAACTTAGAGCGATACTGGCAAAATGTTATATTATTAAAAATAAAATTGCAACATATAGATTCATTGCTAACGAAATGTTAAACAGCCTGTATACGCACACTCGGGAAACCGGTCCGCTGGCGCTGGTTTGGTCTTATCTACTGCGCGTCGTTGTAATTTTTGTTTTGTACGTGCAAATAGTATACAACATCATTAAAACACAATTTTACAGATTACTTCGCGATTTATTTACATTTTATTTAAAACCTGACGGTTTGAACACTTTACAGCGGTCGTGGTCACAGGGAGACTTTTACAGGGAGGAAATTGTGTTTCTTACGTTTACGCGAATTATTGAACTCATTAAGTTCAATAATTCGCGTAAACGTAAGAAACAAATAAGTATTCAACATAATAACTATGGGCACAGCGCGGTTGGCGTATATTAGTAATACCTACTCACCCATCCCTCCCATTGCACTATAATAAATAATATATTGTATATAAGTAGTGGATAGGGCTTGCGAAAACTGTAATGCGACCGGGATCCAAGATCCAAATGCATATTAATTAACATCAGAAAATAGAATAAAAGAATTAACTATCTACAATCGTTCTGTAATTATAATAGATTAATATATAACGTCACTACTACTGTTTCTCGGTCGCAAGTGTTCCTACTTACTACTCGTATTATGTATGCATCTCAATTCTGTCATGTCATAGAACTTGAACACGTAACTTCGAATGTGCAGTGTCACAACAAACACTACGTTTAGTGACATCAAGAAATGTAATTTATGTTAACAAAAAAACTGTAATAAATAAATTAGAGCTTAGGCCCTAAGCCCTAAGTCTTCATGCCTAATAACATGGACGAATTATACTAGGACTGACAATCGCCATACAAATTAGCGTTCCCCGGAAATATCCAAAAAATGAGCAATATCCATATGGCGTTGTTATTATTGCTAGCTAAGGCTTTAATTTTCGTAAAATGTCGTATTTCGCTGCCGTCGAAAGACTCCCATGCTTTTAGCTTTGGATTTAGAAGGTACTTAAAAAAATCATAGATGGCGTCTATATAAATAACATCATGCAACGCCTTGGGTAGTCAAAATATGTACTATTTTGATTTCCAGAAACACAGAAAGAAAGATAAATTGCGTAAATATTCCAGGGCTGTCACGCTGTAAAACTCGCACAAATTAACCTTACAAAACGAATTAATAATTATTCTATGAAATAAATCATTTTACAGATAATATACAGGGTGTCCCTAGAAGTATGGATAACATCAAACGGGCGTATAATAGGGGTCAATTCAAAACTTTTGGCTCTAATAATAGGGGGTATTCTATACTTGAAGAAAAAAAAAGTTAATTATGTTGTTTTTTTTTTTCAAACAAATGTAAAATACAAAAAGTCTGGCAAAGATTACAGTTTCATTTTTTTTTTACTATAATAATGTAGGTTGGCCTTTCGTTGAGTTATTCTCATTACCATCCAGCAAATAAGTTTACTTCGAGAGAAAACCAAAACCCCACAAAAATTTCGCATTAACAAAAATATTATATCAATTTCTACCAGAAATTGCCCATGCACGTTATTCCCATAACTTTTAATGATATTATAGGCGTTTAAAACAAAAGGTCGTTTTTTTGAGACACCACATTTTTACCTTTCGACTATTTGTATCTAAGCTTTAGTTTGGCTGATGTCTGTTTTTTTATTAAATCGTAAAGTTGACGATGCTGAGCAGACAAATTCGCGGACATCCGCTAGTAAGTAAAATTATTTTTATCCCTAAGTAGGTAATTGTTTGTATAAAATCTCAAAGTTCAACCCTACAACCGAGTGAGAATGACATTGAAATGTCAAAATTATCGATTAACTACACCTATGGATATGGGATGAAACTCATATATATTTTTTTGATTTCGGGTGGGTCGTAGGTAGGTATCACGAGTCGGATGGCATGACGTTGACGGCTTGATGGTTGACGCAGCTTGACGGAAACGGAAGGACACAGACAATAAACGTCAATCAATGTTTTTTTTTTATATATACATGTTTTCACGGCCTGAGTAGTGTCTTCAAAATTGATAATTAATTATAATTTAATGATTGGAATTTGTATGTATTATTATTGTTATTATTATGTTGTGTGTGTTCAGTGTTTGTATTAATTTGAATTTAATTTTAATTGCTTGTTTATTATTTTTATTTTGTGTTTACACGCTGTGCCCAAAGGTTACCGCTGAAAACCAGTTTCGTGACAAGCTATCCATCTGCTGTCGCGATTCAAACGGAGCGGGAACCTTTTTGACACACCATCTTTTATTATTTTAATTGATTTGTATTTAATTGATTGTATTTCATTTTATTCCTATAATTTTAATTTAATCTTTTTCTTGTTTATTTATTAGATGTAAGATATTGAGTAATTATTTTGTTTTGTTGTGCCAAATAAAGGTATCTTATATTATCTTATCTTATCATAGCCACACGACACTAAGCACCTAATTACTCGTAGGTATACATTGACGATAGAACTTTAACTTTATAATTATAATCTGACGTTAAGCAGAAATCGATAACAAACTGTCTCTTGAAGTGTCAGTTGAAACTTGTGCTATGTCATATTTAGGTTTTGTTTTTCTATGGTGTGCTATATCAGCAGTGTAGATTATCGAAGGCCTGCTAATCACCATGAAATCCTGAGATAATCATTTTTGATTTTTTTTAAATTCAAAGACTAGCCTGTTGTCAGATTTACGAAATCAAATATTCTTAATAAGCGCCATCTATTGTAACTAGCTAAATTTACCTCGTTTCCAGTCGTCGTTTGATGGTCGAGTAAGCCGTGCTGTTAAAAATATGTAATAAAAACAGCGACTGATACCTCCACTCATCTAGTGAGATACAAATGAATCAAAAATCGGGGAACGCATCTTATTATGGCGATTGATAGTCCTTATAATATATTCGTCCATGCTAATATAACCTAAGCCTTAGGGCATATCGAAGAAAAACAGGACATCGTTTGGACACTCGTTTAATGGACCTGAGACTAAAGAGATGCCGCGCTTTGTTGAAGCGGTACGCGGGAAAAAAGCATCGGGAAATTCTTTTTTCGGATGAAAAATTTTTCACCGTGGAAGAGAGCTACAACAAACAAAATGATAAGGATACGCACACAGCAGTGAAGAAGCGAGCAACCGTATTCCGCGTGTCCAACGAGGTCACTTTCCATCCTCGCTCATGATTTGTTTGGAAGTCTCTTATTGGGGCTTGACTGAGCTGAGGTACATTTTTGTGAGAAAGGCGTAAAAACGAATGCAATTGTGTATCAAAATACAGCCCTCAAGAACCTAGTGGAACCTGTTTCTCATACCATGTTTAATAACAGGCACTGGGTATTGACTGGCCGCGCAGATTGAGGGCCTGTATTCAAAATCGCGGGGGTCATTTTGAACGAACTTTATTACCATATGAATCTATGTTTTATTAAGTTCATTTTGCTATATAAATAATAAACATGTCTAAATTATTTCATATTACACATGTGACAGAACTTATGACCTGACTAGGCACATACGAAAACAATACAGTCGAACATACAACCTCCTCTTTTTTTGTAGTCGGTTAAAGCCTGACTTAATGTTTAGCGGTCATATGGAGAAAGGGCAAATCATTGTCTGCATTTATGTAAAAAAATACCACATCTTGTAATTTAAAGTGATCTAAACATCAAAACATTGTTCAAGGGGATGAAATCTCCAATTGGGTATGACATCAATATGGGTTGTATTATACTGTACAGTGGGCCACACATCAACCTGATCTGTCAAATTTTCGCAACCTTATGTTGTGTGTGATTACATAGAGTTTCATATCATCTGAGATATTTTGACAGATTTGGGAAGTTGATGTGTGACCCACTGTACATGCGGATTTATTGTTTTATTTATTTAAACTTACATTGGGTTGCTGTTGGTTCTGTCTCGCCTTGGAATCGCTTTTGTCCTCCTGGTCATCATCAGTCAAAAACTCACGCTTAGGATAAGGTATGGGACATCCGGCGAAAACATCCTAGTAAAAAAATCATGATAATATCTTCATATATTTCGTTAAATAAGCTTGTGTTGCTATGCGCAGAACTCGAGAATAGTTGGACGAATTCGGCAATTTAAAAAAAAAAATTCGTTGAAGACGATGGTTAAGGCAATGACGCTTAGTTGAGAGGTCGGAGAGGTTTTTTTATACTATTCTAAGCAGGTATTTGACCGTAGGTCACACTGATCACACAAGATTGAGGTTACCGGATGGTTTGTGGTATTTAAGCTCTTGAAGTGATGAGAAACCGCTCTGTGCATCCCAAGGTAAATTACTCATAAAATTATTGACAATCATTACAATCGAACGGCATTTGTTTTATGAGTCTTGTATGGTGTGATAAATGATTTGCACCCGGTCCAGGGTTCGAAACCCGGGTCAGGCCGAAAGTGTTAGGTTTTTCTGTCTTGAAATAACTCAGACAAAGCTCCGGAGTCAGGAAGTTGGTGGTGTTAACACCCCCGTGCCTCGGAAAGCATGTTAAGCCGTTGGTCCTGCGCTCTCTACGGTCATGTCGGACTGCCGACTCACCGAGTTATGAGGGTGAAAGAAACAGAGAGCACACACTTATGCACTATAATATCTCCCGAGCAGTCAAAATTCGGCTAGGAGCGCATAATTTCCGTCGCAGTCCAAGTTAGCTCAGTTCGGCATGAACAGGGCGGTTCCACAACACTTCAGGAGCTCAAATACCGCGAGCCATCCCGTAACCTCTCCGACCTTACAGCTGTTGTAAAACAAACAAACTTTTCGGAAGGTTTTTATAGAGTTAACAAATAGGAATTGCGAGAAAAATTGTTAAAACAGAATATCAGTTTTACTTAAGGCGGTACAAAGTCCGCCGAATCAGCTAACAATTAAAGAATAACAAATAGCTGTATTCAACTATTTAACTATTATTGACATCAATACCGTGACTTCTTCACACATCCATACTAATATTATAAATGCGAAAGTGTGTCTGTCTGTCTGTTACCTCTTGACGCTTAAACCACTGAACCGATTGAGATGAAATTTGTTATGGAGACAGGTCGAGACCCTGGAATGGTTATAGGCTACATTTTGTCGCGATATAAAAACATTAAGGGGGGGAAATGGGGGATGAAAGTTTATATGGAAAATTCAACTCTTGCGGGCGAAGTCGCGGGGAACCACTAGTACTGTAATAAAATTAAGTGCACATAAAAATCCATTAAAAAAAATTATATGTTTAAGAAAAGTCAAAGTATTGAGTGTATCATAAACTAAAACTACTTAAACGATAAAATAATAATAGGTTTTTCAATACTTATCACGTCACCTAAATACACACGGCTGCACGTCAGACTACCCACCTTGAGACCGACTCTATTCCCTACGTAATAAAATCTGATTTCGTAGTTCAAATGGGTAATAGGGCCAGTAGCCAAATGGGAATCTTCTCATTCGCTATCGCTAGCAAAATATATGAAACTGACATAAGCAATCGCAACAGCACGTGACATTTGCATACATATTTTGACATTTCGTTGGTGGTAGCGAAGTTCGCTCCGGAAAGATAGCCATTTGGCTACGGGCCCTGACGTGCCGCCGAATGTACGTAATGAAATTTTATCATACCAAAAATTATAAATTCATACTTACAGGAGTTGTAGGAGGATCTTCAGTAAAATATGGGTCTTGCATAGCCTGTTCCGATGTTATTCGTCTGTTCGGGTCCATTAAGAGTAGTCTTTGGAGTAAACTAAACGCTTTGCTGTCTGGTTTTATTTTATGTCTATCCATGTATTTGCTTAGTGAGCAGTTTTGGTAACTAAAAAAAATATCATTTATTTAACATAAAACCAATTTTTTTTGTTTCCATTCAACAAATCTACTAGGGTTGTGGTTATCATCCGGTCAATATAGACATTTCATATAACAATAATTCCTGGGAAGCCAAATAATTTACAATTTACGGCAAAATCGTTTAGGGATCTAGTTATCCGCGTTTATACACACTTATACGGTTTTTCTGATTAAATACGCGCAAAAGTGTGGACTCACTGTAAGTGGTAAAGTTATTTTGGATAAACATGCAATAAAAATAATAAATTAAATATTGGGCTTGATTCCAATGTACCCTGTCTAACATTAAGTTCAGTCTCCCTCTTTCTCTGCCAAACAAACGAAAAGTCTAATAAGGCTATATTAATCAGACTAAATTAATTTAGAAACGTCAGACTAAACAGCTCTCAGTTGCCAAGGAAATTAGAGATTCCATAGACAATTTAGTAGGGATGTCTTTTGATGACGACTAAAGTTAGAAAATATGCAAAAACTGTAAAAATACGTTAGAAATCACACCACTTAATATGACGTTTCTAAATTACTGTAGTCTATCTCTTTTCGTTTGTTTAGCAGAGAAAGAAAGAGACCGAACTTAAATTTAATCTTGGACTTGATTCTACATAATCTCTCTCGATTATATAATGTGCCACTGTGCGCTTACTTTGATCTTTTGAAGTCTTTAACTAAAGTGGCATGCTCCGGCATTTTCTTTATGTCCTCCCAATCTTTCTCTTGCGGGAAACCCATGACGTTAAATATCCTGTCTAATTGGTCATGATGGTATGGATTACTCGTCTTGATGTCTTCTTGTCTACAATGGAATATTGGCTCGGATGTGAGTAGTTCGGCAAATATACAGCCTATCGCCCAGATATCTGCAAAGATGAATAAATGGTTCAGTATGATTGAATGAAATTGAAAAAAGTCAAAGCCCATCGGTCACCTCTTAGATGGTTATTTTCGTTGCGCGACTCAAACTCAGACTCTGTACCGACATCACAAAGTGTCACCCTTACAAGCACTTTTTAAGCAGTAGAGAGTGAAAGCATGGAATGAGCTTCTTTAAGATGTTCTCCGTCCAAAATATAAATCAATTCAAGAACCGGCTTGCCGCTAATCTAATCAAGCTATGAAAAACTGGAAACAAGGAGCTATCAGTGTCTCAACTGCCTGTCTGATAATTGAAATAACAAAACTAGTGGTGTCGTTTAAGAAGGAGCGCCCGAACGAAATAGCAATATTCAGCGCTACGGCCACCACCGCAAACCCCGCTCCTCTCCATTCCGTTCCTTGTTTAGTTTTTCGCGTTAACCGTTGCGTTATCCACCGCCACAGAATAAATACTAGTAATACGTACTACTACGTACAGAGGGTCACTATGCAAATATATTCAGATAAATATATACTCAATGTCGTCAAAAAGTGGTGTAATTTAGCTCGCCTCACAGTCAAGCACGTTCGTTAAGACACCTACAGAAATCCATTGCAAGCGAATTTCATTTTTAAAACTCTAGATAACGATTCACAATACAGTAAACATATTCAGCGACGTGCTATCGTGTGACGCGCTTAAGCACTTATTGATACCAACCTATCTGAAGCTATCTTCCTGGTTCGGTTCGGATCCTAAGTAGGAAGCTACCTTCCTAGTTATCATACTACAAATAGGATGGTGTAACATTCAGTGCTTTAAGTTGACTACGCTACGCTAGCTACGCTAAGAAGCTTCTATCGCCATCTAGCGCTGCTCACTAGCATTTAACTCATGCACGTCCAGCCAGCAACGTAGTGTCGCACCGCCGGTGCATAAAACGCGAGTCTAGACTCGCGAGTGAGCTGTGACACACGCGCGCGACTACTAGATTATCCCACTTCGGTGGTTGGCCGCGCGTAGGTAAGTTTTCGCTACCTATGCAGGGAGTGAGACAGGCCTGCGCCACATCCCCAGTTGCGTCACCCATTACTTCATCCGCCACGTCTTGCGCCGCAAATCCGCAGCATGCATGGCTCCAAATTAAAACAAACGCCCATACAAGGCTCCGCGCAGATTATCCACCGAACAAAGCCACCGCTGATTGTCGCGCTCCACGTCGTTTAGTCAAAATGGCGACAGACTATGTCAAAATGGCGAGTGGCCGCCACCAGTGGCGTGTCGTGAACACTGATCCGCGAGTGACCGCAACTCGCTTCTCGTGTGCGACAATGTATTACAAAAAATGGAAACAGCTAGTCTAGGTGGCGCGGAGTCTGCTTGCTTCACCTTGAACGGATTCATACATCGCCATATGTTTGTATTTCCGGTGGCCCGCTAGGCGCACCACACCGCGTCTTCATAAACATGGGGCTGATTACGTAACTCTGTTGCTAACAATTCTGGATTGAAATTGCTCAAAAATGTACCATTTGACAGCTTCTTTTCTTTGTTAAGCTGACCATTCATGATCAGTTAAAATAATTTTACCCCACTCACAAACTTAAAAAAATATATTAACTGGCTTTTATTCAGTGCTGTGAGACCATGGGCAATCCCCAACACTAAGGGGAATTTTAGTTTTTTAAAAAGGGCAGGAAGATCTTTGAACCCTTAAAATATGGGCAAATGTGGCAAAATATGATATCATTAAGTTAAGTTTAAGTTTTTAGCACTTATGCCTACAGCCTAGAATTTAATACCAATATTGAAAACATCAAATTTTGGACCAACCGACTACTTAGTTTAACTGGCCTAATGGCTAGCTATAGCAACAAAACATTGATTGAAATAATTTCATGCAAAGTTACAAAATCAGCTAGGAGGTCTTAGATATCTTACAACATTTGTGTTCTAGGCTATAGTGGAAATGTGGGCTGTGTACCCAGCTGAAGGGACATATCAATATGGAATAAACTGGTCCGGCTAACAATTAAATATTGACTTCAGAAAAACTAAAAATACCAATTAATATATAGAAATAACACTTACCAATGGCTTTTGTATAATGTCTTGCTCCTAGTAGCAGCTCAGGGGCTCTGTACCAGAATGTCACAACAACAGGGTCCAAGTCAGCAAGGGGTTTTAGCGGTGCATTGAAGAGCCTCGCAAAGCCCATGTCAGCTATTTTTACTCTGCCTCGTTCCGGTCCTTCACCCATGACCAGAATGTTTGCTGGTTTCTGAAATTGACAATATGTAATAGATGCTACACCTTACTACAGTTTGTCATTAGAAAGTATCAAAACCAGTGATGTTCTAGTTATGTTAGGGAACTAAACTGAATAACTACTTATATTTTCTCTCCTACTTAATTAATATATACTCTTTACTGCACATCACATACAGTAGACATTTTTAATATTTTGAAAGAGAATTCTATAATTTAAGCTGCCTTATTGCTGAAAGAAAATTCATTCAGACAGTACCCAAGTATGACAGTCTAAAGCTGTTTTGTATTTTTTTTAATTGCCTATTAACCAAATGCTGAAGAGTAAGATTCTCTTTTATTAAGTATATGAGCTTTTCTAACTCAATCATACAATAGTGTAGAGCAGTGCAAAGGTGGTACTGAAATCCAGCTATATGAGCTAAGTCCAAGGATCATTCCACAATAAGTAGAATTGCCCTATATTCAGGTATTTCAAACATTATCTGTTCATGTTCACACTTTTAGTTTGACTGGTCTATTTTGTTACAGAGCCTCAATCACAGTATTCTTGGCAATTATTTAATTATTTAGTTCACGAAGACAAATATTTCTGTTAAATAACTTCTTACCAAATCTCTATGTAGCACCCAATTTGAATGTAAATAGTGTATGCCATCCAAAATCTGGTAAAGCAGACTCTTCACCATTCCTTTTGGGACCATCACTGACTTCTTGTTGGCTTTGGCTGCTCTGTGAAACTTTATGATGTGCCACAAATCGTGCTCCGCGTAATCAAATAAAAGCCAAACCTTCCGGTCCGTGTGGGAGAGAAACACACGGATTAGGTTGATGACATTGGGATGTTTCAGCTCACGTAGAAGCTGTAAACGGAAAAAAGCAAGTTGTTCAATCGTTTAACACGGGATTGAATTAAATTATAGAGCTACATAAAATGCTAGAATAGATGGTTTGACTTAAATTACAGAGCTACATAAAATGCTAGAATAGACGGGTTTTACCTAAATTATAGAGCTACATAAAATGTTAGAATAGCCATGCAGGTTGCAATCAAGTGTTCATGTACTATAATCTTTTTAAGCAAAACAATTGTGGTATTTCTGATATTGTTACAATTTGCTAGAGCCATTAAATATAACTTGAATGTGACTGAATACTTCTTATAATATTATCTAGCCAAAACCAGTTAGGTATTATCTAAACCAGTCCGAAACTAGAAAATATATGAAAAGCGTCGCTTACTGCGATTTCCCTACACGCCGACATTGACAAACCAGTCCCTTCGATTTGTTTCAAAGCATAGTCTTTTGTGTCCGAGCCGTCCTTTCTTCTCGCCTTGTAAACATGCCCGTATGTTCCCCGCCCGACCTTACAACCCTCGAAATCAAACAAATCCTCCACTTTCGAACGCTCATTTTGAGTCTTCACTTTGAAATCATAGTCCATCATTACAGGCGCCATTGTTTTGTTATTTTGAAAGTTGTCGCCCATTATGATGTTTTCTCACTCAACACACAAATAATTCATAATTTTATTAAATCAATGCAAACATTCGTAGCAATTTTTACATTGACTTGTTTCAGAAAGGAAATATTAAAATTAATTTTACATTGCGTCGCGCTTCTCCTTGGTTTCTTTCGTGACAAGTGACAGTGACGTTGACATTGTCAATTTGATTTTTTTTTTTTTTGGTGTATTCTATCGCATTGCAAAATGCACCTTTATTTAGACGAGAAGCTGTGGAAAAAGGGCGTTATCTTTCAACGATTTATTAATTTCAAGATATATGACAACACTTGATATAATCATATCAGCCTAGATTGGCAACTGAACAATTTAAATGTTTACATTTATGTTACATTTCTAAATATGATAACAGATTCTACGATACGTTAAAAGAGGCTAGCTAACGATGAATGAAACAATGACCTATTATACAACGAACAGGAAAAGAAAATATTAACTAAAGTGCCCTCCCCAACGCCACATTCGCATAAGGACGAGTCCAAATTTTTTATCTTTTTTAGAAAAACAGGAGACGAGCAAAAACCCAACCTCATTCTACAAATAGCAAAAGAGACAGGCCTTGAGCATTTCGCGTAAAAGAACCAGGGTTTATTTGGAACAAAATTTTGAAGCAAAAAATACTTTATAAGTGCCCACTCTTCCTTCCACAGAGAATTCCACGAAAAATTTAGAGACGTCTTCGGGATGGTAAGTAGATCACCAGGCTGAAGAAAGAACGTGTCATAATCTCCAGACAGCACTGCCTCCTTAGCCAGCTCATCAGCTCTCTTGTTACCAGGAATACCACAGTGGCTAGGTATCCAGGCTAGCACAATCCTTAATCAATTTTGGGAACATTGAAAAAGAAGGTGTCTGATCCAATACACTCTCCAGAGAACACTGAGGAGTAAGGAGGGCATTTCTTTTTGATTATTAATTTATACTCAGGATGAAAAACTTCAACCCCAACGCAGCCATTAGTAGAAAGCTTGGAGGCATCAGAAAAAATTGTCGAAAAACCGCACTAATTAGTGTTCAAAAATGGGTAAAATTCTTGGCTGCAAAAATGTCGGCTTTATCAATACCGAAATCAAGTAAAACCTCAGGGGAATAAATTAAAGCTTGAAGAGGGCACTCATACAAAGGCAAAAGAGGAGAGTGAGCTTTTGGAACTTTAATTTTGTGAAAAGCAGTTAAACTATTTAGAAGGTAAGGGGGCTGTTTTCTCCCTCAGAATTTACCGAAACGAACAAATTTATTAAGTTTTAATAGGTTGTTAATAAGGGGAGAGTAGGAATATTGCAAGCCGCAAAACAGGAATCTGTCACTCAAATACTGCCTCCTAAGGTCCAAGGGGGGGTCGACATATTCTACCTGAATAGCAGCTCTAGGGCTATTTTTCATGGCACCCGTAATAATTTTGAGGGATTTTAACTGGATTAAATCCAGTTTCGACGATTCTTTTTTATTTATTGGATACAACAAGAAGGTTCCGTAGTCTAAAACACTTACACTTACACTATGAGCGCATTGTATATAAGTTTCAGACAAAAGGCATTAGCGCCCCACCAACAGCCAGCTAGGCATTCAAGTATATTGAGGTGGCGCTCACACTTGCCAATAACGTAATTAACATGAAAAGAACCTGATAATTTAGAATCTAAAATAACTCCAAGAAATTTAAAACTGGAAGATACGGGGATGACATCATCTCTATAACTAAACGAAGGCACAGATAACATCTTAGACTTAGAAAAAATAACCACCGAACTTTTAGAAGCTGACAGGGACAGACCAAGAGCCTCCAAGTAAGATCCAAGTGACAAAATAGACATATTAACTGAAGAGGAGCACAAAGAAACATTATTATTTATGGAATAAAGAACAATATCATCTGCATATTGCAAAATTTTAAAGTCAGGATCTAGGGAAGTTCCAACATCATGAACATAGAGGTTAAAAAGCAAAGGGCTAAGCACGGACCCTTGAGGCAACCCTTTATAAACATACCTAGACGCAACTATGTCAGGATTATCAGACTTGATAGAGATCAAACGCTTGGAGAGAATATTTTTGAAAAAGAAAATAAATTTGGAAGGGGTGCCAATTTTTACAAGCTTTTGAATAAGAAAAGGAATTTGGACGCTATCGTAGGCTGAAGAAATGTCCAGGAAAGCAGAGGGAACAACCTTATTCATACTGAATGCAAGTCGAACATCAGTTATGAAACTCGCCAGGCTATTCAAAGTGCCTCTACCGTTACGGAAGCCATTCTGGAAATAAGGCAAAATCTTATTAGATTTAACAAACCAATCAAGCCTATTTTTAACTAAGTGTTCACAAGTTTTAGTTAAACAAGACGATAAGGCAATAGGAAGGAAAGAATTAATAAGTTTGGGATCTTTACCAGGTTTCAAAAGAGGAATTATCAGCTGGGTTTTCCATGAATAAGGAACAATTCCAGAATTCAGCATACAGTTAACAAGTTTTAGGAAGTAAAGTAAAGCAGAGGTAGGGGCATTACGGAGAAAAGAATAAGGAATGCCATCCAAACCCGGAGCAGAATCCTTCGTGGCAGCCAATTGATACATGTTTGAGCTCAGGTAAGGAAAAATATATTTCTAGAGGCGACAAGGGAGACGGACACGGTGGAGGACAAAAGGATGGAAGCTCATCACGCGAAGGGCACACACTAGGAGCCAAAAAATCCATAAACTCGTCAGCCCAATTCTGATCGGGGACTGAGAGACGTTGACTGGAGACAAATGAGCCCCGGAACCTTCTTATATTTTTCCAGAGAAATGAAGGCGGGAAATCAGGCGAGAGTTTGGTACAGAAATCCTTCCAGCCCTCAGATTTATGGTGACGGAGAATTTGTCTAGTTTCTGCCGAAATCCTATTTAACTCCATGAAACTTTCCTCAGACATATACAGAGTAAAAGCAACCTCAGCAGCATTTCTTCTCTTGATTGCATTAGTGCAAGCACTGTTCCACCAAGGAGGGAAGGGAGATGGGAAGCCGGAGTCTTTTTAACAGGAAAAGACTGATCAGCACAGCTTATGATACATTCTGAGAGAGCCAAAGCACACTCAGCGACGGACTCTGAAGAGATCTCCGGAAGGAACTGAACTCTCGAGTCTAGATTACTTCTAAAGGTATTCCAAGCCTCTTCACTGACATTATTTAAATTATATTTTAGGCAAGGTAAAGGATTTACTTTAGATAGCCTGACATTACAATTTTGAATTAAAATGGGAAAGTGTCTACTACCATAGGTAGAAGAAAGATAGACCATTCAAAGTCAGGAAAGAGAAAAGAGCTACAAAAAGAGAGATCCAGACAGCTGTTACGTTCTCCAGGCCTAGAACGAAAAGTGCAAGATCCATCATTAAGAACACAAAGGTTATAGTGGTCCAGGAGTTCTACTAACGACCAATTACCAACACTATCACAATGTGAAGAGCCCCATAAGAAATGATGAATGAATCAGTTAAAATCACCAAGAAACATTAGAGGAGGAGGAAGAACAGACAGGATTGTATTTAATTCACGAAAT
Source organism: Pyrausta nigrata (assembly GCA_949316185.1). Classification (NCBI taxonomy): domain Eukaryota; kingdom Metazoa; phylum Arthropoda; class Insecta; order Lepidoptera; family Crambidae; genus Pyrausta; species Pyrausta nigrata. Next base: position 6,895,659 of record OX438947.1, read on the forward strand.
ACACTTAAAGAAGGAGAAGAAACATACAGAGATACAATAGAGATATTCTTAAGTCTAACACAGACTATTTTAAAGCCAGAACTATGAACAGGAATAAACAAGGTATTGTAAGAAATATTATTTTTAACAAGAATAGCCGTACCAGCGGAGCCATCAACTCTGTCATCTCTGACACAGGTAAAACCCGGCAATGAGATATTCATGTCAGGCTTCAACCAAGTCTCAGAGATGACAAATATTGAAGTATGAAATTTATTTAATAGATATATTATCTCATGTTTTTTATTGTTGAGGCTCTGCGCGTTCCATTGCACTATTTTCAGAGGGAGATGATACACAGGAGCCATAATTGCTAATAAGGGAGAAGATAAAGTTTGTAATAAGGGGGGCAACGTAGTCTAATATTAAGAATGAAAGGAGGGTTCCAATGACCTTTTCCAGATCTTTCTGGTTGTGAATTTCGGGGCTAGATTGTAGAGCCACCAAGCACCTCTGGTAACGGCGGCTGGCTGCTGAACTAAACAGCTGTGGCCTTGCTTATCAAAACCAAGGCGGGGAGGAGGGGGGGGGGGGGGGGGGGGGAGGTTTTTTCAGAACAGTTTTTTTATAGCTCTTGGCTATCTGAGTGTAAGAGGCTTTGGTGGAAGGTAACAATTTCGACGCCTCGGCATAACTGATAACTTTCTCAGCCATCAGGGCTTTTAGTTCTTTTTGTTGAGCAAGTTCTGGGCAAGAGTTGTCTTTAGCAAAATGGCCCCCATTGCAGTTGATGCAAACAGCCTCTTCGGGGCCAATATTGCATGAACCTTATCGCCCGGCATGCGAGGAACGCGGGTTCGATTCCCGCCTCTGGCGGTCATTTTTTCAAGTGCAATAATATATTTGCATGAACCTGCCAAATGGCCCTGGGCAAACTTCAGACATCGCGGGCTTGACCTACATTTGGCCTGGGTGTGACCATATCTGCCACAAGAAAAACATAAAATTGTCCTGTACTTGTAAATTTCCACAGGAAACGTGTTGAAGCAAGCATTTACATATTTGGGCAAGACCTGCCCATCAAACGTTAGGACTACTGACCCTGACGGAGACCACTCATTAGAGTCAGCTTGCTTATAAAACAAGCGTCTCGCCTTAATAATTTTTCCCACACCTAGGGGCACTTCAAAACACTCCATAATTTCTTCCTTCGACCAATCCTTAGGGATGCCTCTGACGAATCCTAGGCGGCAAACAGCGAAAGAGGGAATATAAGCTTTGTACCCAGATTGCAACGACAAGTCACTGCTCAAAAATTTATTTGCAGCCGCTGCAGACCTAAAAGACACAGTCATCCGATTCCTTCCAATTTTCTTAATACTTCCAATGAGAATGTCCTGAACTTTATTTTTAAATAGAAACCTTCCAAGATTTAGGGGATGAAGTGTAGTGCCAGACCGAAGATTCTCCTCAATTTTTTCAACATGAGCCGAAAAAGGGCCAACATCTGTTGGTAAATACGATGGACGTACGGTGGGGGTTGGATTGGCTTTTCTGCAGGGTTTTGATTGGAAAAGGACGCCGCAGTAGCTGACAGCGACGAGGGAACTTCCAATGGAGCAGAGCTATGGCAGTGAGACAAAGGCAAACCTTGGCCAAGAGGGATTTCCGAGGAAACAGTACCCTGACAGGATTGTCCTGAAATCCGAATAGAGGATACAGTCGAGATTTGGGACGAGATAGATGAAGTAGAAGGAGAAGGGGAGGTTCTTCTACGCTTTAGCTTCCTTTGACATATCACGTCACTACCAACAGAATTATCTACATCTAGAATTTGGGATTCAACCTGGACAAATGCAGCAGGGGACTGGGCAGTCTGATGACTACTAGAAGCATCTTTCCATGAAAAATTTAACCCATCGGGGTCCTCCGGGGGAGGATCCCCCATGGTTGGAAAACGCACTCCTCCAGCTGAGATTAATACAAGCAAGTACTTACCTAAATAAAATGAGGATAAATAAAACTAAATTAATGAAAAACTGCACTACAAACAGATCCTATTAAATAATCAAATAATTATCCAAATTCACGACCGCACTACAAGACAGCCCGATGACATTCTTCAACGTCGAGTTTAAATAAAATTCAAGAGTAAAGGTATAAGTTCGTAGCCGACCACACGTCGCGGCGTCAAACCACGCGTCGACGCTAAACTACTGGTTACTATGTATTTCTATGAAATACCATTCGTAGCTCGCGACATGAAGCTAGCGACACGTCGTCAAGCGGTAGACCACACTGGCGCTCGACCGCAGATCCAGTACTCATATTCTTTCTAATTTGTGGATCTGATGTGTCGCCGACATCTGTCACACCAAATCCTTACTAATATTTTAAATACGAAAGTGTGTTTGTCTGTTAGCTTTTCACGTCACGCTTAAACCGCTAAACCAATCCATACAAAATTTGGTATTGAGATAGTTTGAGTCCCGAAAAACGACATAAGTAAGATTGACATTTTTATCCCAGAAATCATAATCTATGGGGGTGAAAACTTGTATGGTGAATTCTACCTTTGCGCAGACTAAGTCGCGGGAAACCGCTAGTCATATTTTATTTACGATTTTTTTGTCATTCAATGTCAGCCATCATAGGTGACAGTTATATTTTTCCTCTAATAATTATAGGTTTTTTACCAAAGACTAAAATATAAGCTATGAGCTCACATGCCAGCATGATGCAGCCCTAAATTCTCTATGCCCATTGTCTATGACTATTTAACATCTGGAGCCTTACCATCAGAAACAATGCAATCTCTAAACCATGATAGTTCCCTTATTTCGTACCATGACCCCGAAAATTAGCAGGTCCGCAGCGAGGAAGTTTGTTTATCCTGTCCCCTTTTTTCTTTGTATGAACTTTCGTACTATGACACTCCATCTGATAACAATCTAGTGTCAGTTTGCCCGTCTTATATGTCAGATAAGCTATCATAAAAAAGTAACTCATCGAGTAGCTTTTTGAAAATTGTTTAGCAATAATCTTGTTTGATAATTTAATTATAGGATCCATTTACAAAATGTGTATTGTTAAAAATCCAACGAATTAACTAATGTGAGATTTTCGGATGCGGAATTGAAGAAATATCTACGAGATGTGAACATTAATCTTATAAAGTACGATTTCTTGGTTTCTCCGTAGAAGCATAATGACAATTCGCTGCCCTATTATTGCTGTGTACCAACTCCACTCACGTTAGCTTCGAATTATCGACATCCAAAGTTTTGAAAAATCATATTTCTCATTAGGAATACTAAACTGAAGTATATTGTACACCATTGGCTAGACAGGTTGTAGAGGAGTTATTTCATGTAAATTACACTTGTTTTTGGATATATTTCATAACAATATTGAAATTAAACTTTAATTACTATTGTACTATGTAGTCCAAAATTAGCAAACTTTGACATTATTGTATTGTACTTTCACATTTTGGCTATTGTCCTGTTCTATATCCCTACTTGGTACAAAGCAATATTAAATATAGTGTTACACTTAAGAGTAAGCAATTTAAGTAATAATGACTAAATGACTGTTTGAAGGAAATAATTAAACACATTTTAAATGATATTATGTGAAATGAGTTATTATTTTAAAACCAAGAGACAGCATGTCGTTCATAATCATAATTTAATAAAAAGTAACAGAGTAGGTACAATACCCAAATCCAAAAGTCGACCATATAATTTTTAGTGTAAAACCGTCATTGACATGTCATCGATTGTCATAACGATTAGTGTCAAAGTGTACGCGTAATCTTATTTTCAACCAAGTAATATTTTATGTGATAAAAACACCGAGAACTATTCAGTGTCGTAAAAGAAAAGTGGTTTAACATGTGTTGTAGTATTTTTCGTCAAGAAAGTCTATGTAATCACCCCGGTTTCTCTAAATTAAATACCGATATAATTGACATCACGAAATTTTGGTACGTCATATAGTGAAAATTGGCTACTGATGCTCACGAAGAAAATTTTAAGAACTATTTTGAAAAAATATTGTAATAAATACTTGTTTTGAGGTTTATTTTCTTTCTTTTAACCCATCTTAGGTATTTTAACTAAAATAGTTCGTAGAGTTTTCCAAAATTTGCTATGCAATATTTAAAAGTAGATATGATAAAATCATAAATAATATCATTTAGAAAAACAATAAATTAATATTTCTTTTACCCGACAGTGGTTTTGCAAAAATAATTGTGTTTTAGTCCATAATTCAAGGCCAATATTACTACAAAGAGCTTTTGACTTAAACAAGTACTCAATTTGCGAGAACAAGACATGTTCTTTTATCGTAGAAACTGTTATAATTAGGCAGCAGGCTTAAAAAAATAACATGAATGTAAATTCATGAAAAATATGTTTTTTATGCTTAGTTGCCAATCTACGCTGGTATGATTATACCGAGTGTTGTCATATAAAGAGGATTCGAAGCGCCCTTAATTCAGGTCCCATATATTTCTGGTCAGGCTATAATTACAAAATAACAACTGAACCAAAATGTTACTCATTAAAACACAATTTTACGGATTACTTCGCGATTTATTTACATTTTATTTTAAACCTGACGTTTCGAACACTTTACAGCGATCGTGGTCACAGGGAGACTAAGGTATTATTTGTCATTACAAAGTTTTGAAAAATTGAACTACCGTCACTCAATAATATTAATTTACGTTCCTATTTACGCAGAAAGAGCTAACCGTGTCTTGAGATCTTGCAGTGCTAGGTGTTGCTTTGGTTTTTGCTAGAATAGGATCCCATGCCGGTGGAACTTTCCAACCATCTTCTCTATTGAAATTTGGATGTTTTTTAATTTCAATGGCTTCACGTAGCATTCGAGGAATAAAACGCCGTTCTTTTGCAAGTATTTTAGGTTGGTCAAAACGAATGAAGTGGTTGGGTTTGTCTAAGGCATGTTCACACACTGCAGATTTCGTGTTCCGTCTATGTTTTACGTCAGCTATGTGTTCTTTTATCCGCACGCCTATACTTCGCTTTGTTTGCCCGATGTAGGAGAGGCCACAGTCACACTCCAGCTTGTACACCCCTGCATCTTGAAGAGGTATGTTGCACTTGACAGGTGGTAGGAATTGGTTAATCTTCTTTTGCGGCTTGAAGTAAGTTTTGATTGAAGCACGCTTCAAGATATTCCCAATCTTGTCAGTGACTCCCTTCATGTATGGTAGTACTGCAGGTTGGCGTTCAACTGTCGTAGGTTTGGCACGGGGTCTGCAACGACGTGGTACTGGAAGCTGGTTGTCCCGTAGTACCTTTCTTACATGCTGAAGCTCAGCAGCCAGGTGTCGGTCGTCACAGATGCCCCTAGCTCTCTGAAACAAAGTTTTGCCCACGGTAGCTAACTGTGAAGGATGATGGTGAGATGCACCATTGAGATATTTATCGGTATGGGTAGCTTTTCTAAAGACTGTGTGGCTAAGGGTATGATCTGAATTCCTAGTTAGTAAAATATCTAAGAAAGCTAGTTTACTGTCTGCCTCAATTTCCATAGTAAATTTAATTTTTGGATGTATTGAATTAAGATGATTAAGAAAAGCAGAACTAGATTAACCAATTCCTACCACCTGTCAAGTGCAACATACCTCTTCAAGATGCAGGGGTGTACAAGCTGGAGTGTGACTGTGGCCTCTCCTACATCGGGCAAACAAAGCGAAGTATAGGCGTGCGGATAAAAGAACACATAGCTGACGTAAAACATAGACGGAACACGAAATCTGCAGTGTGTGAACATGCCTTAGACAAACCCAACCACTTCATTCGTTTTGACCAACCTAAAATACTTGCAAAAGAACGGCGTTTTATTCCTCGAATGCTACGTGAAGCCATTGAAATTAAAAAACATCCAAATTTCAATAGAGAAGATGGTTGGAAAGTTCCACCGGCATGGGATCCTATTCTAGCAAAAACCAAAGCAACACCTAGCACTGCAAGATCTCAAGACACGGTTAGCTCTTTCTGCGTAAATAGGAACGTAAATTAATATTATTGAGTGACGGTAGTTCAATTTTTCAAAACTTTGTAATGACAAATAATACCTTAGTCTCCCTGTGACCACGATCGCTGTAAAGTGTTCGAAACGTCAGGTTTAAAATAAAATGTAAATAAATCGCGAAGTAATCCGTAAAATTGTGTTTTAATGAGTTCAACAATTCGCGTAAACGTAAGAAACAAATATGTGACAAAATGTTACTGTCAAAATTGTTATCGGCCCGCCCAAGGGTCTTATGATCCTCGAGGGCGATAAATTTCAATAACATGTGCGTTTATCAATGTCAAAATCATTTAAAAAAAAAAAACGATTTACAAAAAGAAAATTCCTCTACAGTTAAGCTGACCAGTAAGCGAACTAAGCTAATCAAGGAGCATAGACTTACCCGAACAGAGTGTAACAATATATAAATATCAAAGTTTCGGCCTGTTTCGGGCCGAAACTGAAACTCTGTCCGAAACACGATTTTTGGCCGACACCGAAATTTCGGTCGGTCACTAAAAATAACTCCTAAATTGTCTTGAAGATGGACAAAAGCTTCTTTTTAAAACTTTGGGTGTTGGCTAAGGACAAATTCTGTAAAATAAATAATAAATTATATTTTTTCAATTTTTTTTTCTCGAGCCGTGATTTCCTGCGCAGGATACATACAAATAATAATAACAGTAATAATATAACTACGTAATATATCAATCAGTCAATGTTTATTTGCTATATTCCTCATTTAATTGACATGGTTGGATATAGAACAAAGCAAGATGCAAAATTTCTTAATATAGCTTTGTACCAACAGAATTAAAATATTTTTTTAATGGATATAGTACATTTCATTTTTTGTATTCCGTTCATATTATAACTGATATTTGTACTATTTAATGTGTTTTGGATATATAACAAAACAATACATTCCACATCCCTCCAACACCTGGACGTAGTACAATCGCATATTGAGTATCTCAGTGACTTTACAAATATTTCGCGATCTGATCAGTGTATATAGTACAGAAAAATTACTGCATTGACATGGTACAAAGAACACCAAATACCTAAAAAGTGGAGTTAGTACAAAACAATAATAAGGCAGCGAATTTTAAAATCCCTTTGATAAAGTGACCTCATTGTGTAATTACAGGTAAAATTATAACTCAGGTAACGTAAATTGCAATAAAACCAATATAGTATAGGCTACACCTACAGCTTAGGGTTCTAAGATGTGAATATTCATTTTCCTAGGCAGTAACTACTAGGTTCTTTATGCGAGAACTTTGTCCCAACCAGAAGAAATTATTACTGATAAAACTTTCAATCTATCCACTTTAACAGTTTATTTATTGCCTCAGCACAAATATCTTGTCCTAGCTAACCTACCTACCTACCTACACATATATAGGTACTTCATAATGATGTTATGTATTCAATTCTTCTTAAGACTTTAATGTAGGATTTTATCTACCTAATCTACCTACCAAGTTATAAATTCTTTTTCCCTTTCTTCCTAATGCTATAAAACTAGTCGCATGAAAAACCAGCAAAGCATATACTATTTCCAGTAGAATGTATTGGTTGCCTTGCATGTATATATGTCAGAAAAGTTTTTATTGGATGAAGGCTAAAAAATTAACAAGAAACACCTGCCTACTTAGTTTTTGCTAGGTAACTATCCAGATTCCAATCCAAATCCAAAATAAATTGCCACAAATCAGAAACTACCCAACTTTAAGATAGCTAGAACTCTTACTATGAGCGTACACAAGGTGATAGGTTTACAAGATAAGAGAGCGAGATGAGGCTATACATCCACATATATCTATTTCATTTTATTTGATTGGTGACAGGTTAACACAATCTGCCCCACTTCGGGCCTGCTAATTCAAGGATCATGGTACGAATACTGGAATTTGTTATGTCGGTCTGGCATTTAAACAATGTATGATCCGTTAAACATTGACGTTTGATATAAATTATATACTTCATGTGTGACTGACACGTCAAAGTCCACCTCGTTTTTTTTTTGCATCCTTGAAGACGTTTAGTTGTTAATAATTTAGTACATTCTAAAAATAATTTTAATTCCCTGCTTTTTAAATTACCATAAAATCATATAAAAGCCCGCTAATAAAGTGATATTTATATTTCATGTGTCTCACTTAGTACGGTGTCTCTATCTATTGGGTCGATTTATGGCAATCTTCTTTGATATAGAGATCGTTAGATAACGCAGCCAGCATCCTCGCCTCCTTGCCTCAAGGACACGGGTCTAATTTTGATTAAGTAGGTTTTAAGTTTATTTATTTTTATTTCATGCATGTCTTTGTTTTTCTTTTCTTTTATTGAATAAACTATTAATTTACTTCTGTTAGATATCCTAGGATCTTAGTTTATTATCTTAGTTCTAATATAATATTTAATGGATATAGGCCGATTTAAAGGGTTTTTCCAGTATGTCCAATAGGGTGGCGCTGTGAGCGACCTCAATTATTATATGGCATTATTATATGGTATCGAGTACTTAAGTAGTCGATAAAGTTATTGATAATTCGAGTACTTTTATATCGAGCTCATTGCGTAGGTGGCCGACTCTGTGGAGTGAGTGGCGCTGCGGTCTGTCATTTGCTGCGGTCGGGCTCGGAATCATGACTGAAGCGACACGACGTCGCTACGTGTGGTTGCGACATGTCGCGTCGACACGAGGTCCGGCGCTGCGACATGTGGTCGGCTACGAACTTATACCTTAAGCCAGCAGAAGTGTCGCGAAAGTGTGTTTGTCTGTTAGCTTTTCACGTCACGTTTAAACCGCTAAACCGATGCAGACAAAATTTGGTATTGAAATAGTTTGAGACCCAAATAACGACATATAAAAGATATGTCATTTTCATCCCAGATCACATTTTTTTTGGGGATGAAAACTTGAATGATTCGACATTTGCGCAGACAAAGTCGCGAGAAACCGCTAGTCATATATTATGCACGTATTTTTTGTCATTCAATGTCAGCCACCATAGCTTTCAGTTATATATTCCTCTAAAAATATTAGGTTTTTCACCAAAGACTAAATTTTAAGCAATGAGCTCACAATTGTGAAGTATCCTTGAACTAAGTTACATGCAAATCAGTCCATAAACGTAGAAGATATTCTGCTGTGACAGACTAGGACGGACGGACTGAACGATCTTAAAAGGGTTCCTTGTCGGACTACAGAACCCTAAAAAAACGAACGACGTGAACTTTGACGTGTCAGTCACACATGAAGTATATGTTTTATATCAAACGTCAAAGTTTACCGGATCATACATTGTTTAAATGTCAGTCCGACATAATGCACCAAATAAAATGTCGTTCAATGTAAGTTATATTAATTTTTTCCTCTATACAGTTTTAGGCTTTTACCAAAGATTAAACATGCGAGCATTCGGGGCTGAGCATCAAAGAGCTTTGCCGTTCTTCTTTCATCAAAATCGATTCAGTGGTTTAGACTTAGTCGCTTCGGTATTGTGGCGAGCAATACCGAAGCGCGCGGTGCGCAGGCCGAACTACTAACTACTAACAAATGGATCGTCATTCGTCGTGTCGATTAATCATTCGGTCGCTGCCTGTCCTGCGGGCACAGTCGCGGCAATTCGATCGAATGCATCGAGGGGCCCAGTATAGATTATCATTCGATTGTCGATTATTATTCGAATTTTTTTTTTACGAATTACTTAATCGACATTCGATAGCTCGATTATCGATTCATTCGATTAATTTTTTCCGAATAATCGCCCATCGCTAATGTGAATGTATAGCCCCATCTCGCTCTCTTATCTTGTAAACTTTGTGTACGCTCATAGTAAGAGTTCTAGCTATCTTAAAGTTGGGTAGTTTTCTGATTGGTGGCAATTTATTTTGGATTTGGATTTGATCTGGATAGTTATTTTGTTGATAGTACGGGCCCAAATGTTAAATAGTCATAGACAACGGGCATAGAGAATTTAGGGCTGCATCACGCTGGCATGTGAGCTCAGCTTATTTTAGTCTTTGGTGAAAAACCTAATTTATTTATTAGAGGACAAATATTACTGTCACCTATGTTACCCACCCATAAAGTTAATATACCTAGCGGAATAATTCCGTTAATATTCCGTTAGGAATATTCACTTTATGTACCCAACTTAATTACAGGACAAATATTACTGTCACCTATGATGGCTGACATTGAATGACAAAAAATCGTGCATAAAATATGACTAGCGGTTTCCCGCGACTTTGTCTGCGCAAAGGTCGAATTTACCACACAAGTTTTCACCTCCATGTAATAAGATTTCTGGGGTAAAAATGACAATCTTACTTATGTCGTTTTTCGGGACTCAAACTATCTCTATACCAAATTTTGTCTGCATCGGTTTAGCGGTTTATGCTTGATGTGAAAAGGTAACAGACAAACACACCTTCGTATTTAAAATATTATAGCCTTACCATAAATATAATATGGGACCTGAATTAAGGGCGCTTCAAATCCACTTTATATGACAACACTCAGTATAATCATCGGCCAGCGTAGATTGGCAACTGAACATAAAAAACATATTCTTTATAATGTAAACATTCATGTACATTTTTTAAGCCTGCTGCCTAATGATAACAGATTCTACGATAAAATAACACGACACGACAGAACACTCGCAAATTGAATACATATTAAATTCAGTAACTCTTTGAAATATTGGTCTTGAATTTTGGACCAAAACACAGTTATTTTTGCAAAACCACTAACGGGTAAAATAAACATTAATCCATTGTTTATCTAAATGATATTTTTATAATACTATCATAATTTTATATAATGTAAAGGAAGTCTTGAAAAACTCTAACTATTTTAGTTGTAATATCCAAGTAGGGTTTAAATAAAGAAAATAAAACTCAAAACAAGTATTTATATAATCATTTTTTAAAATCGTTATTAAAATATTTTTCGTAGCCATCAGTAGCCAATTTTCACAATTCGCACTATATGACGTAACAAAAATTCGTGATGACAAATATATCAGCAATTAATTTGAAAAAAAAAACCATGGTGATCACAAAATACTTTCTAGTCGAGAGATACTACAACACATGTTAAACCACTTTTCTTTTACGAAAACGAATAGTTCGGTATTTTTATCACATAAAAATTGCACAAGGTTGCATATTAGATTACGCGTACACTTTAACACTAATCATTATAACAATTATTGAAATGTCAATGACGTTTTGAAGTTTCTGTTGCCAGTAAAAGAAATTAGTTCCAGTTGTTTTCCGCAATATGGCGAGGTCCCATATATTCCTGGTCAGGCTATAGTATGGATTTGGTGTGACAGATGTCAGCGACACTTCAGATCCACAAATTAGAAAGAATATGAGTACTGACGTGTCGCTAGCTTCATGTCGCGAGCTACGAATGGTATTTCCATGGGTATTTCATAGAAATACATAAAAACCGAGACTGACATAGGCTATATATTTAAAAAATTGCGCAAATGAAAATAAAGGGGGGAGAGGAGATTGATTTTTTCCTTACCATAGCAATATGGGTATCGAATGAAAGTCAGTAAAGAGATCATTTCAAAAATATAATATTTTTTGCAGTCTGGTGTTTTATTTTGAATAATACAAATAAAAATTGTAAAACAAAAAACAGTAATTTAAAAAACTAAAAAACCCGACTGCGTTTCTGTGTAATTGGAAATTAAAAAACCCTTACACAAGAAAGTGGTCATACCCGGGTTAAATTGTCACCCATATTAAAAATTGTACCCGACCGATGAGTCCCTACATATAACTATAAAAATTATGGTATTACCACTTTCTTGTTTAAGGGTTTTTTAAATTTCCAATTACACAGAAACGCAGTCGGGTTTTTTAGTTTTTTAAATTACCGTTTTTTGTTTTATTATTTTTAGTGTTATTATTCAGAACAAAGCACCAGACTGCAAAAAAAATATATATTATTTTATAATATACATATTTTACTATTATAGTATAAATTTACCAATAAACGTGTTTTTAGAGCTTGGGGTAGCCATTGTTTTTAACCCGTAAGTAACTGTCTGAAATCTTTTTCCAGAGCAAGCTGCCGCGGGCAGCTGGTTGCAGCCGACTGCACACGCAAGTGAGTCGCTGAGTCAAAGCTGTGTTAATTGCATGCAAATATCGAACTTAGCTATAAATACATATTTATCAAATTGTGAAGTTCGCTCCGACGCGGCCCGACGCGCTTTCGTAAGTGTGAATTGTACTTTAACCTATTAGGTCCCACTCCCATGTATGAAGCTGAGCATAGTCACCCTTCTACCAATGTGGATTGGTACAAGGGTGTCTGTAAGGCAAGTGACTAACCTTACTGTCAGATGTTATCAAGCCGCACTGGGTAGCTAAAGCCTCGACTGGGAAAATCAACCGATATTATCCGGAATCACGGAGAATTTTTTCGATAGACGACACTAAATGGTTGGGATGGTCACCCATCCAATCATCATGGCCACACCGCGTTTACTTCACTATTGGTATCACTACACTAGGTACCAAAGTGCTAAGTCAGCACTGCAAGCAACTCTCTGAAAATTTGATAATGTCAAGGCATTGGGAATAGTATGTATTGAAAATATACTATTTTATTGGCGCACAGGGTTTAACAAATTTTACTATACTCTATATTTAAGTCCCAGCACCACATTTAAATGATTCTTATGTGTTATATTAGTTAGGTAGGTTACAACTTTTTTTAAATTTTGGCAAGTAATAAAAAACCACCCAAGTGCGAGTTGGACTCGCGCACGAAGGGTTTCGTACCGTTAAAATACGAAAAAATAAAATTTTCTATAGGAGCCCCGTTTTATAATTTTTATTTAACTATTTACTTTTAAAGTAATTATACATATTATTATGCTGTGAACATTTCAAACGTCTACCTGTTGCCATTGTAAATATCGAGCAAAAAACGGCAAAAATATCATGTTTGTTGTATGGGTGCCCCCCTTGAATGTTTATAATTTTCTGTTTTTAGTATTTTTTGTTATGGCGGCAATAGAAATACATCATCTGTGAAATTTTTAACTGTCTAGCTATCACGGTTTATTAGATACAGCCTGGTGACAGACAGACAGTGGAGGCTTAGTAATAGGGTCCCGTTTTTACCCTTTGGGTACAAAACCCTAAAAATGATATAATTATGAATTTGAATTTTTACATTTCGATTCCATACAGGTCGAAAACAATTGAGTACCAAACAATTAAATGATTAGGAAGAATCTGGTGTTGTCTGTAGAAACCTAACAATATTTCAAGTATGGTATTATTTCGAGAAGAAAGAAAATGTTGTTCAAGTTTTAGGGTCAAATTTAGCAGATTGAGTTATCGTGAGCGAATAATAATGTTCAGTTAAACATTATCAAACACTGTTTCAAGTACCTAGGTTCTAGACCTGTTCCTGGGATAAGCAGCTCAGCTTCTAAATCTATTTATTTTACTTGCAAAGTTGCAATGATGAATGAGAGATACTCGAGATACTGTAGTAGAGGATAGGCATTGATTTATAATAAATCAATGAGGATAGGTCTTAATCATACTGACTAGTAACAGTCTATATTCACTCATTTATCTGATTTCTATACTTACTAACTTTTCTGGTTTATTAAGCATCAAAAGATCTAAAATTACGTTTTATTCGCTGTAAAATCCATTGCCAAACATAAGTAATTTCAACCTTGCTTAAGGATAAATTTATGAAAAATATATTCATTTTACTTGCCAGTTTACGTTATGAAAAGGTTATCCAGCAGGATGAAGCCAGCCGATTTATAAATAGCCGAAGGAATCAATAGAAGCAAAAGAGAGATAGAAAATAGCAATATCAACCGCCCACCTGCCATTTAAATTTCATCCAATACGTAGTTGATTTGCACATGCGCACTGTTTTGTGGTAGGTACCTAGGTGGCATGTAGTAAAAGCTGTTAAAATTATGTAACGATTTAAAAAATGTATGAAACACAATGATAGGGAAACATGGTGCCATAAAGTTATTTATTATAAGACCCGCGGGCGGGCCGATACCAACATGATACATACTAAAGGTTATAATGTGATTTCATAAACAAAATATTTCACTTGGTTATTTAACTGAGCTGAACTAATAAAGTACTTTTTATTTTCTACTAGCCCAACGGCGGTAATTAAAAGTGCAATACACAAGTGCTCTCTCATAGTTCGGCGACTGCATTATCATTAGTCAGAATTCTAGCTCTCTCCAAGAGGTTGCTGGTTCAAATCTCCGGCTGGACCGAAATTTGTCCCAGGGGCTTTCTGTCACAAAATAATCTGGAATGGTCTCACCTGCGCCTGATCTATATCTGGTCATATCCGATAGCAAAAAAATTTTTTATTGAATTTTTTAAAAGTACTTCATCAGAGATCATGTTTCCAGACACAATAGTTATGTGACCGATCCTCAAGGGGTTACAGCAACTTTAGCTAGACAAGCTGCACGCAGACAGACAATGTTGTGGTTGGTCCATGAACAGGTTACCATGTGTAGTAAAATGGAAAGAGTCATTGGGAACATTAAGTATAATCATAGTTTTGCTTATTTGCACAAAGTAAGGTAACAAACTAAAGCTACTTGAAAAACACTGTTAAGTTTTTAAACACAAATTTCAACATTTGATTAATTTTGTGTGACCTCTCCTCTCAGATGACTTAGATAAAATCATATTAAATACGATGATACCTAGTTGTTATGCAGGTGCGTTATTATCATCCATCTCACTTTTCCATAAACATCTGATTGATAGCATATTGTAAAGCCTCGATGGTTATTGATTTTCCCAGTTCCCAGGGCTTGTATAGCTCCCGTTCCTAGAAATAGACACCTGTTTGAATATACCTATAAAGTGTATGTTCTACCGGCCTGCGCAGTGCTGCATGGCAATAATATTTGCTTACCTAAGTGCTGACCGTTAACGTGATTTATCGATGTTTCATCGACAGATGTAAATTAGGTTTAAAAAATACACGAAATTATGAAACATGTATTATGAAATAGGCATGCTTTGCTACAAAATAGATAGAATATATAGATAGAACCTACCTATTTTCTCATTAACAAAAGATTAGGTATGGGGGGGCTGGAAAATTATGTCCTTTATTTTATTACATAGCATGTATGAAAACACGTTGTAATGAACACGTGAAATTAGCGGAAAAGTGGGTCTAAGTTGGTGGAATTACGTTCGCTTGGTAAAAAGAAGAAGAAATAAATAATATGAATGTAACTTAATAAAGACCTTGACTTTTGACTAGGTACTTAGGAAAGATATATTTCAAGTTAGGCTTGCAGGAGGGTGATCAAACAAAGAATATTAGTGGTGGGGGTAAATATATATTTTAGCGCTAGGTCAAAACGGTTCCATAAACAACTATGGTGAACGATATCCGAGATGAAAATTACTACTCGACCACGCTAACTAGTCAACTGTCAAACGACTTACGACGACGAATCCCACGAAATTACCAAAGGTACCGATAAAGGTGGGTTACTTTGGCCCGAAATTAGGCCTTTTTTTTATTTTCTGGATAAAAAATATATTATGGAGAATAAAATAGACATTGATTTTTTTTCAGTTAAATATGAATACAACCTGCTACTTACAATAAAAAAATAACGAAAAACTAACCACAAGTAAATATATATATATTTTAAATTGGGCTGATCTTAATATTAGTAAAAGCTTTCTTTGTCCCAAAACATTTTGTTTCCTTTTATCCTCCATTTTAAAAGTGCATAAAGTAATGTAAAGCATAAAGCAGGGAAACATGGTACTTCTGATACTTCTCTGCTTGCTAGGCTATTTATAATAGTATGTACATGTTATGGGTTGCAAACTAGTCCGGAGGTATGTTTCATAATTAATTTGTAATAATATTTGTGTTTGTGATCTGTTTTGTACATCTTAAAATAAAAATAAAATATTAAAAAACTATATATTTAACAAACAAATGTTCGCATTTATTAACTTTTCTATCGATACAAGCTCGGCTAGCTTTTTATCGTAATATTTGAATCTTTGCACTACATCATTGTTTGGTGGACAGTCGTTCGCATCACTCGTAAGTATCGCGTCAAGCAACGTGTATCGGCTCCTTTAGAATGATGGGATTTTTTTTGTTTGAACGATGATTATTAAATCATTCTTTCATTGTCATTCAAGAACATGTCAAACGATCACAGAGTACATTTGTATATGATTTGTCAAAGTTCCGTGTCCTATCGAACGTGTTTTTACTTTGTGCAAAAATTATTTTGTCAGAATAAAAAATAGATATGGATTTAAAACAGTTGAAATTAAAGTCTTCACATTTAAGTGAATATTTGTGATGTGAATGATATTGTTTCTACGTTTTAAATACAGAATAAATCATGGCTGAAGAAAACAGTGATTTTAACAGTGTTATCGAGTCTTTATTAAATATGTTTAGCGATGTACTTAATAAAGACGCTATCATAACTGTTGCTGAAAGTTGCGGCGGAGATTGTAAGTATATCAGAAGATTTTAAAACCTCTATCAAGATTGTTGTGCTTGATACTTCTCACTTAATTATTGGCGGTAAAACTCTATGTTTGTGTTTATTGTTCATACACCGATTGTAGGTACCTACTATAATATCTGTTATCTGCTTAGCGGGTGTCGGTTATAACTAATAAGTAAATAAATTAATTGTTTTGTTATTTATGTGCTGTGTGCTGTGCGGCCTGTAAAAGCAGATGTAGTTTGCATTAAAATTATGATGCCTTTTTGCTCTCACCTTCTTTGTCCAGCAATACTGCGATAGAATATTGTTTTGCCTGTAGATACTATATTATATAAACAGGGTATCCCAAAGAGAGTGTGTCTGACACCGGAGATCGCCATATACCTTTTAAATAAAAATAGTTTCCCCTTTAATAAAAGTCGTGATTTGGAAGATAATGCAACATTTTTGTATTTTTCTTGTATGAAGAATACAAGAGATTATCTCTAAAACTATGACTTTTACTAGAGTCATGTTAATTGATTTAAAGGTGGCTAAGCTATCTCGAGCGTCATTTGTTTGGGGTGGGGTGCCATGTTTAAACAAAAAGTGGCTCCAAACCAAAATACTTTTTTTTTGGTTCATCTGAAAGGTAAAATTTAAGCTTTAGCTATCTCCAATGTCAGTCTGGCACACTCTTTTTGGGACACCCTGTATATATAGTTATAGAACTTTCTTAATTTTTTAAGTCTGGAATGGCTTATTATAGGCATAAAATAAGATGTGTAGGCTCCATATGCGCATGCGAGATGTAAATAAGCAGAATTTTATCCTGAACACAATAAATAATTTTTGAGGTCATCTAGTATTGAGGCGTTTGTTCTTTGTGTATCGAAAACGATACATAATTTTAATTAAATATTAAGTAATAATGTGTGTAAGAAAATTTTTTTTAATTATAATTTATTTTTATAAATATTCTATACAATATAAACTAAACTTCTCAATTATATTGATTTTGCTCTAATTTTTCACAATAGGTATTTTTCTTCCCATTTTCATTATCTATAGAGAAATAAATGTAAGTTATAAACTTGAATAAATACAAAAATATAACTTATTTAAAAATACTTTATTTATAAAAATAATTTATTTAAAAAAATAACACACAAAAGTAAAAAATATTTTGTCACTGAGCGAGATTTGAACCCTGGCCTCATGAAGTTGTCAGTCCGACTATATTCTGTGTTGAACAATGACAAAGAAAAATGCATGAAAACTCGAAAACAAGCGTTTTCCGAACACAAGACTAATCTAGATCGATTTTTCAACTCCGATAACCCCCACATATCAAATTTCAGCGAGATATTTAAAAACAGACTCAACAAACATATACAGGAAAGAAAGACTAAGCTACGATAGCGAGATGCAGACTGTATCAGTTGTTTCAACTGCCTGTTTGCCTAAAATAATAATAATGATATTATATTTTTCTACTGGTGATAATTTATGGGCTATAAGATCATCAAATGCTATCGACAAAAAACGCTCATGAGTTCTATCTGTCCCCCTCTTGAAATGGCAGCCATTTTAATTATTTTTAGGGTTCCGTACCTGAAGGGTCAAAACGGGACCCTATTACTAAGCCTCTGCTGTCTGTCTGTTACCAGGCTGTATCTCATAAACCGTGATAGCTAGATAGTTGAAATTTTTACAGATGATGTATTTCTGTTGCCGCTATAACAACAAATACTAAAATCAGAATAAAATAAATATTAAAGGCGGGTCCGATACAAAAGACCTGTTTTTTTAACCGTTTTTTGCTCGCTATTAATAACGGCAATAGGTAGACTCTTGAAATATACAGATTTTCGACTTACTGAAAAATTTAAATATAGCCAAAAGATTCGTTTATCGTACCATAAAACAATACAATGAAGACTCTAGTGTAGATGAGATGTCAAGAAGTGGTCGCCCTCGCTCTGTTAGGATTCCAGCAGTGATAAAAGCTGTGAAGGCGCGAATTCAAATTATCCCATACGTAAGCAGAAACTGTTGGCCCTTCAGATGGGGTTAAGCAGGACCACGGTGAAAAGGGTGTTAAATGAAAACTTAGGGCTAAGGTCATATCGAAGAAAAACAGAACATCGTTTGGACGCTCGTTTAATGGACCTGACACTGAAGAGATGCCGCGCTTTGTAGAAGCGGTACGCGGGAAAAAAGCATCGGGAAATTGTTTTTTCGGATGAAAAAATTTTCACCGTGGAAAAAAGCTACAACAAACAAAGATTTCATAACTATGGAATCATAGCTGTATACAATACAGTTGGTTTAAATGGAAACCCTTTAAAAAGCAAAAAATAAAACTGAAATTTTGACCCTACGTAAGTACCTAGGTATAGAATTTTTAATACTAATTTTGTCGCGTCGGGGCCCGCACTAATATTAGACTAACTTTGTGTTAAAGTACATAGTTACGTAACATTATTATAAAGATTTTGGTGGACGGCGCGCAAGGTCTAATATTAGTGCGGTCCCCCAACGCGACAAAATTAGTATTAAAAATTGTATACCTACGTACTTACGTAGGGTTAAAATTTCAGTTTTATTTTTTGCTTTTTAAAGGGTTTCCATTTAAACCAACTGTATTGTATCCAGCTATGATTCCATAGATGAAATCTTGTTTTAGGATTTTTATGTGCATCAATTATTTTGTGTCGGGGGTTTTTAAATTTTTAATTCATTTTTTTATTTCATGCTTTTTGTAGGGGACTTCTTATTTTTTTATTTCATTTCAATTATTTTTTTGCGTTTTAAGATTTTAAGTAATTTGGTGTTTCATCAGGTTTCTTAATCAATAATAAATAATTATAAAATAGTTGAGGAAAAGTAAGTAGGTAAACTTTGAAATAAAGTGCAATTTGCAATTTTGTGATAGCGACCATCTTGGATTTGAAATTTAGCATAGTGTATTATAGTATTCTACTAGTCAGCCCTTTCATTGGATACCCATATTGAAGGAGATTAAAAAAATATGTAATCCGCCATTTTGTTACGGCGGCCATCTTGGATTTGAAATTTGTCCTAGTTTATAGTATTCTCCTAGTCAAGCCGTTTCATTTGATACCCATATTGAAGGAGTTCCGCCATTTTGTTACGGCGGCCATCTTGGATTTGAAATTTGTCATAGTGTATAGTATTCTACCAAGCCCTTTCATTTGATACCCATATTGAAGGAGTTTAATAAAAATATGTTATCCGCCATTTTGTTACGCCGGCCATCTTGGTCCGATTTTCATCAATCATAGCTAAGAACACTCTCGACTAATTAATCATTCAAACAAAAAAAAACTAAATCAAAATCGGTTCATCCGTTCGGGAGCTACGATGCCACAGACAGACACACACACACACAGACACGTCAAACTTATAACACCCCGTCGTTTTTGTGTCGGGGGTTAAAAATGATAAGGTGTACGCACACAGCAGTGAAGAAGCGAGCAACCGTATTCCGCGTGTCCAACGAGGTCATTTTCCATCCTCGCTCATGGTTTGGTTGGGATTCTCTTATTGGGGCTTAACTGAGGTACTTTTTGTGAGAAAGTCGTAAAAACGAATGCCACAACTGCATTCGTTACATCGAAATACAGTCCTCAAGAACCTTGTGGAAGCATCATATTTAATAACAGGCACTGGGTATTCCAACAAGATTCTGCGCCAGCTCATAGAGCGAAAAGCACACAAGACTGGCTGGCGGCGCGTGTAATCGACTTCATACGGCACGAAGACTGGCCCTCCTCCAGTCCAGATTTGAGTCCGTTAGATTACAAGATATGGCAACACTTGGAGGAAAAGGCCTGCTCAAAGCCTCATACTAATTTGGAGTCACTCAAGGCATCCTTGATTAAGGCAGCCGCCGATATTGACATGGACCTCGTTCGTGCTGCGATAGACGACTGGCCGCACAGATTAAAGGCCTGTATTCAAAATCGCGGGGGTCATTTTGAATAAACTTTATTACCATATGAATCTATGTTTTATTAAGTTCATTTTGCTATATAAATGGTTACATAAATAATAAACATTTCAGAATTATTTTATACTAATGGTTCCCTGCGACTTCGCCCGCAAGAGTTGGATTTTTCATATAAACTTTCATTCCCCATTTCACCACCTTAACATTTTTATATCGCGACAAAATGTAGCCTATGTCATTTCCAGGGTCTCAAACTGTCTCCATACCAAATTTCATCTCAATCGGTTCAGTGGTTTAAGCGTCAAGAGCGAACAAACAGCCACACTTTCGCATTTATAATATTAGTATGGATTACTTCTTCTTCTTTCTTTGTTAATGGGAACGTGCGTTTCCGCGCAATTATTATTCCGCCAATGTCACGTGCGTAGCTTTTGCAGAGGAGCGGAATTTAAAACAGATTTGAGGTTTAAAAAAGCAGATTTATGCTATAACAAACAAACATAAATAAGACAACACAGAATATAGTAGGTATAACAAATAACAAAAAAGGTATCATAATAAAAGGGTATATATATATTTAAAGTTTGTTATTAAATTGTACAATAAACTTAGATAAAATGTCCACAACTGGGGAGTAATTTAGGGAAAGGATATTATTGATATTAAAAAGGAGGGGAAGAACATCAGGAAGGAGGTCATAAAGTGACCCACCTACATTCGGGCAACTGAACAATAAGTGGTCAGCCGAACCTTCATCCAAGCCACATTCGCAAATTGGGCTATCCTTTACTCTGATTTTGGCCAAGTGAACCGGCGTGGAGGCATGACCTAGCCGAAGACGGCAAATAACTGAAATAACGCGCTTCGAAATTTGTTTGTGTTTGAAAAACCAAGGTTTAGTTGGGATTTGATCTTGAATGTTAAAGTAATGTTTTCCAGGTGAGCGTCTTGTGTTTTGCCAATCTGTGTTCCATGATTTTAAGAGGTGAACATGAGCTAGAGAGGCAAGGTCGTGAGAGAAGAGATTAAAGTGTTCAAGAGAACCGTTCGAAATGGCATTCTTTGCAAAGGAATCTGCAGTTTCGTTACCAGGGATTCCGTTGTGGCTAGGGACCCAGGCAAGGATCACATGCAAGCCACTAGTTTTGCATTTCCAAAGGGTTTCTCGAATTTTGAGAATGATTGGGAATTTGAATTTGGATCTGAAAGGATTGGACAATATTGCCTGAAGGCAGCTTAACGAGTCAGAAAAAAATATTGCCTTTTTAATATTGTGAGAATGAATAAAGAGAACTGCTTCAAGAATGGCTATGGATTCACCAGTAAATGTGGAAGTAAGGGGAGGCGATTTATACATTAGGGATATTCTATAAAATGGGATCCAAACGGCAGAGCCCACTTCTCCATGATTAGTGAGTTTGGACGCATCTGTATATACAGAGAGGTAATCTTTCCAGTGTGTTGAAAGCTTTAAGAAAATTTGAGGAGCGCCTAGGGAATTCTTATTATTACTAAAGTTAAGGTAGACATTGAGAGTAAAAATCAGAGATTCGAAACTATTCTGGAAGAGGGGATTAGAGAGGGATTTATGAATAGGGTAAGGAAGCTGATTAATCTTGTGGTAAGAAAGAAGGATACAGGGTGGTTTTTGAGCCGAATCAGCGGGATCTATCAGAGTACATAGAAGACGAAGTTTGTCCACTAATGGATGGGAGGAATTTTGGGTGACTTTAGTAAAAAAGCGGTCACTGAGGAGTTGTCTGCGAAGATAAAGGGGGGGATCAACACATTCTATTTGAAGCCCGTTGATCGGGGACGATTTCATTGCACCCAATATAATGCGCAGACACTGAATTTTATTAAATTTATCCAATGCTGATTTGGTGCTAGGGTCAATGAGGAAAGATGCATAGTCCAGGTGACTTCGGACTAGCGCGTTATATAGAAGCTTTTGACAATATGGGTGGGCACCCCACCAGACACCGCCTTGCTCTGCTTTCTGTATTACTTGTTTGGAGTGGGGAATGCCTGAAAGTCTTGAGTCCAAAATTAGGCCCAGAAATCTAGTTTCGAACTTGTTAGCAATGGGCACGCCGTTAAGAAATATGTTCGGGTTAGGAATAACATGCTTTTTCGTAAAGACCACAGAGCAGCATTTTTCCGTTGCTACTGACAGACCATGACTTTCTAACCAGTCGCTTAGGTATTCAAGCGCTGAATTTAATCGAGTTGAAGCGTCAGAAATAGTTTTAGATGTTGCATAGAGGGCAATGTTATCAGCTTACTGAAGGATATTGACGAAAGGATGTACGGTCCTTTCAAGGTCATAAGTGTAAATGCTGTGTAGAAGCGGGCTAAGTACCGACCCTTGAGGGAGACCTTTCCAAACCAAGGAGGGTGAAAGTTGAATAGTCTGGCATCTAACCACTAAAAATCTAGACATTAACGTATTAGATATGAATCTGACTAACTTCTCTGGAACACTCAGCTGTAGTGTTAGCGACGAGAAAACTTAGCTTTAAGTAGCTTTATAAAAAGAAAATTATGATTTTGTTAACTTAGTTAGGAAGGCATGTATTTAATAATGTGAAATGTTTAGGTTTAAAATGTTTCATGCTTTGTACATAGAACAAGTTTTCTAAGTCAGAAAGTTAGGAAAATATCGGGAAAAAACATATCTTCTAGTCCATTTACACATATATATAGCTATTTCCTTCACACATCTTCTTGAAAATAGTGGAAAATTCGAGATACGGATAGGGAGGGGATGAAAGTGCTGGAAATCCCAGAAAGAAAATTCTAGAACGTGAAAGGCAGATATGTTTTGTCCCTTTCCCGCATGAAAGGTCCCTTGCAAGCGGATACCATAAAGAAAGCCGTTTCAGTTTTTTAGCTATAACTTCTAAACTAATTAGAATATTGTAATGATTTTAGTACTATTAGATAGCTAAAATAATGACTCAACTTAGAAAAATAAGTTTCTGTAAGAATATTAACTGCCACCCAGGAAAACTAACGAAAAACTGATTTCCTCGCATTAGAAGGAGATAGCATGATCCGAGGGAGGGAGAAAGAATCCCGGAACCATATAAATATAGAAAAGGTTTTTCCGGATGGCAAGTTTTAGTTCTGAAAAGCTCTCAGAATACTTCTGAAGAGAAGAAAGTGAACAGTGAACAGTGAATACCAGTGCAATAGTAGTGACAATAAGTGCCATAGTAGTAAATAACAGCTTTGTAAGTGCAATAGTGAGTGAATAAAGTCTGCAAGTGCATAGTGCAATAGTGTTTCAATCAGGACCCCATAGTTAGTGCCCAGTACATTCAGTTAGGCAGCTTCAGACCGGCCAGCACACCACACACCCAAATACAGTCCACTACCGGGGACCGCACCGGATTAACCGACCTGCCGCACCCCGACAACACGCTACCATTTTCATGTAGCAATTTCTGCCTGAGTATAGGAAGGAGGACATTGTCATATGCAGAAGCTACATCGAGAAATAACCCAACGAGATATTGTTTGCTTTTATGAGCTATGCGAATGTCAGTTGTTAGAATTGCCAAGCTATCTAGAGTGCTAAAACCTTTTCTAAACCCATATTGAGATTTAGCTAGGATCTTATTGGATTCCATATGCCACTCGAGACGGTTTCTGATCATATGTTCTGTGATCTTAAGGAGAACTGAGGAGAGTGCAATAGGGCGATAAGACTTGTGGTTGAGGGAGTCTTTCAGGATCCAGGTTTCAGGATCGGTATAACGATTTGATGTATCCAAGAATCTGGAACCGAACCCTGTTCATAGAAGGAATTGACTAAGTTTAAAAATAATAATTTAGAGCGATCAGATAATTTAGTGATAAAGGAATAAAGAACGCCATCTAGGCCTGGGGAGGAGTCAGATACTCCATTTAGAGCAGTGAGGAGTTCTTCAAAGGTGGAAGAGTCGTCAGGAGGGTTTGATGGGGGAGAAAAGAGAAGAGCATTTGATGGGAAACAGTCGATATAAGGAACAAACGGGGGAGCTAATTTGTTATAGAAGTCATAGATCCAGCTTGACGGATCATTGGATGATATATTTTCAAAATTTTGGGAATGACGGAAGCGTTTGATTTGTTTCCAAACAAGCGAAGGGGGGATCTAGGGGACATACTTTCGCAGAACCTTATCCAGCCCATTTTTTTCTTATTTGAGAGTATCCTCCTAGTTCTGGCTGCTGTCCGTTTATACAATAGAAAATTTTCCAGGGACATACAGGAAATATATATTTTCTCCACATCCTTGCGTTTACGGATAGCTGCAGTACATTCTTCATCCCACCAGGGGGGGGGGGGGAGAGTTTTCTGCGAGCATGATTTTTTGGGGGGTATGGGCATCTGCTGAAGATGATAAAATTTCAACAAATTTATCATAAACTGGTAATGAATTATCCAAGCTAAGAGTGGGAAGAGAGCTAATTTTGTTATCAACTGAATCAAAAAAAGCTGACCAGTCAGCTTTATTGAGTTTGTATTTCAAGAGGGGAAGAGGGGGAGGGTGCGGAGATGAACCACTAGGCATGTTTATCAGGATTGGGAAATGATCGCTGTCAAATGTGCTCTTCTGAACGTTCCAGGAAAGAAGAGATGAAAGGTTTGGAGAACAAATAGTTAAATCCACTGCAGAAGCAGGGTTTTGGGAAGGTAAGCATCTTCTTGTTGGGTTGCCGTCGTTTAAGATGCACAGATTGAGGTCATCTAGAAGATCCATGATGGATGAGCCCGATGAGTCACAGTCAGTAGTAGCAACCCCATGAAATATGGTGGGAATTAAAATCGCCCATTACGAGGACAGGAGGAGGGAGGGAAGAGATTATAGAGCTAATTTCATTAATTAAAACAGTATTGGGATGGGGAATATACATATACACAGACAGAAATAAAATATTAAATATCCTCATAGCCACAAAATTGATGTCCCGGCTTTGAGAAGGAAGAGTGATTTGGGTATAAGAGAGCAAGCGCCTTACGAGCAAGGCGCTACCTGCATACCCGTCGTCTCTGTCGTCTCGGAGACATGAAAATCCTGGAACACGGAAACGAGAACCAGGAGAGAGCCATGTCTCCGAGACAGCAAAGACAGACGGGGAATATTTATTGATTATATGTAATATTTCATGTTTCCTTCGTCTGATGCTCTGATAATTCCATTGCACTATTGCCAATGTGAATGTCTAAGGGGATCTGGGTAAGTTTTTCAGCAACGTTGTTCGGTAAGGAAGATCTATGAGTGGTAAGGAACTCTAATAACATAGAGAAGAGGCTATCTAATAGGGAGTCCCTTGAAGAGGAAGATGGGGGAGGATTAGGGTTAAGTGCACAACCATTGGGAAGGGATGAAGGAACATTGCCAATTAAGGATTGGTGAGCCTGACGGTCATACCCTACTGGGAGCATGGGTTCGAGGGGAACGCGAAACCGTCTTTCTGTATGTAACAGACTAATGTTAAGGGGGAGGAAAGGACTTTTGTGAGTAAGTTTGTGGCTGGGACCAAGAGACCTTAGTAGAGACAGCATATGACCGTCGCACCGATGGGAACTGCGATGCAGCCTCCTCGTAGGATATATTATCCTGGGACATAACTATTTTTATTGATATCTGTCTGGAGTGCTCCGGGCAGGACTTGTTGAGCGCAAAGTGAAGTCCTGAGCAATGTATGCAAGTGGCTTTATTTTCATTTATGTCACAAGAATCAGCAGAATGGGGTTGGGAGCAGCGGAAGCACCTTGGCTTAGATCTGCACTGAACTTTCACATGGCCGAACCTACAGCAATTCATGCATTGAATAGTTGGCAACTGGTACGTCTCGACTGGAAGAGATGTATGGTAACAAAAAACTCTGAGGGAGGATTTGACCTTTGAATGTCACAAATACTGCTTGAGTTGGTGTCCAGGAGGGCTGTCC
This sequence comes from Pyrausta nigrata, assembly GCA_949316185.1. Classification (NCBI taxonomy): domain Eukaryota; kingdom Metazoa; phylum Arthropoda; class Insecta; order Lepidoptera; family Crambidae; genus Pyrausta; species Pyrausta nigrata. Next base: position 6,922,151 of record OX438947.1, read on the forward strand.
ATCAGTATTTTTTTTCTTATTGAGGCGCCGGGCTTTAAGAAGGATACCGCAACCTTCAGGGACTTCTAAGGAACTTGCGAGTTCGTCCATAGTCCAATCAGTTGGAATGCCCTTAATTAGGCCGATACGGGTGACATTGTAGGAGGGTATTGAGGCAGTGTAATTGTTCTTTTGTAAGATTTCGTTAGCCAAAAAGTTATTGGCTTCAGCTAAAGAATTGAACTCAACAGAGATACGATTTCGACCAATTTTTTTGACTCCATCTTTCACAACATTATATATTTTGTTTTTAAAAAGGAACTGACCAAATTTGATGGCCTGGAGAAAAGAACCATCAGAGGGGTTATTTTCCACTCGGGAAACGTGGACAATGAACGGTCCCTTGTCAGTGTCGGTATATGTCTTGGGGGATATGACAATAGATGGGTGGGACTGATTTCGAGAAAGGTCAGTGGTGGCTCTTTTGGCGGGTTCACATGGGTCAGAATCTGAGACAAGATGTCATTTAGTAGCCGTTTGGGATAATAAAGGCGGAGAGAGAACATCCATTGGGGAGGATGGCCTATCTATAGGGTCAGGAGGATCGGGAGGTTCAGGTGGAGATATTTCCATTGTTAGTGATCTACTTACCAAGGTTAGTTTATATCCACCACAACAAAAGTATAAAAATGCTTAATATAAACAGAAAGAGTGCAAAAGCACTAAGAATTGATCGCAAAACACTCGAATTCCTTTCACCACGTGCAATCACTATCACTCGCAAACCGGAATCCGGTATGGATTACACATGTGACAGAACTTATGACCTGACTATGTAATTGTCACTTGTCAATGTCAATTTGGTTATGGCATTGTATACACTGACCTGTTTATTACCACTGGACTGGCTGTCCCACACAAATGACAGCTAATTTTGTGTGCCTATTTGAAACGCCATCTTCAAGTGTCTCGACGCGATCCGAGAACTAATTTTGACGTATACTAGATTGTTACAACAACCTACAACAGTAGGTTCAAAATTGAACTGGCATTTTTTTTTGTGATATCTCCAAAATGTGGTTAAACATTGATAAAACTTTTTTGGTAGTGAAAACCTGAATAAAAACTAGACTCTTGAGAGTGTTTAGTCGCAAGCTGGTAAGGGTCCCCATAGTATAATTAACATTTTCCTTTAAGGGAGGCCATAGAAACGTGTTTTTTTGCCTATACTGTCTAATATTGTAAGTTAATGGTACAGAACCCTTCGCGCGCGAGTCCGACTCGCACTTGGCCGGTTTTAAAAAAATGCTATTTCTATGGATCTGAAGGTCATAAAAGTTATAAAAATGATTCATTTGGAAGGTAATGCTATTGCCTATGAAGTGAAATAAAGATCAATTCAAAATTTGTAAACTGTCTTAAAGAAAAAAAAAACAAGTTAATAATCTTGCTAAATAGTTAAAATAGTTACATAGTTTTTTTTAAACCTATTGCAAAACTAAACCCAAAAATGTATTAAAAATATATATATTTTTTGGTCACAAATATATATTTTTTTCAAAATTTTTTTTTAGTTTTAGTTTTGTAATAGGTTATTATAATTTATATTAAAAGACTTGTCCATTAATGGTTTTTTATTCGTCAATATTTCTAACCAGAATAAACCAAATATTATATAAAAGAATTTATAAAAACTAGCCTTTTTGCATAATTAATATATTTTTAAGGCCTCCGATTTAGAGAAAAATTGAAATTATTTTTTCTCTTTGTCTGTACATAAACCGCACCTTCGCCTATACCAATTAACGCATGAAAAAAAAATTATAGCAAAATTGTCATTTCATTGACAGTAGTACCTATTATATAATCTGTGGTACAGTACAGTATCAAGTACCTTAGTAGTATTTATCCACCAATGGAAAGGCAATGGTACATAGCAATACAGCCAGGAAATACAAGTAATGATCAATGTATGATGCCTCATTACAAAACATATTTTTTCTCAAAAATGGAGGCGTTTAAAATTCATATTTCTATTTCTATTCTATTCTATTCTATTTCGTGTTCCATATTTTTGTAGCTTAAAGATAAATATAGGTTATTGGTGGTTGGTAATATCTTGGAATAAAAAACCAGCCTCTATACAAAAAGAGGACAAGTCCTTTTTAGCAGTATTTCTTATAACCAAGGGTCGGAATAAGGTAGAGTTATTAATGTACTTGCATCGAAATGTTGATATTAATGTGGACCTTCCCGGGATTTCTAATGGACAATTCCGGGTGGCCAACAATATTACAAATAAATAATAATAAAAACAAGTGAGCGCATTCGACGCACCGAGGTAAGCGAATGAGCTGTGTGAATGAGTAAACTGATTTATTGCTAATAGATAGTTTGAATGGGGTAGAAAGAGACTAAATCTAGTACATTTTGTTAAGCGAGGATGCTTCACATTTCCGCTATTATATTCTTTTGTTCTCACAAGCTATGTTGTGTGAACTACAACTTTGGCAAAATCGCTTGTATTGGAATTTTGCAACTTCAGACATCCGATGTCATTGATGTAAGTTTGGCAACGTCGCGCGTGCAGTAGTTTAAATTGTGTAAAAGTAAATAACTTTTTATTTAAAAAATTACGGGACTTTTTCTGCTCTTTAAAATTCATCTCAGGATTTGAGGCATGTCCACTTTATTGTTTCGCTGTATGAAATCAGTGTAAGTACATGAATAACTCTACCTAATTCCGACCTCTGCTTTAGAACCTAAGATAGGGGTTTTTTGTCGATAACATTGAATGATCTAATAGCCCATAACATATCGCCAGTCTAATACCCAGACACACTGTACGTAAATAAATATACAAGAATTGCTTGTTTAAAGGTGTAAGATTACTATATTATATAACTTCCCGCGCATCTAACTGCGAAGTCTGCGCTATACTTCAACAAGAGGTGCTGGGGGCGAGAAAGCGCCAATCACATGCGATTGTCAAAGGTAATCCTATTCTCCGCAACACGTCACCCGGTGACGTCTAGCGTGGCTCGTCCCCCGCATCCCTGGCGACCGCAGGAAGTTCTCGCACAAACTTGTGGGACTATAATTAAGAGTATTTTATGTGTGACCTAGATGTACACTTTTTCTACGCTGGCACGGGCTTTCTTTTACGGTTCTTTTGCTTAGCTATAAAAAAGTTATTTCCATCTTTTTAGTGCGCTTTTCATGAAGGTGGCGTTTTTTTAATTTAATTTTGCCAACAACGTTAACAGATCTGTGATGTGAGTTGCAGAATGAATACTTGATTCAGAAGTTATTTATTTTGTTGTTTACTAATCTTATCATTTGTTTCAGTAAATCTAGCTGTGGACGCAATTATGAAAATAACTAATGATGACAACACAATCCAAGATCTTGAAAATGACGCTCAAAGCAATAATGATCAACCTACAGCAGCAGCAGCTCAAGTTAATCCTGTAACTAGTAAATCAACAGAAATTCAAAATGTTGAAGCCAATTCCTATTCAAAAATTATTCATAATCCATTACAAAGTGATACTAAAGAGCCGTCGCCGTCTTCGTCGTACGCTAGCAGCTTTTCAAAACAACCATCAAGCTCTCTTTCTGCACCATTTCAAAGGTATGGAGCATTACCTAAGGTTCCAAACAAGCTTAGTCCCATGAAAGTAGATTGGAATGACCAGATCCGAAGAGTAATAGAGAATCATAATAAAGGAAGCAGAACATTAATCTTGATGAGAGGTGCACCGGGCTCTGGAAAAACTGAACTGGCTAAAAAAATTGTAGAAATGTTAATAGGTGGAACTTTTGTTAATTTTTGCACACATATTTGCAGTACAGACGATTATTTTATGTCGCGAGGGCAGTACATTTTTAATAAATCTAACTTGAGTCAAGCTCATGCTTGGAACCAAAATAGAGCTATATTAGCCATGAATCAAGGTCTAAGCCCGCTCATAATAGACAACACAAATATTGAATTGTGGGAGATGGAACCTTATGCACGCGGTGCAGTCCAAAACGGCTATATAATAGAAGTCATAGAGCCTAACACATCTTGGGCAAGGAAACCCAACCAATTGGCCAGGAAAAACATCCATAATGTACCCATTTACACAATAAGAAGAATGCTTGATAACTATGAAATGAATATAACTGGCGAATCGCTATTGAAACATTTAAATTTAAAATATCCTCCAGACAGAATCCCACCAGTTTTAAGGTCAATGCCTGCGTGTCAGTTCGCAGAATCTACTGCATCAACTTCCGCCATAGCAGAACCAACATCAAATAATTTAAATATACGTTTAGAGGAAACAAATAACGATCGATTCTCTGTGCAAAGTGCTTCCCAATATATTCAACAAAATGTACATGGTGTTCCTCAAAATATTAAAGAAAATACTGAAGCCAACAATACTGTTATATCTGCTCAACAAATTAAAAACATTGAAGAAAATATTGAAGCTACCAGTACTGTAAATAATGTTCAATCCAACGCCGTTGAGACTGTTGCACAAACACTAACACCAGAATTTACTCCTGAAACAAAGGATAATGAGAAAAGTGAAGTAGACCATGATTTTGAAATAATTGAAGAATATCATTCTTCACCCATTGAGACGATTACACTTCACGATGTCGATGACAATGTTAATTTAGGTGATCAATATTTGGAAGTCCAGAAGCAGTTAGAGGAAATTGAAAAAGTCGAACAAGAATGGGAAAATGGAGAAAACTGGGAAGAAGATCCACAAACCAGTACTGTAGATGTTGAGAAAGAAAGGGACTTGAACTGTCCGAAGCCACCTAGAAGCCAAGAAAATTTAATCAATGCTGTCAGCAATGTCCGAGATTGGCGCGATATTTCTCTGTTCATGCCGCCCTGGCATAGTGAACCTACAGAGATTGTTAATACTACACAGGTACCTGTCGACATGACTACAAGTAGCACTTTTATTGACAAAGGGGACTTCGACCAAGTTAGAAAAAATCTGAAAGTTATTTCAGCAACTTCGCGTGATATCAACAAGTATCATATTTCAACCAAAACAGAAAAAATACCAGATAGGCGAAAGTTAGATAAAAGCACAATGACGAATGAAGATGAGTTGTTATCATTAAACGCATCTTGTAAGAAATGTTCAGATAAAGAAAGACATTTTCGTTTATTGAGAAAGATGTTTAAAAAGTTAAATAAAGCTGCTTTGAGGGACATATACGATAAATGCTTGGGTGATATAAACTGGGCGGTAGGAATTGTGCTAGATGGTGTGACTACAAATCAAATTGAAACTGTAGATGACAAAGATATATCTGACGACGATCATAGCGATGAAATTTGTACTTGTACGACTGCTTCCAAAGTTGTGTCAGATTTAAAGCCGCCTCCGCAACCAGAAGCTAGTCAAGAGGACATCGTACCTGCAGTGACTGAACTTACGCCTGTTCCAAAGAAAGTTAGCAAACGGGACGTTACCCTATCTGATGCCTTTCTGGAACTGAAACGTCAGATTGAGAAAAATGTGGTTATAGCTGATAGCCATTACTCAGAACATTGCTTGAAAATAATGAGGTTCCGCCGTGGGTACGCCGAAAACGTATTGGATGAAGATCAACCGTCTACTTCACAAACTCAAGATGATGCGGCGGCAGTTGTTTCTGATGATGAAGAAGAGTCTAATGCGAGTATGGATGAAGTTGAAAAGACTGTTAACATCAATTTAGGCAGAGAGTTTGTTGCGGAGTTAGACAAACTGTTCGGCCGTAATGACATGTTTTACCCTTCTAGTCTTGCCCCAAAAATTAACATACCTATTTCTCTGCTGAATGAACTCAATGCATTGTGGATGGAGTCCCTTATGTACCAATGGGATCAGCACGATAAGCAAAAAGATAAGATGCTTATAGAAGACGAAGATTTTGCAAGGTAAAGACATGGCCTTAAATATTTTAAGCTTAGACTTTCAATTTTTTTTGTTATAATTTTGGACTTGATAGTAATTAGTTTTTTGTATGAGAATCTAATTTTCAGGGCCTTGGCTTTAAAAGAAGAAGAGCTAGCGATGATTGGGAGGAGTGATAAAGAACCTGAAGTGTTAGATTTTAAGGAAATTATGGATATGGATCTAGCCTTGTCAATATATCAACGCGACGTGGCTGAGTGGCGGAATAAAGAACCAAATGACTTAGCTGCGAGGCTTACTAGAGATAAACTGTATACTTTGTTCCCAGAAGTACCTAAGGAAATTCTAGCAGAATTGCTTATGGCACATGAAAACAATTTTCAATCTACAGTCGAGGTAATCGTGGGTTTCTTAGCATCTGCGAGTTTTTGTAGTTTGTTTTTTCCATAGCTATAGCAACCATTTCGTCGCACGTTCGCACGAAACCTCATCGTTGTAGTGCTGGCTAGTCTATGGCGTGCAGTTTATTTATTATCAGTTCCAAAACTGTTACTTTATCGGAGATTCGAAATAAAAAACGCCTTTTAATGTTCTTCAATATCTCTACATATTCAATTAGATATATCTATATCAAGTAGGTAGAAGGTTAAATTCTTATTTTACTTAGTACCAGCATCTACCAGGTAGTAGTAGGCCTAGGTAAGAGTACTAAAGTACAAAATGTATAATCATTTTATAATTTAAGCAAATCTGTGCCAGCTTTTACGAATGTAAATTTTGCACACAAATATTTATTGAGTTGATTGACACTTGGCTAATTTTTCCCCTTAAATCCGTTTTATCTAATGCCCGATCTATAAACGAAACCCATGTTTAGGGGTCAAATTTTTCGCGAACTTTCTCTTTCATATACGATACACAATTACTTATACAGGATGTCCCAAAAAGAGCGTGCCAAACTCACACTGGAGTTAGCTTAGCCACCTTTCAGATATTTTCTACAATTTTTTTATATAATGCCACTTTTGTCTTATAAATGGCACGCCAGACTGACACTCGAGATAGCTTAGCCATAGCCTTTTAAATAAAAATAAATGACTCTTATAAAAGTGTCATGGTTTGGGAGATAATGCCAAGTTCTTGTTTTCTTCGTACAAGAAAAATACAAAAAGTGGCACTATCTCCCAAACTATGACTCTTTTAGTAAAGTCATGTTATTTTTATTTGAAAGGTATATGGCTAAGCTATCTCAAGTGTCAGTCTGGCGTGCCATTTATTGGACAAAAAGTGACATTATATAAAAAAAAAATCGCAGTCGCACTTAGTGCCGCGCGCGAATAAAACGCGCGGGCGTCTCGGTGTTCGCTCGCGACACCCAACTTAATTAGCCCCTTCCAAGGCTTAACGTGCTTTGTGAGGCACGGGAGTTTTAACACCGCTAACTTCCTGACTCAGAAGTTATGTCCGAGTTATTTCAAGATAGAAAAACCCAGATACTTTCGGCCCGATACGAGATTCAAAGCTTGTGGACCCAGCGTGCTGACCACTATACCAACGAGGCAGTCATTAGCAAAATGCTGGCACATAAGCAAAATGAAACAACATCTCTCCGTAGTTGAGCGATTGGCAATTGTCTTTTTTAGGTTTCCATAGTCCACAAGCAGCTCTTTTAGTCTCGCCATGTCTGTTCATTTGTCCGCGTGCCAGGCCTGTCTTACTCCTCGCGTAAGTAGCGAAACCGCACCTCTATCCCACCACTAGTGGATTAACAGTAGGGATTCGCAAGCGAGCAGTGACACACGCGCGCGTTTTATTCACCGGCGGCACACGGTGGGCGTTACGTTGCTGACTGAACGAGCATGAGTAAAGTGCTATTAAGATGTGCGTTAGATGGTGATGGTAGCTTTAAGAATGAATGAATCCAAGTTTTAGCATAAAATTCACTTGAAAAACTTGCAATGGACTTCGGTAGGTGTCTAAACGAAAAGGTGCTTGACTCTGAGGTGAGGTAAATTCATATTATTGAACACATGAGTAGACATTTCTTTGGATATCATTAATAAGTAATGCTTGTAGTACTAGTATTTGAACTGTGCCGCAGCCTAGCGTGGAAATCATTACCTTCATACTAGAATTATGTAAAATGCATGTAACTTTGTCAAGATTCAAGAAAGCAGTGGAATAAAAATTAAAAAAAAAAACAAAATGTAAGGTGGGGATGAATATATTATTTTTCGTCTAAGCCATTGTATTGTATCGTCAAATAGATTTTCAGAAAATGTATATATGTAGGTAGACGTCTTAGATTTGTTGATTTAGAAATCTAAGAACAGCAAAATTTTGTGAGTCACGTGTCCCCACCCCAAACCACCGGACAAAGGGCAACTTTTGGGCCAAAGTGGCAACGAGTCCAGAAATACATTTTGCCGTCTACAGACTTTATTTGTTTGAGACTGTAAAGTCTCAAGTTATTTTTGTCTTTTAAGTGGAGTTTTTTGGAGGCGATTATATATTTTTTTAAATCTTACCCGTATTTGACACAAGTCATTAAACGCGCTCCCTATCCTTGAAAATCCCGAAGTAGACCAGCATCGAGCGTCTTACCCGTTACAGATGCACTGAAAAGCATGGCTCAATTATATACATCAATAAAAAAAATGCTGACCTGATATCTAAGCCTACCTGTCCTAAGTACCTTTGGTACTAATACCAATATAAATTATTTAACAATGTTATAAATCAGTGGATCCATGCAATCTGTCAATAAATAAATTATCATATCTTCAAGAACTCGTACCAAAGGTTAAGAATAGCAGTAGCTCACCCCACTTCAAATAAACCAGACGGAAGACCATCAAAGAAGATTTTTCTGCACCATTTTGATTTCGACTAGACCACAGCTCCACTTCGACATCATCATCCTCCTACCGTTATCCCGGTTGTGCACTCGCACGCGAGGGCCCAGGGTCCGCTAACCATGATCCAGGATGTGCCAGATCAGCTCCACAGCTCCACTTCGACATCCAAACCCAAAAGTCAACGTGCAGATCCATAAACATCATCACTTTAGCAGGGAATTGAAGACCGCGTCGAAGATCAAAACTATTGCTTGCTCTATCCTGTTCAATATCTTTGATCCTTCAAAGAGGTTGTGGCATGTTATGGAAACGGATGTTCGCAACCAACCTCATCGCTACAGTGCTGGCACACAAGAAAAAAGAAATAAAACCTCGGAGGCCGTGTGGCGGCGGAGCTTTTCACCAACTCAATGGGCCGAGCCTAAATATACATATTTTGTAAATATTTTTACTGTAATTACGTCTTTTAAATATTAATAATAAATAAATAGTTTTCACGTTTCCGTACCTCAAAAGGAAAAAAAGAACCCTCATAGAATAAAATCAAATTGAATTTCGCTCACAAAAATTAATCGACTGTCATCCGGTGGGACTCGAACCCACGTCCCTTCGCTATCCAGGCGAGTGCTCTTACCACTAAGCTACGGAGGACGTAAGTCAGCCGACGAATTTTTGTAAGTGCTTGCTACGCCAGTAAGCGGGCGTTCGATTTCATCAATACTTGGGGAATGTACCCGCATGTATCCGATGGAAATATTTTTACAAATATTTAACCATCAGTTAAGATGAAATCAGCAAATTTTTGTGAGCGAAATTCAATTTGATTTCGTAAAAACTTGCAAAATAATTGCTTAAGTTATAAAAATTATTACTCATAGAATAACTTTCTTGTCCTCTGTCTGACAAAACCCTTTTTCTCAGGAACGCGTGTAGGTATCGAGTTGCATTTAACATCAAATACTTATGGATGTATTCCCTTAAAGCTGTAAATTAGTCAAGCGTCTTTGGTTAACGCAATTCAAAGTTTTATTTTAAATATTTGGAATGGATTTGCTCTTGACTCTAGACTAAACTAGACGAGGTGTAGACAGAGTAGTCGGTAAAGCAGCTCTACCAGAATGTTCTGGCAGTCCCACTCACCGACGAAACACAGCAGCTACTTGGCGCCGGGACCCGGTGCGAGGGTTGTGGTTACCAGGTAATACGTAACGGAGCCTACCACCGCTGTTAGGATCGTTCATCTGCCATCACACACTTAGGTTTTTGATGTCGTTGCCCAGGGTAGACCACTAGGAGGTAGGTCCTTAATCACCCCGAATGGGCGGTACACTGGCCCTGGTTCATGTACTGTCGTCGCTGAGCCCCTCTTGGCTAGTTAGTTCGTCATCTGCGTCGTTGCCTAGTGAGCTGTGTCCTTTGATCCATTGCAAAGGTTCTTTGTTTGTGCTTGCTATAGATTGAAGTGCACTATGGCGTTAAGTATAAAGACAGAAGTTATGCTGTTGTTTTGCAGAGCCTAAAGCGCTGATGCGCTGTCTTAGACAATTTTCTTTTGTAGGTCTCTTACGCCGCAACCGCCTGCGCTGCTCTGGTGATTCCATTGCATTCCGCTTAGAATATTGTGTTCAGTTTATCTTAGGTGGTTGATATTTTAATGTTCAGGTCATTTGAGATGACGCCAGCTCCTGTACCCTGTGAATTTTTGGAGCCGTCTTTGTATATCCTAACTTCGTTGATGCCAGAGCTATCTTTTGGCTCTTCAGTGAGTTAGATATTGTATCTTCTATCAAAAACGTGTTGGCATACTGTCCATGGCTGTGTCTAGGGCCTGCAGCCAAATGCCAATCTTTCTGGAGTGAACTTGCTATCGCCAACTAAATGTCAAAATATGTTTGCAAAAGTCACGTGATGTTTCGATGGCTTATGTCAGTTTCATACATTTTGTTAGCGATAACGAACTTCGCATAAGAATAAATTGTCATTTGGCTACGGGCCCTGAAGTGGCCTTTCTTTTAGGATTTCATCCAGGACTTTTAATCCTTGGTCTCTATGTTTTGTTTCGATAATCCATTCGTTCGAAGTCTTTGGGCAGCTGCCTTTGCTTCTTCCTGTATGATCAGATGCAGGGGTCTTAAGTTCAGGAACAGACAGACTGGTACGGCGAAACTTAAAGGTTCCTTGTAGACTACGAAACCCTAAATTATGTACGAATGGTCGTATCTTTAAATTGCGTTGACTTAGAAGCTTGAGATTTTAACAGCTTCAAAAGACCGCAATAAGTATTTGATGATATTATAACGTGATACCTCCACGCGTTCGAGGTTTAAAGGGTCTTTATGGACAACAGTCGGACAGACAGATAAAAAAGTGATCCCTAAGGCAGTGTTTTTTATTAACCTTTTCATGGCACGACTCCTTTAGTATCTTTCGTATGTATTTTATTACTTCGCCAAACGCCTGTAATATTTTTTGAGCTTTTTCGTATATTTTAGTGAGGCTTCGCGACCCCCAATAGATTTTGCCGTTTTCTTAGAAAAATTCTATAAGTATTTTTTATTTTTTTGGAGGTGGTTTTATTTTTTTATAAAAAAAAATTAATACACTTTTCAGGCGTTGCTGGTGTCAACCGGTAGAGCAAATCTTCTGAAAGAAAAAAATGGTGTAAATAAGTTTGTCATGAACGCGGAAATGGAGAGGCAGGCGAAAATATTGGAAGAAGAGCGTAAAGTATGTCATAATTTCATAATAATTTAGGCGAAGGGTACGGCTTACAAGCACCACAATTTATTTTATTCGTATTAGTACTAAATCAGATTAATTTTAAAAAATCTGTTAACTTGGGGCATTAGGAAAACACCACAATTATTAATTTATGAAATTACTTTATACTATTTTTCTTTAATTTTTTTAAGCAGGTATTTGACTGTAGTCACATTAATCACACCTGATTGGTGCAAGGTTTAGACACGATCTGAGGTGGTTCATATCTGCCTAGTAAAAACCTATGCACTTGTGTCTTAAAGAGATCCGAGAGAGAGAGGGAGAGAAAGAGGGAGGAATATTAGCAGGCGACTAGTTCCAGTCCTTAGCTGTTTGCATCAGAAATCGGCGAAACGCGCTTTGTACGGGCAGGTCTAATGTTTACAACGTAGGGATGATACGCTTACCTACATCCGGTTCCCCGATGATGGTAACTCATAAAATTTGGCCAAAAAATGTCCATATTTGGCGTTAACAAGTTTTAAGATTACAGAAGAAATAATAGTAGATTATTCACCAAGGGGGTAAAGTGATGTCTTACGTCACGGGCGTCATCTTTAATCTCGAGCGTAACGAAGGATTCGAGAGTTAACTCCTGAGCGCAGCGAGGGAGTTTAGTGTTTACTTCCGAGCATAGCGAGGGAGTTAAAAGTAAAATCCTTAGTGGAGCGAGGGATTTAAGCTCGCCCAAGACGAAGACATCTTTATCCCCGAGGAGAATACTCTCCTTTTCACACTTCCTACGAGGCAATAAAAAAAATGTACAACAAATACCTTTTTTTATCTATAAGTATATATCCTTTGACTTTTCTGGCCGTAAATTATTATTCTTAACAATACCAGCAGCTTTACATTTACAGTTTTATGAAAACATTGTTTGTAATTTCTTAAAATAGGTACATAGGTTTTTTTTCTTCATTTATTTCTTTTTTTAAAAGCGCGCGCTTTTTTTCATTCCACTCGTGCTAAAATTCTTGGCTGCCAGGTTCAAATTTCAAATATTATGTTCTCTTTGGTGCGGGACGGGCTGGTGTGATCATGCCTACGAACTCTTATTCGAAATTCAAATCACTTTGCCTCCCTTGGGGCGTAATGAAATTTTATACAACATTACGTCCCTAGGGATGCAATAACTTACTTTGAGTCAGGTTTACTTGATGTGTAATTGAACATTGCCGAGTAGGTAGTGTGAAAAAGTAATTTATAGATATTTGCTAATCTGCTATCTAAGTTGTCAGATTTTGTAAAATTACTCTGATTTAGTAGCACAATAAATAAAATCAATGGTGGCGCTAGTTAGCCTTAGCCTCAGCGCAAATGACCCACCGACCACCGCCACCGGTGTGGCTATAGCGCGCCACGCTTTTAGGTCCCGCGCAAACGAAGGTGGTCGGTAGCCGCTACAACTGACACTCATCTGCTTGATCCTTTGACAGATGTTTTGACATAATGGCAAGTGGCCGCCACAGGTGGCGTGTCGCGAATACTGACTCAGTGTTCTTCTTCTTAGCGAGTCGATGGAACACGAGAAAATTACATCGTAGCAGCCCAGAATTCAGCTACTTCTATTGCGGATCGACTGCCGTCCATTAAATCCTCTGGCGTGCAGGTGTTGGGGCACGCCGGGCACGATGTTAAGTGTGCCATAGTTTGCACCGCACCACAAACACAGTCCACATCGGAGCTTACCGAAAATCCCCACCTGACCATGTTGTCCTTACTTCGGCCAACCTGAGTCTGTTTAAGGACTTCCAGATCGGCCATGGTAAATCATGTCCAGGAGGGAGATTCTCGGCAAGCGGGACAAAAGGAGAGGCAGAGAGGCTTTTTTGCGCCAAAGTTCGCATCTGGCTTGTGCGGGTTCGGTAGAAAGTGGGGCGACACACTTAATAAAACTGCGACGACTTTTTAGCCTTTGCGGCACGATGGAACCCACAAATGGACTCAGTGTTGTCCGAGTTAGACAGAATAGCGACGTATTAAAAATAATGTAAACAGCTTGTTTCTAGCGACCGGTGCCTGTGGTCCGTGGCCTATCTGCGCGGAGCCTTAGTTTAAGGAGCATTAATCCGCGCTGCACTCGCCTTACGCACCGAAGTCATCGCATTTTATAAATCTTTCTATGAAATTGTATGCAACGTCCTATTGAACTACGCGAACCTATCCGCGCCGCATCTCAGTAAAATGCGGACGTGACGGATAACGTCTTTAAAATTCGATGCGTTCGGCAAGTGCAGTGCGGGCGGCGCGGATAGGTGCGCGACGTTACAACGTAATATAATAATTTTGAAAACACGATGACTTTGTCGTGTAGAGCGTATGCGGCGCGTTCGGCTCTTTTTGTGCGCCTTCACTTTAAAAGCGCTATCTAACCTAGACGCTACGGCCACATCGCCGGCTACGTCATCCATCCAAACAATTCAAGTCTTTTTTTTGCATTTGATGTCCTTAGAATGTTGATTTTTTGTGGTACGCCTGATAGGCGAGTTATAGCGTTTCTTAAATATATGCTTACAGTAAGATTTGCTGTATACTGTTGAAACAATTTAATTAATTTATTATTATTTATTTATACTTATCCTGTAATTAAAGCAATTAATTAATGATTAAAATTACAGGCTTTATCTGAAGTGGATTGGCCTTTGCTGTCTAAAAGTGAAGTTCCGGACATGACCATCGTCAACGAATACCGTGACGAGGCCGTCCGCCATATACAGAGCCGTAACACGTAAGTTATGTGACAGATAATATATAGTTTATCATGTATCACCGCACAAAAGTGGGACCATATAATAGTTTAAGTACTACTCGACCTAGCCAACTAGATAAATGTCAAACGACTTACGACGACGAATACAACAAAATCACCGAAGGCAATTAAAAGCAATATTGTTACAATTTAGATGAATTGCCTAAGGTAATTTTAACACCATTGCTTTTTAATTTCATCAATATTTTCGATGTGTTCGTCGTCGTCTGACATTTGTCTAGTTGGTTTGGTCAGGTAATATAGAAGAATCACTTCACATTCTTAATATTATAAATGCGAAAGTGTGTCTGTCTGCCGGTCTGTTACCTCTTGTCGCTAAAACCACTAAATCGATTTAGATGAAATATAGTAACGAGATAGTTTCATAAAAAGGTCACAAGCTACTCTTTGTCTCAAAATAAAAACATTAAGGGGTGTTGGAATGGGGGGGGGGGGGGGGTGAAAGTTTATATGGAAAACCCGACTTTTCGCGCAAGCGAAGTTGCGGGGAACAGCTAGTTTATTAAATACTTATTCTGTCCTATATTATAATATATGGTTTTTATAATTTAAGCTATTCATTTGCAAGTTTTTACGAAATTAATTTCACACACAAAAAATCGTCTACCGTCATCTGGTGGAACTTGAACCCACGACCCCTCGCTATACGGACAATTGCTTTTCCAACTGAGCTACAGAGGACGTTAGTCACTCGACTGCTGATTGATTTACGTATAGTCTATAAATAAATAAATTGTTCCAACATTCACACCAATTACCTAGCCCCAATCTAAGCGTGAGCTTGTGCTATGGAGACTAGGATAACGAAGACATACTTATAATACACGACGTGTATAAACATCCATTGCTTAGGTACAAATACTCGTGCTTATCACTCAAACATTTGCTCCTAGCGGGACTCGAACCCGCAACCTAACCAGGTTTCGGTCTGTAAAACCTTGTAGTTCGGAGTGAGTTACACCAAGACGGTTGTCAACATCAAAAAGTTCTATATTATCATGCTAAATCTTTAAACGTATATTTTCAGGAACATCCAAAAAGCTAGGAATTACTTAAACCGCGGGATGATACCTGTGGCCAATTACTACAGGGAGCTTGCCGAGTTCCACAAGCTTAAGTATGAGCAATCAAATAGCTTGGCTGCTGCCTCTCTGATGCAAGTGAGTTGTTTAATTTATACGATTAATCTGTCTGTTACAATACACAGAGAGACAGACCGGACACTTTTTTGAACTGCAAAACTGAAACTATTTTCAGCGAATTTTAGACTCTTGAACTTAAGAGTCTAAAATTCCTTTTTCCGAAACACCTGAGTTAGTACCCAGATGTTACGGAAAAAGGAATTCTTCGTTCAATAAGGCACTGTCGGCAGTATGTCTGGATTACTCATTTGAATAACGTCATTTATATAACGAATAAAGGCGTTCTCAAGGTGGTCAAAGTGGATTGCATCTTTTTAAATCGAAGATGATAGTAATAAAAATATTTAAAAAAAGAAACTATGATTAGAAAAAGTTTCAAATAATTAAAAGTAAATCTTTTCAGTTCAGTACACATTGAAATGAAATCAAAAATTGAAACAGAGTCATGTACTTAATAAAACTAGTCATTTCTAATTTTAAAGGTATTCCATTTACGAAATAGTAGGAGTATCTTATATCATGATCATCTTACTACTTACTTCGCTGGCGCAGCGACCCAAAGTGGATCTTGGCCTCCGACAGCAGAGGACGCCACCCTTTCCGATCCTACACAATCTCTTGCCAACTGGCTATATGGAGTTTACTTAGGTCCTTTTCCACTACATCTTTCTAGCGATGTTTAGGACATGATTAATCAAGCTTTAAAAGTTCTAGAAAAAGTAAGACAATGACATATTCAGCATCCAGTATGCCTAAATTATTTATTTTTAAAACGATTGTGTATGAGTGTGTGTGTTGGGGATGTGTGTTGGGGATGTAATCCCAATAACATTGATGATAGCAACGAGGCATTACAGCTTAAAAAGTACTTGATCGACAGGCTTTGCCAATGTCTGGGTGGCCGAGTGGTTAGGCAATCGTCCGGTATGCGAAGAACGCGGGTTCAATTCCCGCCGCCTCAGGCGGTCATTCAAGTGCAATATCAAATCCAGCATCCTTTTCATCGTTCCACAGTTGCACGCCGCCAAATGCCCAGACACCGCGACCATAGACCTCCACTACTTGCGCGTGGCCGAGGCCAAAGAATCTTTGGATTTGTTCATCGATACCCACATTCAGAAACTCAAGTCCAACCAAGGAAGAGGTGCTAGATATCACCACCTGTATTTCATTACGGGACGGGGCCGTCATAGCACTGGCGGGCCACGGGTTAAGCCAGCGGTGAAGAAACGGCTTATGGAGCGCAGGTTGATGTAAGTATCTCTCGTACCAAGCGCTTTTCATCATCATATTTAATTGCGCACAGCCAAGGAGTGGAATACCCTGCCTGCGTCTGTTTTTCCCAATGCATATAACCCAAAACTCTTTAAGGTGCGTGTAAAAAGGCTTGTCCTGGGCAAGCTCGCTCCACCGTAGACCTTATCTATGCTCTCGGGCAAAGGCGAAGATCTAGAGTTAGCCCAATACCTATTAAAAAAAAAGTATCTACCAAAAAATAAACACGCTCAGATACAGGAACAGACATTAGGTTTTATTGGAATTTATCTACTAAAGTATCATTGGGTTCAATTCCAATGCTTAGGCATTATCTTAGGATAAGCTACTGTCTAAGATTAAATTTAGATTCAGTATCTTTCTCTGCCAAACAAACGAAAAGAGACAGACTATATTTATTTTAAAATGCCAGATTAAAAAAGCTGTCCGTTGCTAGGGAAATTAAAGAATCCATAGACAATTTAGTATGGTGTTATTTGATGACGACTAAAGTTAGACGAAAACACGCAAAACTTGTAAAAATACGTAAGTACGCATCACGTAATTTGACGTTTCTAAATTATGGTTGTCTCTTTTCGTTTGTTTGACAGAGAAAGAGAGAGACGCGACTAAAATTTCCTCGGACAATTCTTGCCATGAGATAATATATTCCCTATTGTACACCTCATACATACGGTAGACATTACTCATATAGTAAGGACTTAGACCTTACTGCAATGCTTACACATTTATAAATTACAGTTATCCTATACCAAGTCATCTTTTTTGTTTCTTTTACCTTCCTAAAAAGTAGAAGAAAGCACTTAGCTTGGCTAATATGGTCTAACCATTTTGTTGTCAATCTAATTTGATCCTCATGTACTTAAAATACATGTCATATTTCCATAACCAACATTCCAATCATCTTACAGCTGTGGCGAAGTCAACCCTGGTCTCCTGTCGACCCGAGTTTGCGCTGACGACGTTCTGTCCCATGAGATCGCCTAGTATCCGGCCCTGCAACCACGCTTTGCCTACCCACAACAGTTTTATTCTTATCCGCAACCTTTTTTGCAACTCCGCATCCCGCAACCACAGAGGGCTATGCCGTATCCTCGGTACTGGCCATCCATGCAATATTTTGTGCCAAATTTTCCGTCTCCCCCGTTTCGGTACTAAGTGGTAATATAACGCAAGTTTTAACCAGCGGTGTAAAGAACTCATGTTGGATCGTCTTTATATGCGTTATATTAATGATATTATCATGTGAGCTTTGTAGATTGGGAATTGACTCAATAATTTTAATAGGAATATTTTGGTGTTAGGTTATAGAGACTGTCAAAATGTGTATTTGTGATGATAAGCGTAGTGCTTATACGCACTTCACAATACTATTGTTACATTTATGTCTTAGCTGTTAACTTTGTACATTGGTGAAACAGGAAGTAGAAGAAGGAAGAAGATGTATCTGGTATGCTTTGATTAAAATCTGATGTTTTGCTTCTACCTAGAATGGAGCTTCTGATTGAGAAAAATTTGGTACTATGACTTTCGAGGATCCGTCTGAGCGAAATATGACATTGGCTGCATAGTTTTTGACTATGGATAAAATATCAAATGATAGGAGGTTATTTATCGAGTGTGATGCTTTTAATCAATGCGTAATAGATTTGACTTATTTGTAAATTAAATGTAGATTTAAGTTGTGAAAAAGACACAGGACATTAATAATTACTCAGATTTCATAGTCAAATGAGATCCGTGTGTCGGCCTAAATAAACAATAAACATCTTAAATGCGAGATATTATAAAATAACGATATTACAAACTGCTACTGTATAATAATCATGTTTTTTGTAAATAAATGCTGTATTTGTAAGGATTTGTTGAAAGAAATTAGCTAAACCTCGTAATTATTGTCCAAAATTACTCATTTGAATGATGAAATTCGCAACGTGTAAGTACTTATGGCTTACACGCTCAAGTTAATGACAGGTGACAAGGGTTTAATTAAAATAAAAAAATAAAAAAAAACAATATCCAAATATTATTACCCTCGTCGCGGAATTGTCCACTCGTTTCATAATATTTATCTTGATCAATACCTGCTGCTATTAATTTTACTATATTTTAATTAGGTTTATACAAAAATAATGTTAAGTGTTGTATATAATTGTACAAAATATGTAGAGTATATTTTATAAGTGGACGAAAGTATTGTCAAATTTTACCACAACACAATCAAATTGTGTTAAGGTAGGTCTGTTGTATTATAACTTTACTAACTCATTGCAGAGGAAGGTTCATTGCTCAAAGTAAAAAAAAAGGATCTTTACCTATTGCCTATACAGAATTTTGTTATTTTTCTTTGAAATATTTGTATAAATGCTAAATCTAGTATTGTACGAACACCGTCCCTATTTTTTAACAATAAGTTAATACTCTAGGGATTTTATTTTCCAACATGAGAACTATAACTTTTAATCTTTAGTAACAAATGTTATTTAATGACTTGATCCAAAGTACCTTTTATAGTTTTTTACAGCGTTGATTAGTTACTTAGTTCAGATGGCTGTGTGAAATGGCCATAGCACTTCTCATAGTGTTGACCATTATTTTTGTTACAGTATTGTTAAAACATCTTTAAAAGACAATGATACTAACATTCGGCATAATAATATGTGAGGATATTAAAATATTTTTGTAGTATTATATCGTTCGACATAGGGCTCGATTCCAAATTTTGGAATTGGGCTCTGTTTATGACTAATTTTAAGTCCACTCTGTGCTAAACCAACGAAAAGAGACGGACAAAAATATTTTTACAGCGTAAAATTAAGTGACTCACGCTTTTTTTATTTTATTCATCATCATATCAGCCTATTGCAGTTCACTGCTGGACATAGGCCTCTCCAAGACGGCGCCAACTTTCACGGTCCTCCGTTTCTTGCATCCAGCCACCACCGGTCACCTTCCTCAGGTCGTCGGTCTACCTAGCAGGGGGGCGTCCAACACTACGTTTCCCGAGACGTGGTCTCCATTCGAGAACCTTCCTACTCAAACGCCCGTCAGTTCTGCGACGGACATGACCAGCCCACTGCCACTTCAGGTTACTGCACCTCTGAACGATATCTATGACTTTCGTCTTTTGGAGGATGATCTCGTTCCGGATTCTATCCCTTAGCGAGATCCCCAGCATAGACCGTTCCATAGCTCGCTGAGCGACATGCATTTATTTTATTATTAGCCAGATATTTGACCGCATTCTCACCTGATGGTAAGCGAAGAATCGGCTGAGGATATGTCCATGTCTGTCTAGAAACAGCATCTCTACAAGTTTTTGCATGTTTTCGTCTAACTTTAGTCGTCATCGAACGACATTCCTACAAAATTGTCTATGGATTCTTTAATTTTCTCAGCAACTTAATTTGTTTAGTTTCTTCAATCTAACATTTCTCAATTATTATAATATATATTTTAGTCTTGTTTCGTTTCGTTAGTTTAGCAGAGAAAGAGAGAGACTGAACTTAATTTTAGAGAGGGCTCTCGGCATCAGTTCCATTGATCAATATAATTTCCCTGTTGTTTAATTATTTAGTAAAAGCATTGCCAAATAAGTAGATTTTTTAAGTTAGTATTAAGGTCAAACAAGGGATTAATATTTCGCTGCACATTGTTGTTTATGTATATTTTATTTTATAACTATAATTATTTTGTACGCCTGTTCCTGTTGTTTCCCGTTCTCATGGGAAATTAGGGAAACCCTTTTAGGGCTTCATATTACCCAAGGAACCGCCCACACAGCTCTGCGACCATTAGTCAAGGTGCAATCTATGCTACAGCGAATTTCGCTATCGCCAACAAAATGTCAAGATAATGTATGAAAAAGTCACGTTATGTTTCGATGACTTATGTCAGTTCACTACATTTTGTTAGCGAAAGCGAACTTCGCTTTAGTCAACAACAACAACAACAAAGTCACTTTTGTCGCCATAAACTAAGAAGAAGAAGAAGATTGATTGCATCTTGTCTATGGCCCAGTAATTTGTGTGCGCAGTCTGTCAGTCAGTCAGTAATGGAAACTTATACAAAACCAATTCATTAGCCTTCAATCTAAAATTTTAAGAACGCATTTCGTACTATGCTATGGATAGTCCGGCAAACAATTATTGGTAATGAACGTGTTACGGGACCAACAAAATTGCAAAAATAAATATTAAAAAATGTCACGAATGTTGTGGGACAATGAGCGTTATTTCGACCATGAAACGAAAGCTAACATGTATTTTATTTAAAATTCTTAAAAAGTCATCATGTTGGTTTTACTCAATTCCTCTTGTTCCTACTGTCAATAACCTAATTACATTTCAAAAATGAATATAATTTCGATTACAAAATATATCGGTTCATTTGGATACAGGGGCCAGAAATATTCTATATTAATTAACGTCTATTTTTTCTAAATACGTAAAACCGTGATCATACCTAGTCTTTTTATGTTTGGTCTATAAAACGTAAATATTGAAATAAATTTAAAAAAATAGTTGTCTGATAAAGCCTTGTGATGGTGATAAGTCACATTCTTATTTTATTGTTAGAAATATCGATTAACAGTGTTAAATCCATCTATTGGTTATGTTTGATACAAACAGTTGTTTTGTCCCCGATAACATCAACAATAGATTATAATCTAAAATGATACTAATAACCACTAACCCACGTACTAGGTAGGAGGAGATTTTGAATTGATTTTTGGGAGTTGATAACTTTTTATGAAGTTAAATATGGGTGAAAAGTCTAGTTTGTGTATCGTAAAGCAAGTGGGTTGATATGTAAAAATCGTTTTCGAACCAATAATCATAAATGTTTTTATATAAATACTTTGAAAAAGACAGAAAAATATATATTTGTATTAATTAAGTAACTGTATATATCTTGATGTGCCAATATCATACCGCATCGGATGATATATTACCTCAAATTAAGTTAGTGTTAAGATTAAGAACAACCTATTTTGTAAAACAAACTCTTCGTTCATTGGCGCTTTAGCTTAGGTAATGTACCTCAGCAGGACAAGTTTGTTGAAAAATGAAACGCAAAAGAAATAGAATACAGTAATTCTTTGAAAGTGCAGACCTAGTAATGTTGAGGCAGCGAAAAATACTGTTTTTCTTTCACTTTCTCAACATAACTACGATACAGATTCACGATAAATTATCATCGAGCTGATTTCAATGCTGGCCGAAGTGAAATAAAATATATCAGCTCGGCACAAGGGCTTCTTTTAAGGAATTACTACCTGTATGCAGATTTGCTCTGTATTTCGTATAGCTAACGTTCAGCCCAATGACCGAATAGCTTGTTCCTTATTTATTAGAAATGTAAATAGTATTTTGTAAATATGCTACTTTACAAAAAGTTTATTAATATTACAATTGCAACCAAACTTGGTTTTTAAAACCGAATTTAAATCGACTGATAGAGACAGTGATTTAAAGTGGCCCTTATTATGGCTCTCAGGGTAGGTGTATGAAAGAATAGCTAAACTAGGAACTGCTTACATTATGGCATGATCTGAGATCACAGAGAGAAGAGTTATGTAAGGCGACGTGGCCAAAACGAACTATCAATTTTCGCGCCGGATTTCATAGTCAATTGTGTGCGTGCACCGCGCGCCAATGAGCGTTGTGAATCGAATTACTGTGTGCAATAAACTTACAAAAGTGTTCTAATAGTAGTTGTAATTGTAATGTTACAATGTAATGGCCAGTTGCGCCAAACACACAAAAAAATTGGCGACACAGGTTCGCGAAGGATTACCGGGTCATCTCTTTTTTCTATGATCTGAGGGCATGATGCTTTAGCTATTAGTGACAAACAATACTGATTTGACATTAAAATCTTGGAGCTTCAACGCTCCAATTGGATAGTACATCAATTGCATTCTATAAGTTGTGTCTCCGTCACGGAAGTTGGTCAGGGTAAATTGAACCGTAATACGTGATTTTAGAGTTTAAAGGTACTTTTGTGATGGAGGCGTCGTCTTTTATGCAGTAATGGCATCCGCTTGCGAGGTACAGTCTCCAGCACATCAAACCAAAGATTTGTCTTTGGAAATGTCCTCTATTAGGCAGTTGTCCGACCAGCAACGATGAGCGACCAGCGAGTGAAGCTAGAAACTAGAAATGAGTTTGCGAGTTGTCGCTGGGCTATAAGCGAGTGTTCGCTGGGCTGTAAGCGAGAGTTGAAGAGAGACCGACGCGGCGATTTAAATTTGAAATAGAATTTGAATGGTAGTTGATCGCCAAGCGAGGATCGCCAAGCGAGCATCGCTGAGCGAGTGCTATCTTTGATAGCTCTTTTCAAACTTGACAAACTAATAAAGCGAGTTCTCGCCGGCATGCTGTGTGAACAGTCAGCTATTTTGTTTACACGGAATGTATAATCTATCTATTGTACGTTTCTTGAGCGAGAAAATCGCCGATTGTTACTCGTTTACTCGGCAGTGGGACAGCTGCCTTACAACTGCATAAGATATCGCAGTGATTTGATGTGCTTCGTCCGTACCTCCTACTACTGAGCGCGTTCGCGTGATGCTTTCAAGCTACCGCTTTGTGGAAAACGCGTCAACCGACCGCCTAGTCCTAAGTGACACGTCTCTTTAATGCTCCTTAAATGTTCGCTTGCTGTAACTTTACTATTCGTGATATCCGATCTTATCTTTCGCAGTCATTTTATGAGATGTTCAGTCACTTAGTGCTGATCCGTCGCGAGGAAACAATAAGCCGTTTTGCGGATTCGTTTTGACAGTAATTGACATGTTTAGCATAGCAAAGTCAAGACCTCTTTGTGTTATCTAAAATAGGTGGCATGATTGTGGAGCGACATAGACTATTATACAATTAAATTACAGATCTTTGACACATAAGTGACCATACAATAGGTTTCAAATGTGTCTAGATGACTTATTGTCAAACTGTTAGCTCTATAAATATGCCACTTATTATTGGAACAGATAAATAATACTGTCATATTTTGTAAGGCGACTTATTATTATTAGCAGTTAACTAAATGTCATAAATGTCAGTAGATGTCATCAATGTTTGTCAGTAGATAATGTTTTATGTAAGTGTTAGAGTAGATACCGCTTTGTGTCAAGGCTGGGAGCACATTACGGGTTTAAAATGATTTGTAAGAACTTTACAACGAAATTACATACACCTTTCATTTAGATAAACAGGTCGATAACATCGAATTTATGCTGCTCTAGTTTATTTTTAAAAGTGTAAAGTTACCCTGAAAATAAGAATAGACAAACTACCCTACAAGAACTTCGATTCGATTAAAGTTCTTGTAAGGTAGTTTCGTTCTAAGAATTCCTAACCGTTAAATATTATAGTATGTACGTACGTACATCCAACGCTCCCTTTACGCTTTTTAAACTATTAACAAAATAATATCATTTTCTCGATTATACTCGTTATTTAAACAAGAAATAAAATATCGGACGCCTCTATGTCATGGCAACTGAGCTCACTAATTCTAAATCTAGTCAGAAATGCTAAAACACAGTCAGTAGAAAAGCGCACCAAACTCCATTATCAGGTGAAATTTGGTGTACTTTTCATAAAGACGATAATATTTTTTCAGTTGTATTTTCCAAGTTTAAAATTACTATTGTGTCGCATAATATCTAACCAAACCATTTTTTTTTCGTATCTAGGAACCAAACCTTTTATAAGTACCTTTTAAAAACGTGATGTGCCCTTAGCAATAAGTATGTAGCGTAAATGTTAAGTGTAAAAGCAACGTTACTCTACGATATACTAAACATATCTTCCAATCCAACAACTCCGTTCAATATTGGATCAAAAATCATAACTAAAATATATCGCTTACAGAAACGCAAAGTACAGTGACTTTATCTTTTATAAGTGTTTTTGACAATCTAAATGTTAAAAATAAGAAACTTTAAGCTTTCACACAAGTTGAAATTGCTGTGATTCCAAATTCTTATACACGGATGTAATCCGCTTAAAATGTAATGGTTTATAAATACCTACTTACTATAGTTTTTACCTAAAGTCTTTAAGAAGAGACTATTCTTGTCTAGCGCCTAGGGCCTAGATATGTGAATTATGGTGTGAGTCTAAAATCGTTCGAGAAAAAAATCAAAATTGTTCATCACTAATTACGAAAAATGGTGCAACAGTTATAAGGTGCTTGAATTTTCGACCAATTGGTTAAATAAGTATTAATAAAAATATATTATCGAAGAACCACTGAAAAATTGTCTTCAAAGACTAGACTTTCGGCTCAATGCGCTTTAATGTTAAAATAGAAAATGTTACAATGTTATACGTTTTTACAAACGTAACATTTGACAATATTTCATTACTAGACAAATTGTATACCTAATGTAATTGGCTTATATTTCTCGAAGGGAGTGTTCTGGAAGAGGTAAGGTTTTAATATTAGTAGATAAACAGTTAAGACAATACTTCTATTATAGCACTTTAAATATATGTACTACAATTATCAACGACAATCTTTCGTCTTTGTAAGATAAGCAAGCGTAACTATACAAAAAACTGGGAAACTTTAAAAACGCAAACTTAGTTTATTTCTTTCTCTGAATATTTCATTTTATTAATATTCTAGAGCTTAAAATGCCTAAGATTTTTGAAGAGAAAAGAAATAGTCATCAATTAAAATGCAGCTCGACTGGTTTTAAAGGTCATTTTCTGAAAAAGCTGGTAATAATAAGACCAAACTTTTAAAATGACAATAGAAAAATCGGTCATAAATGGATAGAATAGTGTAATGTAAGTGGCAATGTTAAAAAAAAGTAGTTGGGTCAGCTTCGAAAAGCAAATTAAATTTTGGCATTTTCAAGTTTTAATAAAAGATAAAATCTTTCCAACACTTTTTAACCACATAATGTATGGTTAAGAAGGTCCTTAACGTAATTTACATGTAGAGAAATGCATATTGGCCACCTGGTTTAGTAAAGTCTTGTGTGAAAGCTGTTTAGGTTATAATGATATTGATGTTATAAATTACTGTTTCAGCTTTTTACATACCCTGTTTATTTTCATCATAGAACTTTTGGTTTTAATACCTTGGTAATTAGGTATATTTTTGGGTAACTGAAAACTTTATTTTGCGAAAATTTCGATAGAAATCTGTATTGATTTGTTTTTCGATTGTCGATTCCACACTTTATTTATTTTACCTTCCCCGTAGTGATTTAATGATATTTCTTGGTGTTAGTTGATGTTATCGATGTCTTAATTATAAGGCCTACTATATTTTTTCTGTTGATTATCATTAAACTTACATATCGTACACGGCCGCACGTCAAACTACCCCACTTTGACCTTGAGACCGCCTCTATTCCCCAGGAAAATGGCTGTTTTCGTAAATCAAATGGGTAACCTGACGTGCTGCCGAATTTGCCGCCTATTGAATGAAATGAATCGATAAAGGGGATTGAAACTTTCTGGCATATCCTAGATCCCGCCGCCATTTTGAAAAAAAAAGTTTTCGAAATGGTGTCGCACTTGATAATTGTATGGATATAGGACACAGAGAAACATAAAATGTTAAGTAAAATGGTACCCTAAAGTGTCATTATAGGTACCGAGATATTTTAAGGCAAAAATTAACATAATGAGTACAATGATTCGCGTTGTAGTAATTTGTCATTCTTTACCTTCAAATATCTCAGTGTACTGATACTTTAAGGTACATGTGGAGGCGTGGCAGTCGCCTAACGGATACGTTGATGGTCAGCTGGAACGACGCGCCCGACTCCGACAACCGGCACAAGTGCGTACTCTACATATTACATTAGCGATGATACCGCAGTGGGGCTTAGTACCGGCCCCGCGCACAGTGTACCATGTTACTTGTCATTTTTGTTCCTCTATGTGTTCTCTATCCATAAATATCACTTGTTTCGTGCGCTGCGATTTCGAATAAAAAACAAAATGGCGGCGGGGCAGCTCCCATACAAAAAGTTTCAAACCCTTTTCTGAACGTATTAACGTTATGACTTTCTAGAAAACAATTTACTAAATAGTGTAAGTTCATGAGATTTACGTCCAAATGAAAAATAATAGGCAAATAATGTTACTTTCTCACTCATATCCATCATGGGGTTTTTTATCGGTGCTTTTTTTGTGTAGACTTTGTTAAAATTAAGGCACATATGATGCACAAATGACTTTGTTCTGTTACTCAAATATGGTGAAATATTTGGCCTTAACTAGGCCTAAATACCTAAATGGAATTGTTTTAAAACTTGACAATA
The DNA here is from genome assembly GCA_949316185.1 of Pyrausta nigrata. Taxonomy (NCBI): domain Eukaryota; kingdom Metazoa; phylum Arthropoda; class Insecta; order Lepidoptera; family Crambidae; genus Pyrausta; species Pyrausta nigrata. The sequence continues at coordinate 6,949,150 of OX438947.1, forward strand.
TTGTTAGTATATATTTTTTTAAGTTTTGAGGCCATTTTAGTAATTTAAGTGTAAGATGTTTAGATGTAAGGGCTTATAAATGTTGAGTCAATTAAAAGACAAATAAAATCTATGTGCAGATAAATACTGTATTTTATTTAAGGTTCGTTCCCACACATCGGTATTTACAGGATTGTCTTTGTCCGGCTGTTACCCGGCTTTCAGCGACTATTTCCTATTTAAAAAATTAAAAAGTGACTTACGGGGACGAAGATTTGGAGATAAATGAAGAATGAAGGCGGCCGTCAACTATCATTTTAAGACCAAAGTTGCGGAGTACTTTTTCAAAGGGATACAATTCCTCCACAAACCATGTAAGAAGTCCATTGAGGTCCAAGGGGATTATATTAAAAAATGAATTTAACTTAGATTTTTACCTGGACTTTTAATACCCTAGGTTCAAAACTTATCAGCCTCCCCCCGTATGTATGTATAATTTTTTTTGGCACGCCCTACAGCCCAAACGGCTGGACTTTTTTTGAAATATGAGGTGTCGTTGAATATTTCAAATTGTGATAGTGACATAGGCTACCTATATACATTTAAAAATGTCGGCCGCAAATGGAAATAAAGGGGGGAGGGGGGATTGTTTTTCTCCTTACCATAGTAATATGGGTATTAAATGAAAGCCAGTAAAAATACCATTTCTAAAATATTATAATTTTTGCAGCCGGGTGTTTCGTTTTATTATATAATTATCTTTGCTTGTTACTTATTGCATGAGGTAAGTAGGTAACCAAGTAGCAACTCGTCATTGGCATATTTTAACTTTCCTGTTCGCACCTAGATCTATATTTAACGGAATGTACGGCGAGGTCGCATAATTATGTGCAAGTCACTAAAAATTGTCTGTAATAAAATCATCGGCTCGAGTTTGCTGACCTTGCGATGAATATAACGTTTCGCAACTTTAATTTGTCATTCCAGTGCAATCAGAGGTAATTCTATTCTTTTTAGCGTCGGTGGCGTACCTAGTGGCTAGCGGGTATCCCTCTCATGCGCGAGGTACCGGGGTCGACCCTACGCCACGTCCGTGTAGCAATGACGTTTCTGAGTTATGAACAGTCAAGTTCATTAATATAAGTACTTTAAAAGGTTCAAATATAAATGCACATGGAAGGGTAGTTGTTACTCTTATACATAAATATCTGATCAGATTGTCATCTATTATGTTTGTAAGATGAATCTGCTCAGATTATTTGTTTAGTGTCAAATATAATGTACGTGAAACATGTGCATTTATATTGTAAGCCTTGCGAATTACTACATAATTGTTTCAAACACTAACCGATGCTTGTGACGGAAAACATCGTGAGGAAACCGGCACATTCAGGCGACTGAATGTGTAACCGTAAACCAAGATAAGAAGTTTAGGTTCCCCTATTAACAGGGTCGCGGAGGACAGATGGCAGTCGCCCCACCCATTGTAATAATAACCTGAACTGCCAAATCCAGGTAGATCATAGTCCAAAGCAGATCCTAAGCACTAGCGCGTGTGCACAACCGGGATAACGCTAAGATGATTAATAATACGTTCTTTTTAGATACTCACCTCTAAAATTCTAGACGTCTTACGTACTCGTCACATAAGTATGATAGTAGTAAGTAGTACAAGGTTATTAGTAAGGTGGGAGTGCAGATTAGATTTTCCAGATTTTTGAGGCACTGAAACTTATCTAAATCAGTCCTTTTTTTGGCGGATCCCTTTTTGGATATCAATGTGATAACTGTTTACATTTTGCAATCCTTTTTGATCTAGAGAAACAAGGAGAAATTGCCGTAAGAATCATGGGGCGCATAAGCAAAACCTTAAAATTTAAAACAATAAAAAAAAACCGACTTCAAAACTGACTACAGTGCTAATTAAAACTTAAAATTTTATAAACAAATTTAAACCTAGAAGTACAAAATAATAATTAAATTACCTAACTGTTTTACGAAATTATTCTAGAAACCTATTTACAATGGTATTATCTGTTATTTTTTGGAGTTTATTGTTTGGAAATAATGACTATCAGACGTAACAACATGTCAACATTAAGATACTAGTACGAAAACACTATCGTGCCTTCAAAATTTGAGGGTTTCCCTCGATTACACCAAGATCCCATCATCAGATCTCGACTGGGCCAAAATGGGACCAACTAGAAGGTATCTAGGTAAACGTATTTTTTTTTCGAATCGGTCCACAACTGACTGAGATACGCGGTAACATAGCCACAAAAAAAACATACAGTCGCATTGATAACCTCCTCCTTTTTTGAAGTCGGTTAAAAAATATATAGTGACGCCATGCCACGATCTCTGACGAAATTGTAAGTAGGTACCTAAGTGACCGCATGTATGTGGGTAGGTAGGTATTTATCTCCTTTTGTTAGCATTAGTTTATGGACTTGATTTTTTTAGAACAGGCTTAAATAAAAGGATAATAGCATCGCAGTGTACGCTTTCAATGGCCGTGGCCGTTGAGTTAGCAAGTCTTGCGTAATATTCCTGGAGGCTTGCAATGCTCTTTTCGATCGCCTCGCTAAATGCATATTACCAGATGATATTAGTAGACTGGTTTCATTGACTTTTTGTGCTCTACATTTAGACAATACATAGGTATTGTCGAGATTTTTTCTAGTGCTAAGTACTAGAGTTTTCGTTATATAGGAAATAAATACGTAGGTGTAACTTACCTACACAAATATTTTTGATTTTGGCAATCAGAAACATATTTTTTTAACCTTACTCACATAAGAAAAAGGGAATTCATGCAACGTAGGTAGGTACGTTGCATGAATTCCCGTTTTCTTAAAATGTTAAGTTTATGAAATATATTTAAAAAAAAAAACATACTTCACAATATATTTAAAAAAAAAAAACATACTACGTAATACAATTTGATACTGACGCTTACAATAACGACTAAATTGATCTATTGACCAGCATAAACCTACGGATCCTTATTTTATACTACAACATTTCACGACGATGATTCTTAGTCGAATACCCATCCATCGCACTTCCAGCCCGCTCCACAAGTTATAAATGCGATAGGGTGGGGTAGCTTTCTGAGTTGACATTACAAAAATAACAATATCGTAAACAATTATTGATTTAAATAACAATTTACTTTATAAAGAATAGCTTAAGAATTAATGACAAATACTGATACTGGGTTAAGTTAAACCTAAATACAAAAATATTCATTAAAACAACACACAAATAATGCTAATATTAATTAATTTTAATGTCTCAAATGAGGAATTACAACAATATATATATATATATATATATATATATATATATGAAAATAAGTGTATGAAACCGTAAGATTTCTTTGTAAACAATTTCTTACATCATTTGCTAAAGTTATGTTATTAGTTAGTCTGGTCAACGACCTTATTAACATGAGGCCAAGATTTAGTTTTATTCAGATAATCTGCTTGCATACTTACCTATGTATACCGAAGTGTTACAAAAACAATGTGTAATGATGATATTATAATTTACAATATATTATGAAAGATAGTAACCAAAGAATAGTAGCAGTTTCTTCGAGTGTTTCTGTATGATTTTCCGTACGAAACAAAGAGAATCGACTGGACTAGCCTTAGCTGCTGTTAATGGCACTGCAATAGTGGTTGCCTGTGCGAATGCTTTTACTCAAAAAATTTTCTAACTTTTTTAACAACAACCTCCTTTCCCATCAAAACTTTAAACCAGGTTCTTTACTAAAAGGCAAAGTCAATGAACTGACAAGTATATTTAAGTATTTGAAAGCAATAACTTAAAGCGTTTATGTGACTTTATTAAAATGTCTGCTGGTCGAAGGCTGCCAAGGCCTTCACAGTTAATAAGTTACCTATCACTTGTGATTTAATCCGGTTTGCTCTGTATCAATTACTCGCGGTGGTTTTGTTCCGCAAAAACAATGTCCCAAGTAAGACGTAGGTATGGGTCGCAAAAACAAGGATTTATTTTAAACTTTTTAAAAGACCGAAGAATATGACCGACAAACTGGCTTAAATAGTACCTATGCGTAGGTATTTCAACTTCATATACTTCCTCTTATAAAAGCAAACAGAGATTTATGCATCCACAAAAAAATCGTGTTTAATCTCGGAAAGAATTTGAGCCGTGAACGTAAAGTTTTGACAGTTTTTATGGAATTTATCCCCAAAAGGATTAAAAATGCGAAAATGCTTGAATGAGAAAGTCTTATAGGTACACTTTATAGTTATAAATCCACGCGGGCGAAGCCTAGGGCGGAAAGCTAGTAGAAATTATCTAACACCGCGACTTAGTTCACACTAATGTCAGATTTCCTAGATTTCCCATTTGACCATTCAATTTTCAAATTTTCAACCTACCCTTTTTCATGAGACCACCTGAAGAATAATGAAAGAATGATTGAAAAGTTTGTAAGCTTGCTTACCTACATGAAGTTTTACCGAATACCTTGTTACCTATTTTCTCAAAGCTTTAGCTGAACTTAAGTAAGTAGTCTTTAATTCTTAGACCCAGTATTTAGCTAATTGAATTCAATTAAGTATGGGCTCACAATTAAGGATGCAGGATAGTCTGAAGTGGAGGCATAAAATAGGAAAGCGAACCCCGTGACTACGCTCGTATGATGATGATAATGGATCCATTTAGGATACAAATCCATTCAGTACGACTATCGAATGAATAAATAAGCGAAACCTGGTCTTGACGATCATAAGACTTCCCGCGGTCCCATAACAATTGATTATCTAGGTATTGTGTCTGGAAAGATGATCCGAGAACGGTTAATATTGTTTTTAAGTAGTTGTCGGTAGTCGATGACAACTACTAATATATACTTAAGTGTACTTATGAATTTAACATGCATAATCCTATGAGCTTTAAGCTACGCAACAAGGCCATAAACAGGACAAAATAGTTAGCATTAAAATCAATAAAAATGTCACGTGCACACATCAATGCTAACCACAAATAAATGGCAAATTAATAACGTCAAGCATGCGGAGATAAAGCCGATGGGACCTTTAGACGTTATTGATGGGATTGGATCCAGTTAGTTGATAATTATTCTCAAGGCTCGCCCGCCCTATACTGCGTAGGCACAGTCCACATCTCGATTGATTCCATCCTAGTGAGAACTCTTACTAAAAATACCATTAGTGCAGCGACAGTTCCTCTTATAATGGAAATGGTCACTTAACAGTTGGTGTGTACATTACAGTACGGCCGCACGGATTACCCCACTTTGACCTTGATTCCGCCTCTATTCCCTAGGTAATAAAATCTGTTTTCGAAATTCAAATGGGTAACCTGACGTTCTGCCGACTGTACTTACATACTAGCGGAACAAACGAAATCGAAAGGCTATCTCTGAGTCACAGACGCAGGCTGAGCTCCGCAAGCCGATCACCTTGGCAATGAAAGTGAGCACTGGACGCACCTATGCAATATAAAAACGGAGCAGTACTTGCCGAAATTATTCAGTTGCCAACCTTAACTGCACCAACATGTACGCCAAGGTTTGTTCAGGATTTAACAATATTTACTTTGTTAGGTTCTAGCCATGAGATCTAAGGATTAATTGTCGAAGCATAAGATACCGACGCAGAATCAATTTTAAAACATTGGTTTACAATAAAGTACTAATTTTATTTATGTTCCCAAGTATTTTGGTTACTTAATTCTCAATTATATTTCAGCTGATCGTCGCTCTGTGCGCAGTGGGTTTCGCCCATGCCAGTGGTGTCTACGAAGCCGCTCCCCTGGCTTACAGCAGCCACGCCATCGCTGCGCCCGCCGTGGTGACCAAGACCATCACTCCCGCCGTGTCTTCTTACTCCTCGTACTCCACCCAAACCGCCCACGGATCTCCAGTTGCCTACGCGGCTGCCCCCGTGGCCACTTACGCTGCTGCCCCCATCGTGGCTAAGACTTACGCCGCGCCTGCCGTTGCCACCTACGCCGCTGCTCCCGCCGTCGTAACCAAGACCATCAGCCCCGCTGTGTCTTCTTACTCTTCCTACTCTACCCACACCGCTCACGGTTCTCCCGTCGCAACTTATGCTGCTGCTCCCGTGGCCACTTACGCCGCTGCCCCCGTTGTGGCTAAGACCTACGCCGCCCCTGCCGTAGCCACATACGCCGCCGCCCCCGCCGTTGTGACCAAGACCATCACTCCTGCCGTTTCATCTGTGTCTTCTTACTCCTCCACCACCTCTCACGGCTCCCCTGTCGCCACTTACGCCGCTGCGCCCGTCGTAGCTAAGACCTACGCCGCTCCCGCCTACGCCGCGTACTCGGCCCCTGCCTACAGCACGTACTCGGCCCCTGCCTACAGCACGTACTCTGCCCCTGCCTACAGCGCGTACTCCGCCCCTGCCGTGGCTGCGTACTCCGCCCCCGTGTACGCTAAGACAATCGCCGCCCCTGTGGCCACCTACGCCGCGGCCGCCCCCGTCTTAAAATCTGTGGCGTACTCCGCCGCGCCCGCCGTCTCCCACATCTCCTACAGCGGACACGGTGCCAACTATGGTTGGTAAACTGAATCCTACACCAAGTACCTGTAAATAGACAAAAAATTAAACGACTTGCCATAATCTACATACATTTTTTTATTCAACAGTTTCACCCACCTGCGTATTAAATGGTTTCTGAAAATCTGTAGAAATAAATGTCTCTAAAATTTATTTAACTCCTTTCGGAGTCCCCTGTTAATTTCTTACAATCGTAGCATAAAATTTAAATTTTAGGTAAATAATAGGAATAATACACAATATTACAAACGTACTTAGATGTACCTATATAATATTTTAGTTTCAACTTATGTATTTATTTTCTGCGCTAATGTACACACAGCAGTATGATTTTGTCTGTAACACTTTTTGTGAAACTTCGAATCTGAATCATGTGAATGCACTGAGAGTAAACTAACCATTTAGCTAACCTAATCTAAAAATGTTAGGTAAACAGTTAAAAGATTCCAGAATATTGTAGTTCGATATAGTTATGTAACTAGTCCTCACCTGTGTAATACTTAGGATTTTGGCATTTAAAAACTGCAGCTTATTTTGACTTTTCACAAGTAGGTATAACATGCGGATTTTTAGGTCATCCATGCATGACTCACACTCATGTACTAAGTACATAATTGAAACCAAGACCAAGTTAATAAAGAGTGGTTTGGCTTAGAATCACTTAGTTGTATGATGATGTTTTGCGCTCTAATAAAGGAAAAGTAGACGGGATTTATTGAAGTCTGTACCATCTGCTCTGGGCTCATGAGTAGGTACATTTTATTTATCATGTAAAACAAATTGTCAGTTACCTACAGTAAAAAGAAAGTACAAAGGCTTAAACGTCAAGATAAGATTTTGAAATTTTTTATTTTCAGTTTTATTATTTTCAGTGATTTGATTTACCTTATCGGCACTATGTCCTGCCACTGTTTTAACTTTCAGCGTTACTACGCAGTTGACTGGTAGAGAATGTCTGAGGGCCCTGTCTGATTAAGTCCGCCAATTGAAAATTACTTTGTGCACAATGCACAGTTTTAGGCTTTATCATGCTTTTGTACACTTTGTATAGTGAAAATGGCTTTAGGATGTTAATTATAAATAAAAAGACACCAAATTATCACTAATCGACATATCTCAAATTAATTATATACCTAAATTTTGTTAATTATATATACAACTTATTAATAAAAATTAAGATAAATCACTTAATACAACACAAAAACAAAAATTATAAAAAGGGTCCTTGTGGTAAGGTTCCCAGGATGCTGGCAGCATTACCGCGCTGGATAGCGATGCTTATACGCTGAGCAAGGTAGCTGCCAGCTCTTAGGTCACCACTGATGTCAACTAGCCTCTTGGAAATCTCTTTGAAAAAAGAGATAGCGTTGGGACCCCACGAACCCAGTGTTTCGACCCCAAACAGTACAAAGTGGTACCGGGTGTCGATCTGCCTGTACTTGTTCTTTTTAAAGTTTTCGGCACTTGCCGCAGCCAAACCAGCACCACGGCTTGTCCCCGGCAGAGAGAGTGAGAGGCTGCAAGTGTGTCGACACAGGTAGCGTCCCACACAAGAGCCCGACCCATCCGCCAAGGAACAAGTGACACCCCGTCTGGTCTTTTGCCATCATCACGCGCGATACCGTTCGGCTCAAGTAAAGCCGGCACGTTGATAGAGGCAAGAGACCGACGGATGATGTCGTTGACGCTGGCATGACGCGAAAAGCGGCCTGCACTTTTAATACAGGAGAGTCCGTGATGTCCCAACGAGCCGACATCAGTACCATAAGGACATCTGTGTGGAAGGCAAAGCTCAGCACCAACACGCAGACTTATCGCGACTCGTAGAGTTTCTGAGTACAAAAGAGTTCCCACGTTGGCCGAAGGATAGGCCTGAAGCCAGTATCCTGCTTCCTTAGTGGAAACTGCTTTTAGTCTGGCTAGATCCGCGTTGTCAGTGCTACTGTCAATAAGACTTTTCAAAATAGACTCACAAGAAATTTGGTCCCAACTCCTTTAAATTTTAAGATCTGAAGGGAAATTTATTCGGATATGCTATATCCCAAGCATTTCTAGCCTCGTCCAGGCACGCCACTTCGAAGTTTGCAGTAGAAGGCTGCAGGATACTTGCAACGAGAGGGGACGTGCTGTAAGATGAGGATAGAAAGGCAGGTAAGGAGACAGTGGAAATTTTGCGTGTCCCAATCCCACCAAAACGGATAGGAAGGGACGCTTGATCCCAAGACCGTTCTAAAAGACGAATGTTCAGAATCTTTTCCAAATGTGTTTTAACAAGATTGTCTAAATTATTAGTCAAATTTTGGAATTTCCAAATAGGACAGCATTGAATAAGATAATTAAATTTAGGAACTAAGAGACAGGATTTTAGTATAAAGAGAGCCGAATGAGCGTTGATTTCCAAAAGGCGGTCTGAACATTCATCAAATTTAGTTACTAATTTTTGAAAATTTTTATTGCATTATCGAAGATGGGAGAGCCTAGAAGATGGAGGGTTGAGTCTGTGAGAATCTTAATATTGGGGGCCAAACTATGAAATTTAGAAATTATCTCAGATCTTCTTGAAAGAGGAAGATGTTCTGAAATAAAAATTTCGCATTTGTCAAAATTTAAAGAAAGGCCTATTGTATGAAATTTTTGAATTATTCTAGAAAAGTCTAAAAAAACAGTGTCAGCGTCACCTCCTTGTGTCCCATCGTCTAAATTTTTACAATAATTAAAGAAAAACATTGCCGGAAAAGTGCTTCTAAACACAGTTTCAAAAAGTATGTAGGAGTAGGAAGGAGTACCTACTTTATTCTTACATCATACCCACCTAATTTAATTATAGAGATCCGAATCTTAAATTGCTATGTATGTTGGACCAATTTATTTTATTTATTTAAATTTGCGTCCAGCAAATTAGTACTTAGTCTTTTGCTGAAAGCAAAGTACAACGTAACGAATCCGAACTCCAAAGCTTTCGTGCACTCTACCTACCCTTCCTCAAAAAGCATAATATCCAAATATTTCGCAACTCGGAGACCAATATTAATTTCCCGTACGGTCATCCGCCATATTAGTTTTAATACTTGTTCTGACAGCTTGTGATGAAGCTTCGAAGGTCATAGTCGACACTGACGACTGTCCTTTCGAAAAATGATATCAAAGACGCAATTATTATATTTTAGCAACACGAAATAGGTACTTAAACTACTTAATTTGCTTGACCGTGAAACCGAGTCTTAACTTAACTTTAACCGTACCATAATATTTTATTGACATTCGTTGAATACCGGTGAACATATTTTATGAGCACCGATGTGTAGTTTACTATTTAATTAGAAAAGTATTTTAAATATGAGGCCTAATTGAATTTTCCAAGGTCCCTAATAAAAGTGGTGTATGCTTTCATCATAATATTTAGAAAATATTTTTGAACTACCTCTAGTTAGTAGTAGTAGGAAACAATTTATAAAAATAATCCATAGTAGTGTTAGTTACAGATGACATTATGTAAATTAAAATAATTTAGGGCTTCTGCTTTCGAATGAGACATGAATCGAACAGGCTCAGTTTTCTCTTCGAATGCCCATAATTATGTTCTTTCTTATTTAGATCAAAAAAAACGTTTGTGCAAAACTTTTGTGCATTAAGCACACGCTTAATTCACATCACACGATGAAAGTGGTAAAGCACGTGTGCTATTCCTGACACTCGTACCTAAGGCTTCCGGGTCCAGCCTACATCCGAATCACAATATCTTATATTATCGCTGATATAAAATATGACCTATATTTACATCGTATTTTTGATAAAAAATACAACAATATTCCTGTAGCAATTTTTATAAGTTTTTTAGGCTTTTGCTGATAGATTTCCAAGCTCCGCTTTCAAAGTAATTCCACGCCAATAAAAATGCCATGAAATGCCTAAAATATTTTCTGATTGACTTGAAGGTATTAAATAGAGTACATTTTTTAAATTTTATTGTTATTATTTTAATATAAAGAACAGTTAAATGTAAAAAAATAACGATGCAAATAATATTAATCTAAACAATAGCAAACAAATGCTTCAAAATGACGTCCGTCTTGGTGTTCGCGCTCCGGACTGCAAAACCAGCGGTTGCAGGTTCAAGTCACAACAAGCAAGTGCATGTCACAAATGTTTATAAACGTAGGCATAAAAGTATGTATATCCGTTATCCTATTCGCCATGGCATAAGCTCACGCTTGGACTCTTTGGGGCTAGGTTATTGCTGTTGCGATTTTTCAAACAATTTATGATTATAAAAAAAAAATGGCAATTTACGTTGAATTCTAACCATCCCTGCATGATTTAAAGCGTCTATAATTAAGACAGAAAGTAATCAGATCCTTATACGTCAAGAGATTACGTTTACAATGAATTGATCTTGAATCATAAGTACTCAATGAAAGTGAAATGGATAGTCCGTGCCGTTAATAATATAAATACGCGCCCGTACTTGCCAAAATTATTCAGTTGCCAACCTTAGCAGCCTCAACATGTACGCCAAGGTGTGTTTTGGATTTGAAATATTGTTTCTCTAGACACTTCGAAGCTTGACTTTTATGAAAGGGCACACTTTAGTTCAGTGATTCACATTTGTGATAAGGATTTTGTCTACTCTTTTCCTTTTCTCTTTCTTTGAAAATAAGTGGTTATCTTGTACCTTAAAAGAATATTATTTTTACAGCTGATCATTGCTCTTTGTGCCGTGGGCATCGCCCGTGCTGGTGGCCTCTATGAAGCCGCCCCTCTGGCCTACAGCAGCCACGCCATCGCCGCGCCCACCGTGGTGACCAAGACCATCGCTCCCGCCGTGTCTTCCTACTCCTCGTACTCCAGCCACACAGCCCACGGATCCCCTATCACCTACGCGGCTGCCCCCGTAACCACCTACGCTGCCGCTCCCGTCGCCACTTATGCTGCAGCCCCCATCGTGGCTAAGACCTACGCCGCCCCCGCTGTGGCTACCTACGCCGCTGCTCCCGCCGTCGTGACCAAGACCATCTCTCCTGCTGTGTCTTCCGTCTCATCTTACTCTTCCACCACCTCTCACGGTTCTCCCGTCACCTACGCCGCTGCCCCTGTCGTAGCTAAGACCTACGCCGCTCCCGCGTACGCCGCGTACTCCGCCCCAGCATACGCCACGTACTCCGCCCCCGCCTACACCTCGTACTCCGCCCCAGCCGTGGCTGCGTACTCCGCCCCCATCACCACCTACGCCGCGGCCGCTCCCGTCCTGAAATCAGCTGTGGCGTACTCCGCTGCGCCCGCTGTCTCCCACATCGCGTACAGCGGACACGGCGCCAACTATGGTTGGTAAACTGAATCTAGTCTACCTATTCCTTTGATTAGAAGTCAAGGAAAGGCCCTGTACATACTCGCTTAAAAATGATAAAAATATAAAATATTTAACAAATACGAAATGACGTCTATGATTGTACTTAAGTCCTGAACACATACCTACCTTCTTACCTAATAATAGTTTTATAGCTTTCACAGCCAAACAAAAATTTTTTGTCAGACGATTAAAATATAAATCACATTATTTGTACCTAAGTCATGGATGTTTATAAATTTATATAAGTATGTCTATCCGTTATCCTAGTCACCATAGCACAAGCTCACGCTTAGTTTGGAGCTAGCTAATTAGAGTGTTTGTTGAAACAATTTATTATATTATTATTATTATATTTGTCATTTTGCTGACACTAATAAGGCTTACACTAGTTTGCCTTAGTTATAAATTATAACTAAGGCAAACTAGTGTAAGTAGTGTAACACCGTGTAACTTATAATAATCTCCTAATGAAAGTCCATCTGAAATATAATCCTGCTCACAAATGGAATGAAAATTCAAAATGGATTGTACGGTCGGCAGCACATCAGGTTACCCATGTGAACTACGAAAAAGCTTTCATTACGTAAGAACAAAGAAACAGAGGCGCTCTCAAGGTCAAGTGGGGTAGCCTGACGTGCGACCATGTGTAGTTCTCATTTGTGATTTTGCAGTTTAAAGATATGTTTATAAATATGGCAATGGCAGTATAGTTGACATGGATGCCTGAAGTAGTTCTAACGGATGGAATATGAATTTTCGGAATAAAACGGCACCATGATGCTGTTTAATTTCTTTAGTGGATACACAACCTAAGAATCCCCTTAAACTAACTTAAGTGCCTAACTAATGAAAAAGTGGACTAATAAAACGATAAGTCCCACTCCTTTTGAAAAATAATTAAATTTTTAGACGTTAAGACAATCGATACCTTCTTAAGTAACAGAATTACATAAATATCATGTAATTCTGTTACTAATACATTTTACACTTTGTAATAAAAAGGCGAAAACGCAATATTTTTAAAAATATTGCGTTTCCACCCCCGTTACCTGTATAGCTACAAAAAAAGTCTGTAGTTAAGTACGTTCAATCAGACAGTTGTTAAGTTCATTGTAGGAGTTTTTTACGCACTTATCAACAATACAAGAATTAACCTGTAATGGTATAGTGAAATTATTATTTCAGTCCTATGCTTACTGACAGGTTTTAGGTTATAGTTTTGCCATGCCGTCTGTCTGTCTGCGCGCAGCCTAGTGCAGGAGAAACTAGATCCGAGTTCAATATTTTTAAGTTAATCAGCCGGAAAACCTTATTTTACGGTTTATTTGACACCACTCCTATACAAAATATATCAATTATATATTGAACGGTCTGTTCAAGAAAAGATTGCCTGAGGTCAAGGACTTTAATTCCACAAAATATACCAAAGCAAAAAGCTAAAGCAATGTCTGTTGATGTCCCGTGTTGTCCCTGTCAGTTCTAAAACAAATATTCTCTCATATCTGACTGTCGGTATGTCATGTACCAATAAAGCTGGAACGCCGCGACAATTATAACGGCTGTTTAAAAATTAAGGATTAATTAATTGGTAAACCCGCGTCTTAATGTGTGTTGCTGAACTCGACTCTTTGTACTGGAAAGCTGGAAATTGGCAACAAATACGTAGGTATAACAAATGCAACAATACAATTTACACAGAAAGATGTACAAATTAGGCAGTATAAGTAAATATTGTTAGTTAGTGAAGACTATTTCTCCATTCAGAGATCAGTTTGCAAAAAATAAAGCTTTAATGTGCAAAACTATATTAGAGTCAAGAGTCCACTCTTTGTCAAAAGACTCCTTTTGCGCGCTTAAAAAAACCGTGACACTAGTATAGGAACGAAAGCACATCAGGGTTAATACTGTGTAACTTTTGCTGTGTTATATTAGGAGCGACTTTCTTATAAATATGTATAGTCTGATATGCTGGCACATGAGTTTCAGAGGAAAACTATCGCGACTTTTTGGCCCTCACTAGTTAATGTTATGGGAAAGATATCAATGAAAGTAAATCAAATAAGTTATTCAACTTCCCAAATAGTATAGGTGCAGAAGGGGAATAGACCATAGAAAATCAAGTGCATTAGTAAGTTTGTAATTTTTCTATAGGTATAATATTGAAATGAAAATATTTATGTGCATTACCAATAGGCACGTGGCAATATTTTGGTATTTACTTGTGCTATTATTATTATTATTCTGTGGTATTACAGCAATTCATAATTATTTAGTACATGATTTGCTTAATCGTTGAGAATTATCGAGTCACGTGGAAAGAAGCACATTAAGCTAAATATATTATTGCACTTGAAAAAATGACCGCCAGAGGCGGGAATCGAACCCGCGTTCCTCGCATGCCGGGCGATTGCCTAACCTCTCGGCCACCCTGGCGTTGGCAGGGCCTGTCGAAATTTTCAAGTGCTTCTTAACGCTGTAATGCCGCGTTGCTTTCATCAATGTTATTGGGATTACACCCTCAACACTCGAAAGAAATACTATTACAAGTATTTAACAATCGAAAGATGAAGCTTGCAAATACAATATATATATATTTTTTTTTTAAGTGATAAGCATTCACTTTGCAATCTAAATATATTATTGCACTTGAAAAAATGACCGCCAGAGGCGGGAATCGAACCCGCGTTCCTCGCATGCCGGGCGATTGCCTAACCTCTCGGCCACCCTGGCGTTGGCAGAGCCTGTCGAAATTTTCAAGTGCTTCTTAACGCTGTAATGCCGCGTTGCTTTCATCAATGTTATTGGGATTACACCCTCAACACTCGAAAGAAATACTATTGCAAGTATTTAACAATCGAAAGATGAAGCTTGCAAATACAATATATATATATATTTTTTTTTAAGTGATAAGCATTCACTTTGCGATCTAAATATATTATTGCACTTGAAAAAATGACCGCCAGAGGCGGGAATCGAACCCGCGTTCCTCGCATGCCGGGCGATTGCCTAACCTCTCGGCCACCCTGGCGTTGGCAGAGCCTGTCGAAATTTTCAAGTGCTTCTTAACGCTGTAATGCCGCGTTGCTTTCATCAATGTTATTGGGATTACACCCTCAACACTCGAAAGAAATACTATTGCAAGTATTTAACAATCGAAAGATGAAGCTTGCAAATACAATAAATTATTGTTTTTTTTTTTTTAATGTGATAAGCATTCACTTTGCAATCTAAATATATTATTGCACTTGAAAAAATGCAAGCAAGCAATGCAAATACAATAAATTATTGTTTTTTTTTTTTTAATGTGATAAGCATTCACTTTGCAATCTAAATATATTATTGCACTTGAAAAAATGCAAGCAAGCTTCATCTTTCGATTGTTAAATACTTGTAATAGTATTTCTTTCGAGTGTTGAGGGTGTAATCCCAATAACATTGATGAAAGCAACGCGGCATTACAGCGTTAAGAAGCACTTGAAAATTTCGACAGGCTCTGCCAACGCCAGGGTGGCCGAGAGGTTAGGCAATCGCCCGGCATGCGAGGAACGCGGGTTCGATTCCCGCCTCTGGCGGTCATTTTTTCAAGTGCAATAATATATTTAGATTGCAAAGTGAATGCTTATCACTTAAAAAAAAAAAAACAATAATTTATTGTATTTGCAAGCTTCATCTTTCGATTGTTAAATACTTGCAATAGTATTTCTTTCGAGTGTTGAGGGTGTAATCCCAATAACATTGATGAAAGCAACGCGGCATTACAGCGTTAAGAAGCACTTGAAAATTTCGACAGGCTCTGCCAACGCCAGGGTGGCCGAGAGGTTAGGCAATCGCCCGGCATGCGAGGAACGCGGGTTCGATTCCCGCCTCTGGCGGTCATTTTTTCAAGTGCAATAATATATTTAGATTGCAAAGTGAATGCTTATCACTTAAAAAAAAAAAAAAAATTATCACAATAAGCTATACAATCTATATAAGAGCGATTCTGTAATTTAATGTGTACTTTGGTAGGTGTTTTGTTACATGCCTGAAAATTAGAATTCGGAACTCGGTAATAAAATGAAATTAGATTGGTCAATGATAGTACAAGCAAGCAAGTAAACCCCTATTGCTCTGTTTTTATTTTATAGGCAGTGAGATATGTAAGATCTAATTAACTATGTAATAACTCTTTTAGGAGGCTAAATCATAAACATCATTTGTATTCGTTAAATATTTTATATTTTTTCATTTTTCTAAGTGTGTATGTACAGAACCTGTCCTTGACTTGATCAGAAATCAAAGGAACAGGTAGACTAGATTCAGTTTACCAACCATAGTTGGCGCCGTGTCCGCTGTAGGCGATGTGGGAGACAGCGGGTGCGGCGGAGTATGCCACAGCTGATTTCAGGACGGGAGCGGCCGCGGCGTAGGTGGTGATAGGGGCGGAGTACGCAGCCACGGCTGGGGCGGAGTACGAGGTGTAGGCGGGGGCGGAGTACGTGGCGTATGCTGGGGCGGAGTACGCGGCGTACGCGGGAGCGGCGTAGGTCTTAGCTACGACAGGGGCAGCGGCGTAGGTAACGGGGGAACCGTGAGAGGTGGTGGAAGAGTAAGATGAGACGGAAGACACAGCAGGAGAGATGGTCTTGGTCACGACGGCGGGAGCAGCGGCGTAGGAAGCCACAGCGGGGGCGGCGTAGGTCTTAGCCACGATAGGGGCTGCAGAGTAGGTAGCTACAGCGGGAGCGGCGTAGGTCTTGGCAACCACAGGAGCGGCGGCATAAGTGGCGACGGGGGCGGCAGCGTAGGTGGCCACGGGGGCAGCCGAGTAGGCGATGGGGGATCCGTGAGCGGTGTGGCTGGAGTACGAGGAGTAGGAAGACACGGCAGGAGTGATGGTCTTGGTCACCACGGCGGGCGCGGCGATGGCGTGGCTGCTGTAGGCCAGAGGAGCAGCTTCATAAAGGCCACCGGCACGGGCAAAGCCCACGGCACACAGAGCGACGATCAGCTGAAAAATAAATAATCTTTTTAGACGCAAAGCACTGATAATTCAAAACTTTTCACAATCAGAGTTTTAGTATATAAACTTGTAAAAAGCAAAACACTTAGTTGACGAAATACTTTGATCGGTCACATAATAAAAAAAGGCTTTGCAAACGCTATGTAGATCGACCACATCACTGAAATACGTATTTTGTCTTCACTCAGTCCGCGGTTATCACAAAACAATGAAATCCAAAACACACCTTGGCGTACATGTTGAATCTGCTAAGGTTGGCAACTAAATAATTTCGGCAAGTACTGGCGCGTATTTATATCACTTGTATCATAGTGCGGACTGCCCGTTTTACTTTCATTGACTGCATAAGGAGGTACTTGTAAATTCAAGATCAAGGAGTAATTGTAAGTGTTATCACATGATGTAGGAACAGCAGTTGATATTGACATTCAAAATCTCGCAAGGATCAGGTTTCTAAATTCGGCTCGAACTAAGGTAGAAATTACTGGTAAGATAAATGAAATATGGATTTATAATGATGGCTTTTGACGAAGAATTTATAGGGGAGTTATTTTCAGCGTGATTTATTGTCCCTTGAATAGTTCTGAAGCTTTCATAGCCATCGCTATTCAGACCGTTCACAACTAGCAAAATAAACAATCTTATAAAATTGGCTTTGGCCTTTCTTGAATTATTATGAAATGGTGAAATATAACCTGACTGATAAGAATAAAAATTAATACATAAATATGTGTCGGGGTTCATCCAAATGTAGAGTTCCTTAGTTGCCAGATTCTCATTCTATTTATTTGCAAGAATACAGAATATAGGTTCTTTAATTTATAAATTCAACCAGTTACACAAGCAGTATACCTAATTCTGTACATGCATTGTGTTTTGTTTGTCAAATATTTATTTATTTATAATAATGTCAGATTTAAAATAATGACAAATTATTTCAACACTACGAAATCATTATATTTTATATTATTTAAAGTCAGATCATGTAATAATTGTTCAAATGAAATATAATACTACATGCATGCACGCTAAACAAGCCGTTTTTCGAGTAGGGGGTGGAGGAACTTGAAAGCTACAAAATTAATTTTAGTGATCTATTCAACGAAATGAATTTGGACTCCCAAGATACAGGCACAGCCTAGTTTTGGAGCCTCTGGAAACTCAGAATGATTTTAATATTTTTTTTTGAGGTTTGCCTTCCGCATAGATGTCCTTGTGGTACTGATGTCAACTCGTTGGGACATCACGGACTATCCTGTACTAAAAGTGCAGGCCGTTTTTCGCGCCATGCCAGCATCAACGACATCATCCGTCTGTCTCTTGCCTCTGTCAACGTGCCGGCTTTACTTGAGCCGAACGGTATCGCGCGTGATGATGGCAAGAGACCGGACGGGATGTCGCTTGTACCTTGGCGGATGGGTCGGG
The DNA here is from genome assembly GCA_949316185.1 of Pyrausta nigrata. Lineage (NCBI taxonomy): Eukaryota > Metazoa > Arthropoda > Insecta > Lepidoptera > Crambidae > Pyrausta > Pyrausta nigrata. The sequence goes on from OX438947.1 coordinate 6,967,490, forward strand.
CTCTTGTGTGGGACGCTACCTGTGTCGACACACTTGCGGCCTCTCATCTGCCCGGTACAAGCCGAGAGGCTGGTTTGGCTGCGGGAAATGCCGAAAACTTAAACAAGTACAGGCAGATCGACTCCCGGTACCACTTTGTACCGTTTGGAGTCGAAACACTGGGTCCGTGGGGTCCCAACGCTATGTCTTTTTTTAAAGAGATTTCCAAGAGGCTGATTGACATCAGTGGTGACCCAAGAGCTGGCAGCTACCTTGCACAGCGTATAGGCATCGCTATCCAGCGGGGTAACGCTGCCAGCATCCTGGGAACCTTACCACAAGGACCCTTTTTAAAATTTTTATTTTGTACATAATAATGTTTTATAATATCTCTAAGTTGCCTGTAAATATGTAATTTTGTACATAATCATGTTTTATAATATCTGTAAGTTGCCTGTAAATATTTATTAATTTGTTTTTAATACAATATAATATTACTACATTCACATTAAATAAAATTTTATCAGTCATAAATTCATTTATACCGTAGCAGCATCTTTCAATTAGTATATTAGGTGAATGAGATTTAAATGTACTTAAATTGAGCTCCCTTATTGCTTTCGGGGTTTTATTACATATATTGGGCACCATGCAAAGCACACTATTATGCATAAGCGCAGTATTCGAGCTACGAACGACGAACCTCTTGACTCGTCGAGACCGATCATTCAAATCGGTCATTTTTTGAAATTATGTTTGGGTTAGCTTTTCCAAACATAAAGACGGAAGTATGAGAATTCTGTGCTGTCGAAAATAAGGCTATTTTACCTAAGGTATGTGCTATTCTTATTTCCATGCACGCTAAACAAGCCGTTTTTCCAGTAGGGGGTGGAGGAACTTGAAATTTCTATTACTAACTTGAAAGATACAAAATTAATTTTAAGTGATCTATTCAACTAAATGAATTTGGAATCCCAAGATACAGGCACAGTCCAGTTTTGGAGCCTCTGGAAACTCAGAATGATTTTTATTTAAGTCTGCATGTTTTAACTTAGTTATTAAATAAATAAATATTGGATAACATCACATACTTTGCTTTAACCCCAAAGTAAGTAGCTAAACAACTTGTGTTACGTAAAATCAAAAACAACGGTGGAAACACAACATCCAGACCCGAGACAATTAAAAAATATATGGATGTCTATATTGGCCCGACCGGGGATCTAACCGGGGACCTCAGAGATGGCGACACCTTGAAACCGGCATGCTCGCCATTTGGCCGCTGAGGTCGTCGTTTATCTAATATCTTTCCAATAACAAGAGGAGTAACAGTTCAAAGTGTATTAACTCCACCCACCGAAATAAAATAGTACAGAACACATTTTTTATCTAATTTAAAACTTGTAACTAATATCAAATTATGACGCATCAAACTGTATTATAAAAAAGAATTAAACTTGTACATCGTTTCAAACTATATTAAATCCAGGTTCAGTAAAAGTGTCTTCTCCTAAAAATGTTATGGATGCCTTTATCTTAAAAGTTACATTGATGAACTTAATACACTTTGATCTGTTACTGGTCGCTGTCCGACTGTGTGTCAAGTCCTTTTTTCTCAGAAACGCGTGGTGACAAGTTGACATTAACATCATATACGACGATAAAGCTGTGAAAAACTCAGTTCTAAGTTAAATCCAAAATAATAGCCATTTGAGTCTTATTTTCGAAGTTTCGCAGAGGAATAAGTGCCTTCAGGGTACTTCCCATGGACCTAGAGTCAAGAAAAGTCTTACAGCACAAGTAAACAAAACACCCGAAAACAACAAATACACATAATATAGTAAAATCGTAAAAAAAAAGATGTTTGTAGATGCCCCTGAAACTCTCAGTGCGAGTCTGACTCGCGCTTGCCCGGTTTTTTATTGACGCATAAAATATCCACTTGGATGTCCTTACAGCTTCCAGTACCTTTATGGCGACTAGGATAACGGATAGACATCATACTTACAAATATAAGATAGATAGAAGATACTCTTTATTACCACACACAGTAGGTATACATTTAAATTCGCATAGAGAATGGCACAATTTAGGTGGTCTTATTGCTAAGGGCAATTTCTTTTAGACAGCCTTCGGTTAGAGGACAGTCTAAAATTGAATTGGGTTGGAGTCTATTCAATACAAACAAAAAAAACAAATCTTTCTTCTTTATAATATTAGTTTAGATTTGCCACTACTAAGAGTATAATATGTAAGTATAAATATATGAGACGGCTAGTTTGGAAATAATGACAGACAGTGACATGACAAATTGGAGACAAACTTTTCAAATTAGCCATCTCATTCAATTCAAGTTTGATAGTAATATCAAAATCATTATTAGTAAAGGGGATAATAATGTCTATACCGACAACTTCGTGCTCGACCTTCCAGCGGTAGCCAGAGGTGCGGGCAGGCCTGTGTATCTTCCCGCGTAGGTAGCAAAAACGTACCTACGCGGCGACCCCTTGGTAAGGGACTAAACAAGTTGGGTGTCGGTCGCTAGCCGGCAGCGACACGCTCCCGCGTTTTATTCACCGGCGGTGCGCGACACTAGGTTGCTGGTTGGACGAGCGTGAATAAAGTCCTAGAAAGATGCGCTAGATGGCGTAAGTAGCTTCTTGTGGCAGTCAACCCTATCCTAACCCTATCGCGTATCGTTGCGTGATAGTACGTCACTGAATAGGTTTAGTGTATTATGAATCATATTCCAGAGTTATAAGAATGAAATAATCTTGAAATGAATTACTGTAGGTGTCTACACGAAAATGTGCTCGAGTCAGAGGCGAACTGAATTACACCATATCGTTAACAACATTAAGTAGATATTTCTTAGAATTTCATTGCAAAGTCATACTTCTGTACGGAGTACTAGTACTTATTCTGTGGTGCGGGGAGCGAGGCATGCTAGATGTCAGCGGGGACGCATGGTGTTGTGGGGAGTAGGGGATTTTCTATGACTGTCGCGTGCGAGTGGCGCTTCCCCGCCTCCCGAACGTCTTGCGGGGCGCAGGAGGGTCGCGCATGAACTTATCGGACTATACATGTATTCTCTGCTAATACAGTATAGTTGAACGGTCAGTTCAAGAAAAGATTTTCTGAGATCAAGGAGTTTATTTTCACAAAATATACCCAGGCAAAAGCAATGTCTGTCGATGTCCCGTGTTGTCCCTGTCCTAATTCTAAAACAAAAATCCTCTCATGTCTGTTTGTCTGTATCTCATGTTCGTGCCAGTCTTACCATGAAGGCTGGACGCCGCGATAGTAGATATGGATTAGTTGGGGTTATTAAAGTCAGCTGTATCTGTAGCTAGTAGTTTGGGGTTAGCCCGTAAATAAAAAAGGTTACAGGTTTATAATCAAAAAGTAGAGGGAATATTCTCGTTTCTTCCATTCAAATCTTAAATTATGTTGAGGTACTAAATATCAGCAGTGGCCAGAGATTCGGGTTTCTTTCTTAAAACATTTAATAAAAGATGTTGTTCGTATTTGGCAGTGTTTATTCGTTATTCATTTGTTTTCAATAAATAATTATTAAAATCGTGACTAGATTTAGTTTACCAACCATAGTTAGCACCATGTCCGCTGTAGGCGATATGGGAGACCGCGGGCGCGGCGGAGTACGCCACAGAGTTGTACACGGGGGCGGCAGCCGCGTAGGTGGCCACAGGGGCGGCAATGGTCTTAGCATACACGGGGGCGACGTATGCAGCTACGGCAGGAGCGGGGTACGCGCTGTAGGCAGGGGCAGAGTACGCGCTGTAGGCTGGGGCGGAATACGCGGCATACGCAGGGGCGGCGTAGGTCTTAGCTACGACGGGCGCAGCAGCGTAAGTTGCAACTGGAGAGCCGTGAGCGGTGGTAGTAGAGTAGGAAGACACAGAAGACACAGCGGGGGCGATGGTCTTGGTCACAACGGCAGGGGCGCCGGCGTAGGTGGCCACAGCTGGGGCGGCGTAGGTCTTGGTGACTACGGGAGCAGCAGCGTAAGTGGCGACGGGGGCGGCAGCATATGTAGCTACAGGGGCGGCAGCGTACGTGGCTACTGGGGCAGCATATGCATGGCTGCTGTATGCTACAGGAGCAGCTTCATGGAGGTAGCCAGCACGGGCCAGACCCACAGCGCACAAAGCGATGACCAACTGAAACATAACAAGTGAAACCACTGTAAATCCGAAACAAATTATCAAATCACTATTTATAATGCTCAAACATAATATAAGTACACACCTTGGCGTACATGTTAATTCCGCAAATGTTTGCAACTGAATAATTTCAGCTTGGTTGCTCGTGTTTTTATATCCAATTAAACATTTCACTAAGTAAGACCGTGAAAATACTTGCAGAGAGGTGGACAACAAAACCAATGGATGGTGGTCAAGGATAGCTTAGTTCTATTTCATACTAACTAGTCGTAAGAGTGCCTAGGTATTAATTGAGTTGGTTAACTGGTTGCATAACTGGATTCGGACAACTGGAGTGCATTTGTAGCTAATATGTTATCTTAAAATTATCAATAATTTGTAACCGACTGCAACGGCAAAGTCGAAATAATGATGGCAGCCTAAAAATATTGATAGTTTATAGTCCGTGACCCCTCCTCATAATAGTCTACGTCATACCACCGAAATAAAATGCATAGCACACGATCGGAAAAGTTGTGAGGATCAGAAGATTATTGCATCTGAAATTGACTAGAAGTTTGAAAAAAACTTTATTTCCGCTCAAAATATTTGCTATATTTATGTCATGTGTATGACATCAGTAGGACACGCGTCGTATCATTTAGTAGCACTGTAATTGTAGGGAAAGTAGTAATTGTAGAACAGACGGCGGCACGTCAGGCTACCCCACTTTGACCGCCCCTATTCCCTACGTAATAAAAGCTGTTTCGTAGTTTACATGGGTAATCTGACGTGCTGCCGACGCTGCACGCACAAGTCTGCAGTTCTGAAGTGGCCGGAAGTACTTAACATACGCTGCCAAAGATTGTAGTGTACCTATAATATTTTTCTACATGATGGGACATATTGATAAAAATAACTTTTTACTATTTTTAATAACTTAAGCAATTATTTTGCAAGTTTTTACGAAACTCAATTAAATTTGGTCGAAATCGAACGTCAGCTCACTGGCGTAGCAAGCACTTACAAAAATTCGTCGGCTAACTAACGTCCTCCGTAGCTCAGTTGGTAAGAGCACTCGCCCGGATAGCGAAGGGACGTGGGTTCGAGTTCCACCGGATGACACAGTCGATTAAATTTTGTAAGCGAAATTTAATTGAATTTCGTAAAAAAAAACTTTATACGTTTTAAAATAATAATGTCTACAAACAAAAAAATCTGCCACGCCATATCTGACTGGAACTGACTTTACTTTTTCGTCAACTTCAGGCCAAGTTCAAGTGCGATGATCTTCTGATTCTTGTTCAGCACAAATTTTCCTACCGTCTGCCATTTCTTTTATCATGATGTCATATGGTGAAGGCAATCCTGGGGAGAGCTTACGTACTATTATAATAATAGCATTATTGTATCATGTATATTACGTTTATTGTTTTATTTATTTGATTATTACTTAAACAAGTAATAAACATAATTTTCGAAAAACATAACACCCGACTGCAAATTTTTTTATATTTTTGAAATGGACTTTTTACTAGCTTTCATTTGATACCCATATTTCTATTGTGCGGAAAAAAATCAATCCCCCTTCCCCACTTTATTTCCCATTCTGGGCGCGATTTTTAAAATTTTATATAGCTCATGTCACTCTCACAAATTCGACAAATTCAACGACACCTCATATGTCAAAAACTTTCCAGCCGTTTGGGCTGTAGGGCGTGCCAAACAATTATACATACATACATACTTACATACATACTCCCGAAAAACATAACCCTCCTTCCACAGACGGATAATAAACAGGGTGTTACTGCATTTTTTAAAAGTTGAATGGTAAAGTTGAGGGTGTTTCATATCATGTTTAGTAAATGTTGTCAGTGTACTGTGTTGTTTCTATCTATACTAATATTATAAAGAGGAGAGATTTGTTTGTTTGTTTATTTGCATCGAATAGGCTCCGAAACTACTGGACCGAATCAAATGAAATTTGCACAGAGATAGTTTGAGACACTGGGAAGGAAGGCTACTTTTTGTCGCGATATAAAATCATCAGGGGGGTGAAATGGGGGATGAACATTTGTATGGAAAATCCGACTTTTGGCGCGGGCGAAGTCGCGGGGAACTGCTAGTTCTATAATAAAATAAGTTAGCACGCGAGTTTCATTGAAGTACCTGTGGTAGTAGAATATAAAAGGTTCTATTTTTAGTGCGTCTTAAACAATTTTTTATGATTCTTAGCACATTGATTCAAAGCTTTTGCCAGATTTGTTAGTCAGCAAAGACAATATGCCACTACGAAGACGAATTATTTGTCGGTTTGGGTATGTGATCGTTAAGCATTACCTACAAAAAACTTTTAAGTTTAAAAATGGAAATCGGAAGTACCAAACATCCTTCCCCAAGACCCTGCCCCATTATTTGTGGCAAAATTTGGCACGAGTGTTATCGAAGGTTGCATATTATTAACTTTATTATTACGAGTATTTAGAGCACATATTCTGGCAAGTTTTTTTATTTAATATCAGTCGCTATGATCATCTCACTTAACAAGTTTTAAACAAATTGATTCAATTGGCTTCGTCCAATCGAGAAAATTAATGTTCGCAATAACTATATTCAACATGCTTTGCATAATGTGTGAATATGCAAATAGGTATACCTACTTAAATTTCCTCATACTCGTATAACATCAAAACTCTTTTAACGATTACTTGTATTCTGTAATTTTTAATTTAATAAATAAATTATAATTTAAATTTTAATCATTATCATGTACAGATTTACGGTATTTCATGCATTACCTATTTTAGTGATGAAATGCAAATATTTCATAACAAATTATTGTGCATTATAAATAATTTGATAATATTAAATTTTTTCGTATTTTATAACATATTTATTTAATCCAAATATGTAAATGAAAATATGTAAATTTTCAGCGGCATATAACCTCTTTGTTGTTACCAAAAATACTGTTTTAACCCCGTTAAATTAAAACTGCCTGTTTACTTGTATTTAATTTTAGGTACTGACTTTGTAGAGATAATTCGATTACGCACTAGTGTGTATTATTATTATGCACGTGTGGTTTATAGTTCATGGCCCTAAGAATGATGTAATAAGGCTTACTTTACGAGCAAGTGTGTTGAAAAATGTATTGTAGGTACCTACTATATCACTTTAGTTCTTAACAAAAAAAACTGTTGAAAAAATCGTCCACCTGCGCGAAACGTTGCCATGACATTGTTACAGTTTTGGAGATGAGCCGACTCGTCCAAACCGCTATTAATTTCCAAATGCAACGTTTGAAAGGTCATTTTTGGGGTTCCGTAGTCAGTGTATAATTTTAGCCTTTAGTAGCGTTATATTTTACTTAAAGAATTTGTATTATCAAACAAAACTTTTACCCTGTTATTACAAAAACTTAGTACCGGGCTTAAGCCAGGACTAAGCTATTAGCTAGCCAATAAGAAAAGCGTTTCTCTATTAGGTTATGTCACGAATGTGTCATTCATTCCTGTGTTGACGGCTAATATTTAGACGTAATTTAAATCTGGTCTAATTTTTTTGTAATAACACCGTTATAGTCTTATGCATAAACGTCGAACATGTCTGTTATAGCGGATTTGACACTAAAGTTCGTATGTCTTTGTTTGTCATATGTGACATTTGTTTTATCAGAAAGGGACAACTAACCACATATAAGTTGGAGGTTTGATAAGTATATGTAAAAAGGGGTTAAACTTATACACTTCGTCAAAGGAAATAAGCACTTACTTTCAAATGCCTACATTTTGGTGGTCTCAAGTTTTCAATTGAATTTAAAAGGGAGGAGTAAGTGGCTTTTATGTTGGTGGTTTAGGTGTGTATTTTTAGTAATATTAGTTTTAGGTCTTGGGCCCAACAGAAACTGTCAGAGACCATAAACAAAATGAAGCAAATTGAATCCAATTCATTGTCTAACATACGGAATCTCGTGTTTTTTGTATTTTATTCGAACTTGGTTGATTGTTAAATGCTTTAGATATGCATTTGCAATGCATAATGTGCTTCTGATGATTCGATACCAGTTTTATTGGATGGTATAAAAGTGAATCTGTGCGCTATTGGAAATATTCTGTCACCAAAATTGACCGGTCCAACATGTTCGGAAAGGTAAGCATCTCACTTTCATCTTAGCATTATTATAATTTTTGAATTGAAAATAGGTAAACAATATTGCGCTGGAGAAAAGCCTTAGACTGGAATCAAAACCCTACCTTTCTTTTATTGGATTTTATTGCTCACATTATTTATTAATTCCATCTATTGTTACAGTGCTTGGTTCTCGTGTGTGCCGCGGCCTTCGCTTCGGCTGGTCCTAGCCATTATCACCAAACACCCTTGGCATACACCACAGCGCCATTAGTCTCTGAATACCACTCGGTTGCCACCACCGTCGCCCCAGCGTACGAAACCGGCCCCGTCGTAGCCACCACCGTCGCCCCTGCGTATGCCTCTGCTCCCGTCGTCGCCAAGACCCTTTCTCCGACAATCACCACCTACTCTGAACCGCATGTCTACCACAAATCCGTGGCGTACCAAGCGGCCCCAGCTGTATCCTACCAATCGTTCTCGACCCCAGTTTCCTACGCCGCCGCCCCAGTCGTTAAGACTTACGCCGCCCCTGCCCTGACTTACGCCAAGGCCGTCGCACCTGTGGCCTACGCTGCTGCTCCAGTTTTCAAGACCTACGCCGCCCCAGCGGTTTACGCGACTGCGGCTCCAGTGGTTGCTAAGGCCTACGCCGCCCCAGCAGTATATGCGACTGCAGCTCCAGTGGTTGCTAAGGCGTACGCCGCCCCAGCTGTTTACGCGACTGCATCTCCAGTGTATGCCAAGACTTACGCTGCCCCCGCCGTGTACGCAACTGCCTCTCCAGTAGTAGCCAAGACTTACGAATACGCACCCGTGGTAAAGAGTTACGCCGCGTACTCTGCCCCAGCTGTGGCATACTCTGCCCCCGCTTATGCGTACTCCGCCCCTGCCTACACTTACTCCGCTGCCCCTGCCTACACTTACTCCGCTGCCCCTGCCGTATCTCACGTCAGCTACACCGGTCTTGGCACCAGCTACGCGTTTAAGAAATGAACACATTTATACTGACAGAACAAAAATTTTGACACCATTGCTGTTCATGTAATGACGATCTACAAAATAAATTTTGAGTCAAATTATTTCTTTATTTCATTCAACCCAATCCTATGGATCTAACTAGAGCATATCTACTGTTCGTAGAAGACGTAAATATAGGTCTTTATAATACTTATCCTAGTCGCCATAGCACAAGCTTACGCTAAGTTTATGTAATTGGTGTAATTGTTGGAGCAATATTATATTTATTTATTTAATTTATTAAACAAAACCAAGAAAAGTTAGCTACTCTACAATGTTTCTCTGTCCACTATTGCACAGCTAAAGAAATAATAACTAAAAATAAGCTTCATTTTGGGGCGCTGACAAGACGCGGAGAAGCTTTTTCATAACAATGAGTGAATCAGAAAAGGATTGGTTTTCTATTAATGTCAGCACATCACATTCCTGAGGGGACCTACATAATGGAGATACAACAATAAGCGTTTTCACGCCTGGCTTACATCGGTATTACAGTGTTGAGCTTACAACGTTTTAATAGAAACACTATCAGTGGTTGTGCTTATACAACTACTATTCGTTCCTTCCATTTTAATAAAAGGTACTGGACATATTTTATAAAGAAATTGAAGGCTGCGTGTTTGCAGTTATAAAGAAAGTATGAGTTCGACTTGTAACAAGATTGAAAACAAACTTTAAAGTTAACTCTATATTGGTAACTATTATTATTAGGAGCCTGTTGTGTCCCACTGCAGGGCAAAAAACTCTATATTTAAGAAAATAATTTCTAAACAAATAATTGAATTGCCTAGCTACCTACAGTTTAACTTTTTTAATACCTGAATAAATTTTAATAACTGGTATAACTTATCAAATCATCCTACTTATCAAGTAGGTTTTAAGTTAATTTATTTTTATTTCATGCAAGTCTTTGTGTTTATTTTCTTTTATTGAATAAAGTTATTCATCAATCATCCGACATATTAAATGTACTATTGCAGCCGACAATACTGTGTGTATAATAAAAGACGTATCTTAGCAAATTTCGTCTAATCGATTTTTTTTTTATCCAGATATAAGAGACTGTTGTGACGTGTATTTTAGTAAAAACTACTCAATTTTATTTGGAAAAAAATGAAGTGAAACGATATTTTATGTGATCCACAGAATAGAAAACATTGATATCACGTCTTCTGAACTACGACGTTTATTCAAAATCAACTTAATCAGATATACGTTTCGCACGTCAAATGTGCAAGTATTTCGTCATGACATAAATATGCAATGTTGTCAATGAAAACATGACAGACTGTGTGATCCGTTCGGTAGACCGGTTCGTTATCACTGGATCCGTCTCGATGTTGTGTCATGTATTAAATTAGCGTCTATCGCTTGACACAGTTGATATTTAATGAAGTGTTGCATCGATGTGATATGTTGCGTTGATGTTTTGCAAAAATAATATTTAGGTGACACCAGACAAACTATATTGGGCTTCAGTGCTTTTTGTTTTTAGGGTTCCGTACCCAAAAGGTAAAAACGGGACCCTTTTACTAAGACTGTCTGTCACCAAACTTTTCCTATACCTATTTTCTTAAGAACCGTGATAGCTACACAGTTAGTTATTTTATTTTAGACAGTTTTTTTGCCGTTTTATTAAAAAGGTTATGATATTATGTCTAATGTTGTATTGATATTGGTTCGGAACTCTTCGTGCGCGCGTCCGAAGCGCACTTGTTTTAATTTGAAATGGGTCTTGACTTTAGAATTAAGGTATAAGTTTGTCGCCGACCACACGCGGCACTACTGGTTTGTATGTAATTCTATGAAATTCCATTCGCAGCTAGCGACACAAAGCTTGCAAAGGAACACAAAGAAACCACAAGTGTCTCGGCGACATGTCATCTGCTGCTGCCGAGTGTGGTCGGCTACGGACTTATACCAAACGCCAAACGTGGCGTAGCGTATTAGTACAAGTAGACAGAGTAGACGGTGGAGCGAGCTCACCCAGCCAGACAGAAGGTGCCGGCACTCCCACTCATTGCCGAAACACTCAATTTACTCATTATTATTTTTGACTGCCTCGTTAGTCTAGTGGTCAGCACGCTGGGTACTATCCACGAGGTTCCGGTTACGAGTCTTGAAATTACTTTGCAATTACAGCTCCGGAGTCAGAAAGTTGGTGGTGTTAACACCCCCGTGCCTCGGAAAGCACGTTAAGCCGTTGGTCATATCAAAAAAACTTTAAACTGAATTCGATAATACATTACTTAATAATGAGTAGTAATAATAAAAATAATGTCTTCCTAGCCGATTTCGACTACGGCGGCCTATCTCAACAGAGATTAGCCAACTGCGCAGGACATAGTATAGTGCACAAGTGTGTGCGCAATACACAGGTGCACTTTCTGTTCCTTCAATCTCATAATTCGGTGAGACGGCAGTCCGACATGACCGTAGAGAGATCAGGCGTAGGACCAACGGCTTAACGTTCTTTCCGAGCACGGGGGTGTTAACACCACCAACTTCCTGACTCCGAAGCTGTGTCTGAGTAATTTCAAGAAAGAAAAACCCAAACACTCTCGGCCCGACCCGGGATTCGAACCCGGGACCTCGCCAGCGTGCAGACCACTAGACTAACGAGGCAGTCGTGCCTTCTCCATATTATGACACTCAACTACTAGTGTGCAGGTTTTCTCAGGATCATTTCATTTACCGTTAACATAATCTTCAAGAATCAAATCATCTTCCAATTGGGCGTTTGAGTCGTGGTCGCGCAAAGACCAATGACAAAGCTGTTTTTGTACGAAATTTGTGAATTTAGACCATTCATGAAGAAATGACTAGATTAATGTGTAGCAAATTGTGAAGAACTGAAAGTCACCAGTGTCCTCGAGATGAGAAACTTAAAAAATAGTACGTAAGCTATACCTGCATCAAATTACCTATATTGTTAGTAAGTTTACTTTTTGCATTTTAATCAACCTGAAATGAGAAATGACTGCCCAAACTTAAAGTTTTTGTCATATGTGTAACGTAAAAAGGATATCTTTAATCATCTGTACTTAGAGCAGACATAGGCAGATAAAAAGCCTATCCTAATTCTTACCTCACGCACTAAGTTTTTGTTTTGGAAAAACAGATAATATAGGTGGTAGGCATAATTATTGTATGACTAACACCTCTGGATTCCCTTACATGGAAAATATCAAATAGGCTATAGGTGTAATATTGTAAAGTAGACCTTTACCAACTCAGCGTGCAAATTATATACTGCGCAAGAACGGAAACGACTTGAATATGACATCAATCGGTGAGTAGTACCCACTTGATCCTTGAAATTGAGTTATTATTACATTTTGATTTATGATTCCTTCGCCAATGCTACCTAATAAATATAAAATATTATTATGAAATATGTATTTATATTATTTACTGTAGGTATTTTGTAAGATAAGAGCATCGAATCCTATGGTATTTATTCAGTAAGTCCTGTAACGGTACTGATTGCCTACAAACAAATAAGAAATGTAAAACTTAATTACAGTTTATATATAGAATCACCTCTTTTAGTTAGCCTATGAATTAATGGGGTAAGTTTATAAACGGAGCAATAATACAAAATATTCGGTAATATTTACATAATTTATTACATGTTCAATAAATAACGGTCGTTCGTAAGGTCTATTTACATAACAATAACAGTTTACCAGCCGTAGGAAGCTCCCAGGCCGGTGTAGGTGACGTGCGAGACAGCGGGGGCGGCGGAGTATGCCACGGCGGTCTTGACGACAGGGGCGGCAGCAGCGTAGTGGGAGACGGCGGGGGCGGCGGCGTAGTGGGCCACAGGGGCGGCAGAGTAGTGAGCTACTGGAGCAGCCGAGTAGTGGGCTACTGGAGCAGCCGAGTAGTGGGCTACTGGAGCAGCCGAGTAGTGCGCGACCGCGGGAGCAGCGGCGGCATAAGTCTTAACGACCGGGCTGGCGTACGCCACGGGAGCGGAATGGGAAGAGTAGGATGAGTAAGACACGGCGGGAGACACGGCTTTAGCCACGACGGGGGCAGCGGCGTAAGTGGTGACTGGTGCGGCGTAGGTCTTAGTTACGACGGGGGCAGCGGCGTACGCTACGGGAGCGGAGTGGGAAGAGTAGGATGAGTAAGAGACGGCGGGAGCTACGGCTTTAGCCACGACGGGGGCGGCGGCGTAGGTGGCGACGGCGGGGGCAGCGTAAGCCACGGGAGAGGAGTGAGACGAGTAAGAAGAGTAGGACACTGCGGCGGGTGCGGCGTATGTCTTGGCTACGACAGGGGCGGCGGCGGCGTAGGCGACCGGGGCCGAGTGGGAAGTGTAGGAGACAGATGAGACTGCTGGGGCGGCGCTGTAGGCCACTGGGGCGGCGGCGTGAAGCAGATTGCCAGCGGAGGCAAGACCCGCGGCGCAGAGGAAGAAGACGACCTGTAAAAATGAAAACAATTTAATTAAATCCAATTTAAACTCCAGACACTGCTAAATAAAGCTTAAAAGCTCCTCTGTACCTTAGTAAACATGTTTGTGTTGTTCGTTGTTGTGGTTTGTAATAAGTTTTGGGGCATTTGCTTTCGCTTTTATATGGGCGTCTTAAACTGGTATTGGTACTGCATCTGCTGAGCCTGCCGCGGGCGATCTGTCACAATGTCAAGGTGAGGCACCACCCAAACCAAACGATTACCGTTGTGTAACCGATGGTACGCATTCAAGACGGCCTTACCCTTACTTATTAATAAACTATAAGGAAATCCGTTTTTCTCAAGTTCACAGCAATTAAAATCGTCTTCTTAAATTATACGTTCATACTGTCTGGATCCGATCTGAAGATAAGGCGATCGAAATTAATTAAGAATGCTTTTACATTCTGCCGTTGATTTTATTTACAAACGTTTCAATTGGAGGAATTTGCAATTAGCTTGTTTTAATAAAGCCCAATTATTTTATCCGGGATTGTCGGTAGGGTTACGTAACGGAACAAACATTTTAATTATTGTTTATTATTGCTGTAAGCACCGTTTGGAGGTAAGTGTAATAATTAAAATGTACTGGATCATTACTGCAGAGGTTGTTTTGTTTAAATTGCATAGAGATGGCAATGTTGCTCGCAATATTACGCAAACATAATGCCTGGGAAATTAAATGCTACTCTTAGCCAGAAGTCTCAAAAATTCAGGTTAACCTTCTGTTTTTTTTAACATGCGTAGTAGATATGAAAAAATTGTTCAAAACGTGTTTCATAGTTACGGTAGGTATTGTGTTATTACAATATAATTAGGTTTATTATTTAAACGGTATTTAACTTAAGGAACCTTTTTATATTTTTTACCCTATTCTAGAAAAGTTTTTCTAAAAAACTTCCGTACCATTTTGTAATGGATGTTTAACAATTGTAATGACTAATTAATAAACAGATTTTATAGAAATTTTACAGTGTTGTAACCCTTATATTTATATGTAAGATATAAATAAATTATAGTTTTTTTATTAGTTTCATACGACTGCTCAAAAAGTGGGTAATGTTTTTAGGGTTCATGTATGTATGTAGGTAGGACTATTTAGTTCGCCATAACTGCTAAACACATGAGCCGATTTAGATGTGTGTGGTATCGTTAGAATCCTTTTATAATTCCGGATAGAATACCCAAAAAGTTAATTTAAGTTGACATGACAACAATAGCAAATGTCCTTTTGTTTTACAGTATACTAACAACTGTTTAAACTTTAAGTGTAAAATCGTTAGTGAGCGCACGGGCACAGCCGCGGTAAAGAGAATCATAAAATCTTAATACCTACTTAATGATATTCGTCTTTCATGCATTGTAATCATAACCTTCACTACTGAATGAGTGCAAACGAACTTTCGTCTGATCATAATAAATATCGTAAATATGTCAGACTTGATGACAATGGCCTTGTTTACTAGTCAACAAATAAAAAACAAGTTATAAATAAGTACAAAACATTTATTAAATATAACATCTAATATCACATTTCGGTTGAGTATCAATCAGGTACTGAGAGTTTGATAAAGTGTTCACCAAGATTTGTTCCATCCAGATGACGCAGCACTAGGATGAGCGTATGCACCGGCAGAATAGTGACTAGATGGTGACGAGTGTTGGTTGGCGTATGAGGTAGCTGGGAGACCAGAATAGCCACGGTTGTAGCCAGACCCGTAGCTAGATGCGTAGCCATGGCTGTTGGAGTAGCCAAGTGCACCAGAGTATCCGTGGTGAGCTGGAGCCCTGTATTGGTTAACGTAGGATGTAGCAGGGATTCCGGAGTAACCGTGATTGTATCCAGATCCGTAACCAGCATTGTGACCATGGCCATTAGCGTAGCCGAGTGCCCCAGAATACCCGGCATGAGATGGAGCTCTGTATTGGGACACGTATGATGTAGCTGGGGCGCCTGAGTATCCATGTCCTAAAGCACTGCCATAGCCTACTCCAGATCTATGCCCAGCTCCATAGCCGGCGTTGTAAGGCACTGAACCGGAAACTTCTTTGACTATAGACACATGAGACACTGCAGATCCTTGCTTCCCGCGGCCACTATAAGCATCACCACTGTAGCCAGCGTTCCATCCATTATTGGAGTAACCACCAGGGCTGTTCCATCCGTTATTGGCGTAACCGACATTGTTGTTCCAACCACTGCTAGCATATCCATGAACGTTGTTCAAAGCTGGATTTAAGAGTCCTCCAGCTTTGGCTAGACCTACCAGACAAGCGAGTAGAGCGATCTGTAAAATAATTTAAATTTTAAGATCATACAATATTATAACTTTTTTTTTACAATCAAAAACTACAAATTTACCTTAGAATACATCTTGTTGGTTGTTCTTCGAGAGTAATGAGTGGAATATTGTTGTGGCTATTGTTACACGCTTTTATACGTATAACGTCGGAAACAAACACTCTATGTCAAGGTTCAATTAGTTTTTTAGAAAACCAAGCGTAACGTGTCTTAATTGTGAGAATAATTAAGAGCTCATTTATTCAAGATGTTGAAACATCCGATAAGTTTTAGCGTACGAAAATGATGCAGATTGCTGAGATTGAGTGATCGAGTGCTTAAAATAAATCATAGTTACGGTTCAATAATAATTCATAGCGTCGATGACAGAATCATTTACTCATATCGCCAGATGTTTGGGTAAACTTTATTCAAAACTGACGCACCTAGTCAGTTTATCTACTAAAATCTATTAATTTCCCACTAAAAGTGCTAATCCACAAGGTCCGAAGTAAATATGTTGTCACAACACTTTAAAGACGTGCGCATATTTTAAACCTATATTTGCATATTCCGCAAAACTAGAACAGACATTGACCTTTACGATTATACCGCGTTTATTTTGACTAATTATCAAATACTTGTTAGTATATTATGTGATTAAAAGTTTGTATTATGATAATTTTAGCCTCAACGAGTCAAATAAGCGTCTAACATATGAGTCAAATTGCGCGTAGGTGATATTGAACATTTACATTTGTAACTAGAATCGTTTCATTAGAAAATTAATTTCTTACACTTAAACCTAGAACTGGGACTAGTTACTAATATTTCTTACGCCAAAACATTAAGTACAGTCGCCACAGCACATCAGTCTGTACATTGTTGCTGCAAACTCGTCTCTGTCCCAACTGCATAATATGCTGCAGGGTTTAACCCCTCGAGTAAACTCTGAAGAACGATAACAATTGATTGCCTATTGTATCTGAAAACAAGAAACTTGAAGCTTAACTTGACGTGATGTCGTCCATATTATAATTTGAAAAAATGTGATGAAAAAGTAAAACCAATTCATTATGTACAGGTATTTATTAAAGCATTATTTTTGAGACAAGTTTTCCACACTGACATTTCACTGAGAAAGTATATATGTACTATCAATCAATAAATAGATCCAATCATAAGTTAAATCACCAGGCGTATTTTCCGTAGCCGCCATATCCGTAGCCGGCACCATGGCCGTAGTTACCGTAGGCTACGGGGGAGTAAGAGTGACCAACATAGGGGGCAGAGTAGGCGTAGCTGACGGGAGCATAAGACTTGACGATGGGGTTTGAATGTACACTGTATTGGGAGACTGAAGAGACGGCGTGGGCGGGTGCCACGTATTTCGCTACGACGGGGGCTGCTACGTATTTAGTTACGACGGGGGCTGCTACGTAGGTCTTGGCTACGACGGGGGCGACGTAGGAGTGGACAGGAGCAACTGCGTAGCTGCCGTGTGCGCCGTAGTCGCCATAACCGCCATAAAGGTGACCAGCGTGGGTCAGACCCAACAGACAGAGGACAGCAAAGACCTGAAATGATAATATTTGTTGTAAATGCAGCGACCAAAACTTATACAACTGAGTCCGATGAAGAAGTATAAAGGAAAAATGTTTTAAGGATATAAATAATTACGATCTTACCTTAGCGAACATATTTGTATTGTTTCTACGTATGCAGTTAGCAGAATGATGTCAGTAACAAAATGTTCGTTTATATATAAAAACACAACTCGGAAACCTTACCATTATCAAGGCTCTATATTACATTTTTACTAAATTACCGCAAATTATTATTACTAACATTGTGTAAGAGCTCTAGTTTTCGTATTATATTTTAATTCTTGTTGCGTGATATGAATTTTGAAGGTGAAACAGCGATTAAAATGGTCGTGTTTAAGGACTAATTAACTTTGGAATTATAATACGGAAGATAATCTACACGAATGGAAGTGCTAGTAAGATATAAAAACGCGGGTACTTAAAGACAATCTCAGATGTTAGTCCCGCATTCAAACTCTTTAAAGAATGCAACAACATGCTCTGTCGAAGAATCTAACCGGAGAGTAAAGCGTTCGTTATTTGTGGGGAATCATATCTTGAATTTTCATTTTTAGTAAAATATTACAGTTGTAGGATAGAAAGATAAACTTATAAAAACCGGCCAATTGCGTGTCGAACTCGCCAGCGAATGGTTCCGTACCATTCTACCGGTTGCAGTTATTAATATCGAGCAAGGAACGCTAATCGAAAATGGCGTTTTGTATGGAAGCCGCACTTCTGTTTTTAGTGTTTGTTCTTATAGCGGCAACAAAAATACATTATTTGTGAATACGTATGTCAACTGTCTAGCTATCACGGTTCATGAGATACAGCCTGACCGTCTGTCTGCCTGGGCGGACAGTGGAGTTTAATAGGCTATGAATATTATAGGTTTTATGGGTACGGAACCCAAAAAAAGTCGTAGAGTATCCTCCTGCCCGATGGCAGATCGATCAGAAGAGGCGATCTCTTACTAACCGACCAAGCTAATAAGCCAATAAAATACTTATGGAAATTAAATAGCAATAGTGTTAAAATATATTTAGGCGATTCATCTAAATTGTAACAAAATTGCTTTTTAATTACCTTCGGTAATTTCGTTATATTCGTCGTCATAAGTCGTTTGACAGTTATAGGTCGGTAGTCGTAGTTATAGGTCGAGTAGTATTTATTCAGTACAGTACCGTTACCACGAGTTTACGGTGATTTTACTCGCTAGCGACGACGTAAAAAAAATGTATGAAAAATTTTAGTTCTCCAAGTAACCTAGAGGCGCTGTGCAATTTTCCATACACTTATTTACGTCGTCGCTAGCGAGTAAAACCGCCGTAAACTCATGGTAACGGTACAGAGCCGTCTAAAGTTGGGTCGTCATTCAGTCTAGTAGAGATGCGCAAAATAAATCAATGAAAAGAAAAGAGTGATTCATATCATTGTGAGATTCTGATATATATCACTCTTTTATATCTACGGCTCTTTTAACTCAGTGATACAAGATGCGATTCATCCTCTCTTTCACATACTAGCGAGCAGTAACACCGTCTCACTCAGTCCTGTAGTTCAGTACATTTCGTTCAGTTGCTCAAAAGGAGTCGTATATCAAAAGAGATAAAGGTATGTTTGGGATGCAAGTGAGTTAGTGAGTGATTAGCTTCTTTGAAAGGATATATATCATTTTTGTCATTCACTCAGGAGTTACACAAGTCTACAGTCTAGCATAACTCTCAAACGATTCAACCAACAAAATGTCCAATAAATTCAATCACGAACCGAAAGCTTTGAGGTCAAACATTACAACAAAAGTTCGTTGACCCCAGGTTGTACAGTCGTAACTAGTCGTAAGCTTGTTGACAAGTCACGACAAAAATAATATTATATTACTTTCGCAATAATAATCCAAACCCTGAGGGTACTTACTAAATTCGAACTAGACAGTCTGTCCACTGGCATTTTGAATGGTCAATAGTTTTAATCTTACGCAAATATGGAGCAAGCAATGAGTTACGAAGATGGAACTGGTTTTCGTTGCAAATGTGTCATCAGTATTCTTAGACAATATAGTATATAATAATATAGTATATTATTAATAATAATGTCATAATAATAAAATGTTGCATGCTTTATCCTTGAGGCACTTTTTAATGCTTACTATGTATTACTCGAGCACGCCAACTAGACACTTGTCAAAGGATTTACGACGACGAATACAACGAAATTACCAAAGGTAATTGAAGGTTTAAAGAGTTTATTCTCAAGAAAAGACAAGTCACTTACATGAGAATAATTTATCATAGAGTATTAATCAAATTTCGAACGCCGAACCAAATAAAGAAAAAATAATAATAATAAGGTAAGTACATAATCATAAAACTTTCTTAAACGAGCAGTTTGCTATTTTCAAATATAAATTTGGACAATTTGGTCTTAAAACTATTAAAAGTACTAGTATTTTTCAAGGTAGAAGGTAGTTTGTTATAAAGCCGTGCTCCCTCAAACGTGATACTTTTTTTGGCATAATTAGTTCGTACTTTTGGCAAAACAAGCAAACTTGGTCGACGGAGACTGCGTTTATTTATTTGAGATTTTTTATAAAAGACAGATTAATGTGTATAGATATGCAAAGCAATATTATTACAATTAAGGTAAATTGTCTAAGTTTATTTTAACACAATTAATTTTTAATTTCCATCGGTATTTACGTTGTATTCGTCGTCGAAAGTCGTTTGACAGTTACCTATCTGTAGCATCAAACATAGTTCATCGTAGCAAAATGGTAGCTGTGGAAAGCTTTGAGATGTTTTTTTGTGTAGGTATGATGCAGTCAGTGGGCCTAAATCCTAAACCTAAGTACCTTGGTTGTAATTCGTAGACAAACGCATAATTGTCATACAAAAACCATTAAGATTTGCTTTATTATTTATGTCAAAAGAGCTCTGTAGCAAAACATTGTTCACTTAGACCATAATGTGGTACGAGCAACACACTTGTGTGTGGTCGATAAATATACAAAAATCAGAGATTTAAATTTCTGACTAAAGTGTTTTAGTGCGTGTATACGCAATTATATCTAAAAGGGTTATTAAATATGATATTATGTCATTTGTAGTTAAAGTTAATATAACTAATTACAATTAATAATTATTAACAGCAGTCACTTAGTTAATCAGATAAAAGTATCCAATTTATGTATCAAATTCTCGTTAGCTATTTTTACGCTACACAATTTCCATCAAAATGTTGCTGTTAAACTGTTGCTGACCATAGCAACAGATTAACATGTACCTACAGAGATTAGGGTGTCACTTTTATTTTACCAATTTGTCTATAACAGCAATCGAGACAAGATTTATTTTTAAATAAAGCAATTACTCGAGTAATAATTGTAAAATACTAGCATCAATAGTGCGTAAACACGCTGTGATATAAAAAATATTTTTTTATTCAAGCTCCAAAATTAGGTGATAAACTAAAATCGCAGCCAAAATGCTCATAATTTATTATGCATGACTTGTAAGCCAAACATTGTGCGAATGCCCGACACAATACCATGAATGAGTTGAGATCGTGACGCGTTGTGACACATGTAGATCTGCTAGTTAGGGTTGTCAATTTGTCACTTTATTAAAACAATTTGAAACAAAAATATATACAAAGAAGAAAGAAAGAAAGAAGCATTTATTAATTTGGGACATCACAAACAAACATCGTACAGAATAAAAAAAATACAAAATTACAAAGATCACAAAAAAAAACATAAATACAAAATAGAAACCTAAATATACCTGTGATAAGCTTATGTTCGCTCGCCTCCAATGAAAAGATGAAAAAGTTTTCATTACTTCGGACTCGCTAGATCTCTGTGAAGGCAGTGGCTGTAGGTAGGAACATTTATACAAAAATATAAATTGCAGACTTTTGGTCCAGTCCTTTATTTATTATCTATAAGAACATTTGTCACTGACTAATATTAAAAATAACTCGGTTCAAAACGTTTATATATGAGACGGTTAATTTAAAATGATTGCCTCTACTATGTCATGCATGTCACCTTTATTATTTCCAGATAAGCCTTTTTCTATACAGACATTGTAGAACACAGTTTTAAATATTTTATTAGTAAGTTGGTGTCAGAAAACGTTTTTTTGTGTTATTCGCTAAAATGTTGGTATTAATCATTACAGCACGGATTGCTTATTAATATTTTCATAATTCATAGCTTCTCATTTTTTTTATGTCACAGATCTTAGTAAAAGTTAATTAAGTGATAGTTGGCAACCCTAAAGAGTGAGTTCAGTCTGGCCAATTTCGGCGGTTCACACCTTAATAGTCGAGATTTTCGTAACGGTTTATCTTAGCACGCTCGTAAGGTTCTATGAAGAGTTTCAAGGACAGGGTTTTTGTAACAGCTGTTTTGGGAATTGTAGTTCCAAAACATGTTGACTTATGAGAAACACAAATGTAACGGGTATTTATAAATAAAATAGTAAAAGTAAATAAACTCTGTCATGACTAATTAGCGATATAGTTATACAAGGTATAAATAGTAGTACAAGTGGGTATAAATTTGTCCATCGTACGATATTGCGAGAAGTTGATGACAGCTCGCCCGTGGAGATACGTCGGGATCTTAGAAGCTGTCAAATAAAAACCTCAGGCCTAGGTTGAAAATCAATGACATATTTATTGTTTTGAAAGCTGCCATTGCCGTTTTGATGATAGTTTAAAAACTATTCTTGTTTTCCTAAAATCTATAACTATTACAAATTGAAATCGAGTTAGGTGGCACGCCTGGCTGAAGCTTACCCTCACACACATGTATGATAATGAAATATCAAAGAATAATTTCTGGTGCATTGTGTTGCATTTGCACGATTTGCATTTGAAGCAGTCATAATCTATATAATAGAATTCGCAATAAAGTTAACTGCTCGTCCAGTTGTTCGGCTGAAAAATAAAAATATCAGCATTTCTCCCACGATTCACGCGAATTTCGTACATAAATTCATTGAGTTTGACTATGAAGTTACCATGAATGAATTTTCTTTCATATGCATTAGGTGAAATTCAAATGAATATTCGTTTATGTCATACATTTTTAAAATGATGTCCACGACATTCCACGTAAATAAGAGAATTTGAACTACTTTTAAGAGAATTAAAATTAGTTTTATATGCGTAAGTAAAGTACAAAGTGGTCATGCATTTTTTTTTGCAAATAGTTCGGAACCTACCTAGTAAGACACTATAAAAAATCATCAACCGGTCCCAGATACCCTACCCAATTACGGTTTTTAATGAATCGACACAATTCGTAAATATTTAATAATTTTAACCCTGATTTCAACTTTAAATGTAGAGTAGATAACAGCAAACAAAAACCTTGTTGAATTTTCGATGGTGCAAATAGTTGTTGAATGACACATACTCGTAGTACGAATCGCAATTATGACGCGTGGTCAAAACAATCTGCTCTTGCGTGTCGAGTCAAGGCGGTGGGTTCCGTACTTTCGAAACGTTGTCTTGACCTTGCACGTGATGCCAAATCATCGTAATAAAATTTTTGCCCTGTAAGTTATATTCGACTAAGGTTCCGTATGGTTTTGTTGTTTACTTTGACTATGTTATTTACTTTTCAAAATAATCTTTACTATAGGCCTTTTTTTGGGCCTTGATTACGTAGAACATACGACAGCATACTATAACTGTAATTCTTAATTATATACAACTTATAAAAAATATATATTGAATACAATAGAAAAACAAAAATTATAAAAAGGGTCCTTGTGGTAAGGTTCCCAGTATGCTGGCAGCATTACCGCGCTGGATAGCGATGCTTATATGCTGAGCAAGGTAGCTGCCAGCTCTTGGGTCACTGATGTCAACCAGCCTTTCGGAAATCGTTTTGAAAAAAGAGATATCGCTGGGATCCCGCGGACCCAGTGTTTCGATTCCAAACGGTACAATGTTGTACCGGAAGTTGATCCGCCTAAAGAATTACAATTAATAATAATAAATAAAGTAAATTAAAATGATTATAGACAGTATACTCCGATGTAAGTGAAGTGATTTATCGTCATTACTTTCTTCTTATCTTTTGAATCAAGGTTTTGCAAAATAATCTACTGAAATAAAGTTACGAGTGTATTAAGTTGTTGATAGCTAATTGACAATTTAGTTATGCGTAATTAACGTAAATTGATGACCTACATCAATAATTAAAAATAAAATAAATTGTTTGTTAAAACCATGCACAAATTATAAATTAACAAAAGCAAGCTATTTTTGGCTTCAATACATTTTCGTGTGTAGTTGTTCTTTCATCCGATTTAATGTACCTTTAGGGAACCATAGTACTGATTCAATCTCTCATATCAACGCTTCAATCTCTCATATCACTTAATTGCTGTTATGAGCTGTTGATTTTAATTGTGAGTAAAATATACCTATTAATTAAATAAAGTACCTTCTTTTTTAGTTCATACTCAATTGCTTATTATTAGCTAAAAAGGTAATTGAGTGAAGAGCGTCGGTGGCGCAGTGGCTAGCGGGTTGCCTCTCAGGCGGAAGGTACCGGGTTCGATCCCACACCCGCCATGTACCAGACTTTTTCTGAGTTATGTAGGTGTATTTGTTGTTTCACTAACCGATACTCTTACAGTGAGGTAAAATATCTTGAGGAAACCTGTTCATTCAGGCGACTGAATGTGTAACCACGATTTAAACTCGTCTGGTTCCTCTGTTAACAGGGTCCCGAGGTCAAATTGTAGTCGCTCCACTGTACCTGATCTGCCATATCCTGGATCATGGTCCAAAGCGGTCCTTGGGCCCTCGCGTGCGAGTGCACAACGCTAGGATGATAATGAGCTAATAGAGTGATTATTAAATTTCACTAATGGTCAGATTCACATGGATAAAAAATGAACCAGTATGTACTTTAGTGCCAGTTTGTATGCATTGAGAGAACAGTAAGACAACTGCCTAACTACATAGATAGCTTTAAGACAAAATTTGCTTGAAGCCTTGCAAATGTACGAGAATCTCAGTCAGAAAAAAGCGTGTTCAAAAAGTTTCTTTTTCTATAGGAATTTGATCGTGAGAGTTTCCAACTTATATTATCTGAAACTTCAGGACATTAAGATAATATTATGGTAACTCATAATACGATTAGAGGTATTTGGTTCGGTAGAAAATCCTGATGTTTGGTCTAACTTTGCCCTTTTTGCATATTTAATATTGTTTTAGGTGTTTGGTGGTGCTAAAATGTATTTTCTGTTTTTTACACAAAGACGAAATCTATGGGAAAACACTTTTGGAGATCTTTAAATTTTCATTTACGATATTGCCAAAAACCCATTTTCATATGTGAAATCTGTACAGCGACGACTGACTGACAACTGCTGGGATAGTTAGGACTTCGAAAATGGCTTTTATACCGGACGTGAGTCAAGCAATGAGAAGCCATTTTGAAAACCATCGAGTTGGGTGGTTGGTGGTAGGTTTGTAAGTTCAACCTTTGTTTTTCGAGGTTCCGTACCTCAAATGTTAAAAAATAAACCCTTAGAGGATCACTTTGTGGTTTGTATGTCCGTCTGTCTGTATGACTCCTTTTCTCAGGAACGCGTGGAGATATAAATTATAGATGCGGTCCCTTGAAGCTGTAAAAAATCAAGATATCCAAAGATACGGCCATTTACGCCGTATTTTACTTGCAGAAGTAATGTCAAGTAAAGGAAAAAGACCGAAACAACGTGGTTACATCACAGAAAAAGCTTTTGTTCGTACGGAACCTTCAGTTCGCGACTTCGAGTCGCAATTGCCCAGTTTTTTATCTACTTACACTGTAGATGTAGCAGCAATGAACTTTAAAACCTACACAGATAATTTTCGATTTTGATCGGAGCATTTTATTTAAAAACGCGTGTCACCCGCTGTCACACGATCGATCCTCTTTATATGCACTGCCAATGCGGTCGATCAAGCTTATTCAAAAACGCGTAGTTCCCTATCAAAGATACCTGTATGTAATCCAGTAAAACCAATTAAGGGTGGGTCCACACGAGTGCTTACACTGGCAGCCACTACATTCGAGTTGTCAAGAAAAAGCAGCAATTTGCCGGCAGTGCGACGATTGACTGAAATACGATTTGCCGAGTGACCTGACGAAAACCTTTGCAGAGTGCGCGCTAGAGATGTAATGTGTGTCATAAGAGTTCTTATCGATAGAATCAACAACAATACCTTTTATCATTTAACAGCCTAAATTTTTGATTTGGAAAACTATGTACGCTTTAAATAGGTTACAGTTTAGATCTTATTAAGAACTGATTCTATGTATTATAGCTTATCGACTGTAAGCTGTAAACTGAATAAATAAAGGAATACTACGCTTAAAAAATCAATACACGTTTCTTCACTTTCAAAGTTCGGTGGCCGGATAGAGATCAGGCGCAAGGACGCCTAAGGCTTATCGTTCTTTCCTAGGCACGGGGGTATTAACACTTCATCTTCCTTAACCAGAGCTATTTCTGAGTTACTTCAAGACTGAAAAACCCAAAAACAAATCCGGGCCGACCCGGGAGTTGAACCCGAGACTTCTTGAACCGGAAGCTAGCGTGCTGACCGCTAGACGAACGAGGCAGTCAAAGTCGTAGTCGCGTTAGTATAAAGCATAACATCCATATATTTTAACACTGAAGAGCTTAAATCCCCAGATGTTACGGAAAAATCAATTCTCAGTATCATAAGGTCCTAAGTGACAAGAAGGAACTTAATTTAATTCTCAAAGATCGGATATAATTTATACTAAAAATATTAAAAAAAAAGGTTTTATTTAAAAAAGTTCCAAATAATTGAAAGGTAGGTACAGTCGAGCAAATTGAATCATGACCCACTTTGCCGATTATTCCTTTGCATTCATAAATGTAGTAAGGTTTTCTTCGCTGTCATGCATGTTGCACATAGTACGTTTTAAATATGAATAAAAATGCGTCATAACGGGTCAGAGATCTATGCAAGTTTAACCTTTATCACTGCACTAGACATGTTTTAGATAAACCAGTCTTAATAAGAATTTAAAATAAGTCCATAATCCAAACTCTTTTCACTACAAATAAAAATGTATTATAATTTAAAAAATGAAAAACGTCGTGTGTCAAATTTCAAGTATACCCAGTAAGTCTGAAATTGTATAAAAACCTAAGTCAATATCTACAAACAAATCGTATAATGGCCAATTTGCTAAGTGGCCTAATGGCAGAACAAACAGCTAAGAATAAGTCGGAACACAGTCAGAACCTGGATCAGCCGGCATGCTAAAGAGGGTACCCTCGAAGACAGACGACGACATATTCATGGCATTCGTCGAATTAAGAACGGAACGGAAGAGAACGGAAATGCAACAATATTACGGATAACATATTTACAGACAAGAAATCATTTCGCTCTTCTCAACATGGTCGCTTAACTTTGTGGCGTTACGATAACACGCGATACACAGAGGATCACGTGTGCCCAACCAATTATCCAGCTGAATTTCGGCTAACATGTGTGCCTGGATGGATGCCGGAAGTGTCGGAAAACTTGTTCAAATTTCTCCTCGTCATACCTCTATAAACTATGTCAATTTATTGGAAGAAGCAATGTTACCGACTTTGCGAACAGTTTACTTGCGTGAAGAAGTGCCAGTATTCTCCTTTGTTCATGATAACTGTCCAGTGCATACTGCCAGAATTGTCTCGAATTGGTTTACCCAGCATGAAGATGCATTCACTCTTATTCCATGGCCGTCTAGGTCCCCAGATGAAAATTTGTGGTGTTTGGATTGGGGAAGTGACATTTGTAGTCTAATCGGGTTACTTTTCACTTTACCAATTTAATGCCACTTGTTAAATATATACTTAAAATAAATATTATTTTCTTCAACTAAGTATACTGTTTTATTTCATCATGGCAAACACAAGTTCCAGTGGAACTTTTATAAAAGAAACTGGTTCCCAATACAGACTTGGCGCCCGGCTGTGCCGAATCCCGAATATCTACCTACCTACTTGTGTGTTGTATTGCAACCCTTACCCACATGAAATGAAGTTCTCGCCGATTTTTATACAAACTTAATCGTACAGATAGCGACCATTGCCTTGTCAGTGACTGTCAGTGTCAAATAAATTTATAACACGTTCGTTTCTAGGAAATGTATGTTCAAGCGAATTTCAACTTACTTGTATAGAATGACAGTAGAAAAATGACCATAAGGTGGGTCATGATTCAATTTGGTCGACTGTACATCTTTTATGTTTATAACATTGATAACATATATGTATTGAAAGCACATGAAAAATAAAAAAATAATCATATACTTATGAAATCTTCCTGTCATTATTAATTATATAGGTGTTCCTCTTAAGGAACAGTAGGAGAACTGGGTTAAGGGATTGTTATACATGCGTCATGGTCTTACTTTTTTTTTAATTCTACAAACCACGTTTAGGCTAAGGTCTCCTAAAAACGCCGTACGCCACATACAGCGTCACGCCGTAAGCTGCGTCACAATGGTTACCATGGAGCTGTACCGTTATGGTCTTTTTACACGCTGACGTCAGACGACGTAGTGCGTGCAAATGACAATGAGGGATTTTCCTAGTGTCAAAAATCAGCACTTTAAAATTCGTTAGATGGCATTGAACATCCTAAGTCAGGTAGATTTTTATTTATGAAAAAGGCTGGTTTTAGCGTTTATTGTGTTAAAATGTTTATGTTTAGGATGTCTTAGATTTACGCGAACTGACATGTACACATTTTTAACAGTTTAGTGATAATCAAGAAGTTTTTCAATAAATTTTTGTTTTTAACTGCATTTTGAAACTCGCTAATTGTTATCGTAAGTACTTCCACTACATGTCTATACACGCAAAATTACAATAATTTGTTTTTGTTTTATGCTTAATGATTTCTAAATTATAACTAAAATTTTAAGCTTAAGCCCTCATTGCAACTTTGACGCTGATGATGACGGATGCCGTGTATAGCTTAAACTAGCCTATAAACCATAGCCTTAGGCAAAAAAGCACCCGGCCTGCTGGCTGCTATACCCAATATCACTATCAAACTATACATTTGCTGCAAAACCGCCAGTATTACGTATAACAGCATTCGATACCGTGTTGCTGCTGCTGTGTTGTTGTCTCGCCCGTATAGAATTGATTTAGTTTATCAGTCGATGAAATACTTACATCCTTCAATGTCGCGTCCCTAGGGCAAAGCTTTTTCCGCTCTCCGGCGTATTGTGCCCAAGGACTTAACCTTCCAGTGGTGTGGTGTCCCTTTGCCTTGAATGTAATGTGGTTGGTTACTAAGGTGAAGGAGGATTATCGTAAAGGTTATTGTACTCAACGTTTTAAATTGAAAACTTGCCTGTATATACATAAAACTGTCCACAGACACACATATACATAAGCACACTCCTCAAACACACCACACGCACACACACACATTCACACATAAACACACCTACTGTAATTTAGCTTAAGTTGGTGGCCGTTTAAGTAACTTTTGTTAATATCACAGGAAAGTAGCGTGTCACTCCCAACACTAGTATTTGAGGACTCCACCAGAAACTTTTTAAGCAAAATTTTATTTTATTTTTAAAAGCATTTATTTAAGCAATTTTTTTTAAAGATATTGCATGATACTGTCAGCGCGAGACGTCATCAAGTCCCCCTTAGTATACTATTATGTTTAAATTATTATCATTATTTTTTTTAATTTAAAGGATCTTGACCAAAACTCTAGAGAAACTGGGCCCACTTTGCGTCAGCATGCGTCTTTACAAAATGATCGGATAAAATATATAATTTGAAAAAATACACAAAAAAAATATTTTTGAAAAATAATTAGGAGTTTACGAGGAATTCAATGGCAGATAAGGCATTTTGAGTATATGTTTTGTGATTGCAGAATTAATTATTTGAATGATTTAAAAATTTTGTGATTAAGTGTTACTTTTAAACCCCTTTTCGTTAGATTATTTCAAAAATACCAGTACAATTATAATTCAAAACAAGATTTTTGAAATATAAACTACAAAGACGCAATCTGGGCCCGGCTTTGGTCAATAAGTATCCTTTGTTTTGTCTCTACTCTAGACTAAGCCGGACGTGGCGTAGACAGAGTAGGCGGTGGAGCCAGCTTACTCAGAAGGTTCTGACACTCCCACTCACCGACGGAACACAGCAAGCTGCTTGGCGCTGGGTTCCGGTGGAAGGGTGGTAGCTACCCAGCGGCATCTAACGGAGCTTACCACCGCCGATAGGATTGTTTAGCCGCCATCACAAACTCCAGTTTAGTTAGTTACCCGGGGCCGATCATTGGGAGGTAGATCCTTCACCGTCCCAGTAAAAGATGTGATTCACTTGAAGAGTCACATAAAAGTCGTGTCATGTTTAGGCTTTACTTGAAATACTATTTTATTCAATAAAAGAAAATAAACACAAAGACATGCATGAAATAAAAATAAATAATAACTTAAAACCTACCTAGTCAAAAATAAACCTGCGAGACGCCCAGCACTTTGCTGGCAACAAAGACAGTGGAGACCATATTTGTCGACCTCCTTGCCACAGGGACACGTTAAAACTTCACAAATAGGGGAACCAAGGCGCAGACCTACACACACCCGGAATGACTCACTTTAAAAAAGGGTTCCCAGATTTTTTGATGGTAAAAAAGGCTAGGCTTTGATTTTGTAACCTGTGTAAATTAATTCAACTAGAATTTGTAAGCAAAATAATACGTCAGACGTTTAATTTTCAAGCCTAGTATACTTGCGATTTACTTTACATAAATATTTTGTTGGACAAGTCTAGAGATCTTTGTGTACTACAGCCAGTCTGATCTGTTTGTTTAACCTACATTTTCAGACTTTTGACTCAGTATCCAGATAATTGTAAACCATGAAATAGGCACCAAATAGTAAACAACTAACTACCAACTCATTTTTCCTAGTTTTTTTCAGTTTAATTTATTTGAAATCATAAGGCCATTAGTTGTCGTTGTGATTTTCAAATCGTTAAAGAATTGTTTTATAAGCAATTTCAATTACGACAGTATCGATCCGTTGATATTAAGTACCTTATTACTTGTATTAAGAAGTATGCTTGCATGATTGTTTTGTTTAGCGAACTAGTGAATATTTAAAATGGCAGCAGTTAACCTAACAATGTAAAGCCAAACGTTTGTCCAACCTTATAGAGTTAACAGTGATTTGGCAAGTCGGCAAATTTACTCACACTAAATGGATTTCAGTTGCGCTACCGGGTTCAATACAATGACGTTGTATTTCTTGGTGAAAAGTACACTTTGCTCTTTATTAATTTTCCTTTTCAATAAACCCGTGGAAGTTTCTTTGTTTTATTTGCTATTATACCACAGAATAGGTATTGGTACCAGATTATACTGAATGGCCGTATTTATCGATGATGAAGATTTTAAGCAATTACTTATCCGATATGTTACGTTACGTATATGAAACACAAATATTTTCAGTACCTGGACTGTACTAGTTGGTACTCCTACCTAGTTGTTTTTTCCCTATAAATAATAGGTTCTCGAACGAGAAATATGTAAGTCTAAACTAAGTTACTGGTTCAATGTAAAGCACTACGTGTTGGTCTGGTATCTCAATAGTAGATCAACTGTCTGGTATCGTTTGACTATAGATCAACCAGTGACATTAGTATTGCAACACCATAGATAAATGTCGTGTTTAAACTAGTACTAGTAACTAGTTGATGATTTAATTAAAAATGGCTATCCTGTCGATAATTTATAATTCGCTTCACACATTTTGTAGAATACTTATCAAAACTTGTTTGCTGTCGAGCAGGTAAACTTAATTATGTTTACGGCTAACAAATTATGCAAATATCGTGTGATAAAATCAATGTTCACAAAATGCATGCAAAATGGAGTAAAATAAAAAAATGTGTAAATTTTTAATTTTTCGGATTTATTCGCGTTGTATAAAAATAAATATACATGTAAACTAGATTTGCACAGTCAGGGATTTCACCACCCGTAGTTGGCGGCCAGTCCGCTGTAGGAGACGTGGGACACGGCTGGGGCGGCGGAGTATGTGAGCGCGGACTTGAGGACAGGCGAGGAGTACGCGGCGTAAGGGGCGGCATGCGCGTAAGTCGCGACGGGGGCTGAGTACGCTACAGGGGCGTGAGACGCGTAGGTTGCAACGGGTGCGGAGTACGCAACGGGAGCGTGAGACGCGTATGTAGCTACAGGGGCGGAGTACGCAACGGGAGCGTGAGCATAGGCCGCGACGGGGGCGACAGCTTTAGCGTACACGGGCGCGGCGTGAGCTGTGTGGGTGGAGTAGGATGAGACTGAGGAGACCGCGGGCGCGGAGTACGCTACTGATGGGGCGGCGTACGCGGAGTATGCAGGGGCGGCGTAGCTCTTGATGACTGGGGCGGCGGCGGCGTACGTGGAGTAGGCAGGGGCGGCGTAGCTCTTGATGACTGGGGCGGCGGCTGCGTATGTTGCTACAGGAGCAGCGTACGAAGCGTAGGGGGCTGCGTAGGGGGCTGCGTAGCCACCGAGCAAACCACCGGCGCGAACGCTCGCTACCGCGCACAGGAGGACTACAAACTGCAAAAGAAGTATAATATTAGTAACTGTAATATCTGATTGGTCAGTTAGATCGAAAAAAAAAAGATCCATAGTGAAATTTTATCAAAAAGATACGTTAATTAAAAGACTCCTGGCTTGGTACAGATTTAATGCAATAAGTTTGTACACAAAGTTCACCAAATTTAAAGGCGAAGCCTTCGAGCTTTTTGTTATACGGGAATTGATACTGTATCGATATACATTTTATTTTATTTAAACTTTAAAAGCTCAGGGAATCAATGGAAAGCTTTCTAATTTGTCAATGCTATAAGCATTGCAAGCTTTTATCGGGTTGGGTTGGTCAGTAGCTTTTATTGTTTTGTCAAGTATTCTATTTCAAAAGTTGGAAAATCTAACCGAAGCTGTGTTCGTCATTAATAAACTTTAACACTTTATCAACTATGTCATAAACTTTTAATACTAAACAGTGTCTTATCTATATTGATACTTTCATCAAAAAAACAGTGGTCTACATCAACGAAAACTTTCACTCGTATCTCACTAGTTTATCACAGCACAGAGCTAGTACCTTGGCGGCCATTTTCAATAGTCCAGTTCACAAGTGATACAGCGTGTGTGATCCTGCGCGCATTTATAGTAACTCGTTACCCCCGGCGCGGGCGCCTTGTGCCACATGAGGGCTGACCTCGGGCGGGTGGCGTAGGGCTGCCTAGTTAGAAATATGGCTAATTGGAGCAAGAAACTTTGAGGTAAAATCGTCCTTTTGTTAACGTAAGAAAGAATTTTGCCTGATACAGTTTGTATATGTCGTTGGCATTGTGATTGTTGTAAACTGATATATCATCATCGCAGGACGTCTGCTGAACTCCTATAGATTTCCATTGAGACCTGATAAATATTGTAATCTTATACCAGATAAGTTTATCTAATACCAGTGTAAATAAGCTTTACAAAACTGAAATATAAAAAAATAATATTACCAGTAACCATGTACACACATCAACACTGTCTAGGGATATACAAAACATAGTATTATATCCGAAATATCCCTAGACAGTGTTGATGTGTGTATTATAATTCATAGTTTTCTAAGAGATCTTCATCGAAATTAGTAAATTGCTCTTATTACTCGTAAAGTTACTTCAATTAAAAATAATTGAAGCAGTAAGATGTTTACTGCTGAAAAACCACTGATGACTAATTTATTGCCTTGAAAATAAGTTGCAACTGTAATGAAATTATTGCTAGAGCGCTTTAAGAAAAAGGAATCTTACCATATCATCATGATCTTAGCGGTATCCTGATTGTGCACTCGCACGCGAAGGCCCAGGGTCCGATTTGGACAATGGTCCAGGATATGGCAGAACAGCTAATTATAGTGGAGCGACTGCCATCTGACCTCCGTGATACTGTTTACTGGGAACCTGACCAGTTTGGATCATGGTAACACATTCAGCCTTTCCTTACGATACTCGTAATATCCCGCCGATTTGAACACAGGAATCATCCAAATCCTTGTTAGAGAAGTATATCTCATTGTACCAATATATAAGATGTACTTTGTTGTATTTATTTATCCCAATCTAAAATCAAATAAACCTAAGATAAGGTTCATTTTGGACCATAATTTTTATTTAGTTACGTCCTTTCAAAGCTCAGACTTGAAAACTTTTCCAAGAAAAATATATTGTGCTCGTGCTCAACGTTGCTGTTGCTTTACCTCGCAGCTACACTTAGTTTTTAAATTGAGGCAATTGACAGCCCTAGCTGCTATGTCGTACGCAGGATCCGGCGAAAATACGTTAGTTCTTACTGGACGCAAGTTGAGCTAGATCCTTCTGATTTATGTGCAGATTATTCCTCATATGACTACTTGACAACACTCATAACTGAACCTAAAATGTAAGTCTTTTGACATGATAAATAAATCACTAAAGAATTTGCAAAAATAACATTATTGTGCTAAGATCTTGATAGCAAGAACAAATGAATGCTGCCATGTATTTAGATCTTCATGATCCTTACCGGAGTTATCGCAATTAAAAAATTGTAGAAAATGTAAATCGTAGACAATTTAGGAAAAAGAGTGGTGTTTTAACTGCTTTGAACATGTTTTTAACATCTTTCGATGTTATAAAATAATATTTTCTACAAATCGAAAAGCGTTCACTGTGTACGAGTAATAACTGCTCAATTACTTAGCCGGTTGTATCAACATTTGGTTGTTACCATGAAATTCGGGTAAATACAATTTTACCGAAACTGAACGTTAATAAGAGTATTTCGTATAAAGTTTTCTTAGGTTTTTGACATTTGTTATAGTTACAAAACATGCAACTTAATTTTATACATCAACTTTAACGGCAGAACCAACAGTTTTACGAGTATTGCAAACGAGCTTTTACGCTTAATTATTTCGAGGGTTGATTCCCAGTCCATAACTAGTGTGTTGTCAGGATCTCTTGGCTGCAAATAACGTCCAATTGGGCAACGTTAAATAGTCCCACGAGAAAACTAAATTGTCTCAGGTAGAGTTGAACCAGCAGAATCGAATTAGGGGAAGTTAGAAACTTAGTATCGAGTTTTCTCCAGTGCTAAGCGGGTAACAGATGACAAATAGAGGTGGTAAATCGTATTGAAAGTTATCGGTTTCAAAGGGGAACATTAGGTGAGTTCGAAGGAGTCCATAATTGAGACACACGTGTACACGCACTGAGGCAACAGCCTGCTTGATGAGGACTTAATGAAGGGTACAGGATAGCATTTAGATGCAAGAGACCTTAAATCTCGATTTTTCATTATTATTATTATTGTTCGAATAGCCGATTCCTGCGACTTCATACGCGCATATGTCAAATATCCCATACCAACTTTCACCTACCTTTTTACTCCCTTAGAGGTTGAATTTTTTTAAATCCTGCAATACGTCATTTCTAATTTCTAATCACGTAGCTGAATACCAATCTTTATCGGCTTAGCTTTACAATTAAATTGTTTTTTTTTTTTCCAATTTTTTATTGCTGACCTACACTATACAAGGAAACATGGTGCAAAATTTCATGTTGCTAATCTGAGTAGTTCGGAACGTACGAAAATGTTATCTATCAATTCAGTTTTTAGACACACTAACTACCACCACTGGAATCATATCAGCCTATTGCAGTCCACTGCTGGACATAGGCCTCTCTAAGACTGCGCCAACTTTCACGGTCCTCCGCTCTGCATCTGCATTTCTGGTGCATCCAGCCACCACCGGCCACCTTCCTCAGGTCATCGGTTCATCTAGCAGGGGTGCGTCCAACACTACGTTTCCCGAGACGTGATCTCCATTCGAGAACCTGCCTACTCCAACGCCCGTCGGTTCTGCGATAGACAGAACTGGAAAAAAACAGTAATCTTTTTCTTCTATCTACTGAATGAAAGAGTAGTTGCTCTATAGTTAATAAATTATGTGCTGTAAATTACGCTCTATGGATTAAACTTGGGTCATTATTTGTAATTTAGATAAGTATTTATCTACTGCCGATATTGGGACCAGCCAAGCCTTGTAGTTGTGTAAACTGAATGCATGTGGTGCTTTTGTCTAAGGGCGACTTTGCATGTACATTATTGAGCTTAGTGCATACGGTCAAAAGCAAATGGATTTACCGCAGAAAATATTATGTACAGTCACGAGCAATGAAATGTATACAAATAAGTTTTTATGCTATTGTAATATGGTTTCAAATCGAATGCGTATTGATGTTGTACCTAAAAGTTCTTCTGTGCCTCTATGTAAGAACTTCTAAATCGAAAGAAAACGAATGTCTTTTCCATACAAATTTGTCACTTACCGATAAGACAATGTATGGAAATAGTTTTTATGTAGACTTTAATGTACGAGTAGACACCGTATCCACTACTATAGTTCGATCGCCTATCTGAGTCTTCGGGCCCTGTGGGGTACAGGGGTGCGGGGGCAGACGAGAACAGAGATTTGATTGGGTGATTTGAATTTTGAATTCAAACTTTAAATCACACAATCAAATAACAAGCACCCGCCGCCCGCACCCCTCATGGACCCCATTCTAGTCTACCCCCTGTATCCCGCAGGCGAGGACTCAGTTAGGCAGTCGGGTTTTAAAAGTTGCCTAGATTCATATGTTGAACATGCAGATAAAGTTCTACAATATACCTAACACTCAAAATTTTACATTTTACACTATTGTGTACATCATCATCATCCTAGCGTTATCCAGATAGTGCATTGGCACGCGAGGGCCCAGGGTCCGCTTTGGATTGTTCCAGGACACATTATTGTGTACACTAGCCTTTATATTAGTTTAGCAACACACGTGGACAGGTCAATCGTGCACCATAGCTAACTCGGCGGGTGTAGCGAAACAGCGAGATCCTACCACATGAGTATATCTATTCGTGTGGTCCTACTATGCCAGACGTTGTGAGTATTTTTGGCCATATGTAGCCATCACGCTTACTTGCACTGTCCTTATATTAGGACCCTAAATAAGATGCAATCTATTCTATAGCAAAGTTCGCTATCACTTACAAAATATAAAAATATGTGTGCAAAAGTCACGTGATGTTTCGATGGCTTATGTCAGTTTTTTTAGCGATAGCGAACTGCGCTTTAGAAAAGATACGTCTAGAGTCGAAAACACGGACGTAGACTTTTAGAGTTGACTCTGTATAGTCCAGACTACTTTGTACATTCGATACGGTTTGCCAAACGCATTTGGTAATATGACGGTTGAGTTGAAACGGTGGTCAAAGAGGTTAAAAATTTATAAATAACGAAGTTCCATATCACAAGTTTAAGGGCCACTTGCAGCAAACGCTTAATATCGAATTAGCGTTATTCTGTCTCTGTCATATGTTCGACCTAAGTGTTTTAACCGATATTAAGCCACCTTTCGTCTTTATTTATCATATCAGTTGGGTAATAACATGACCGGCCACCGGTCACCTAAAATTTTATCTACCAGTAGTGGACAAAATTTCATAATTCAACTAACTGAAATACTATATAGACAAAAATTCAACAAAAAGGTATAAAAGAACCTAGCAATGATGTCATGAACATTTTCATGCATACGAAGTCGAGTAATGAAATAACTCTTGTGTCAGATGATTGGTGTTACCTGACTGCCTCGTTGGTCTAGTGGTCAGCACGCTAGTTCTGAAAACAAATCTTTCTATTGTGACGCTAGGTACTATTCATGAGGTCCCGGGTTCGAATTCCGGGTCGGGCCGAGAGTGTTTGGGTTTTTCTGTCTTGAAATTACTCAGACACAGCTCCGGACTGCGGAAGTTGGTGGTATTAACACCCCCGTGCCTCAGAAAGTACGTTAAGCCGTTGGTCCTGCGCCTGATCTTTCTACGGTCATGTCGGACTGCCGCTTCACCGAATTACGAGAGTGAAGGAACAGAGAGTGCACCTGTGTATTGCGCACACACTTGTGCACTATAATATGTCCCGCTCAGTTGGCTAACTCTGTTGAGATAGGCCGCCGTAGTTGAAATTTGGCTAGGAGGACATTATTACCTTTTAGATGACGATTTATCTACAGTACAGTGCTTCGCACCAAAACCAGGCCTGTGTATCTCCCCGCGTAGGTAGCAAAAACGTACCTACGCGCGGCGACCCTTACTTAGGGGCTAAAACAAGTTGCGTGTCACTACCGGCCAGCAACACGCTCGCGCGTTTTATTCACCGGCGGCCGCGCGGCTACGATGCTGACTGGACGAGAATGAATAAAGTACTAGAAAGAGGCGCTAGATGGCGTTAGAAGCTTCTCGTATATCGCGTCGCGTGATATTGCGTCACTGAATAGGTTTAGTGTATTATGAATCATATTCTAGAGCAATAAGTATGAAATTATCTTGCAATGGATTTTTGTAGGTGTCTACACGAAAATGTGCTTGACTCTGAGGCGAACTAAATTACGCCATATTGTTGACGACATTAAGTAGACATTTCTTTGAATACAATTGCTAAGTCATACTTCTGTACGAAATACTAGTACTTATTCTGTGCCAAAACCAATGAAACGATTAAGAATCAATTTGCATGTTACTACCTAATCAAATTCACAAATGTAATTAATTTAATTTTAATTAGATACATGCGTACATAAAAAAATGGCGAGCCTTTTATAGACTTCCTTTTAAATGACACTTTTTATTCGTTCTGCGATGGAATTATTTGTGTTCACTATATTAGGTAGTCTAATTGATAAGTATTTAAAAATTGTATTTTGCAAAACAAATTATATTTAAATGTCAAAGTATTTCCTACTACTACTATTCGCACTTAAATTCCACATAATTTCATAATCGTCGAGCGCGAAGTCCTAGGTAAGTAAATAAAACTTATATACAGTTTTACTATTTATTACAAATCTTATTAAGTCATTACGCTAATCATTTATAAAGAAGCAAGAACGTAGCAAATAAGTTACATAATTATTCATTGCACTTAATTAAGCTGTCAGTCGCGCCTTAAAAACTGAATTACCATGAGCTAAACCCATCAAATGTGCCTTGAGATTCATTTGAGTCGTCTACGTCTTCGTATTCGTAATGATCGTTTTCATTGTGAGAGGCATAAGCAGACAATCCAGGAGTTGTAAGTCTTCCCGGTTGGTTGATAGGCATATTCAAGGGTGGTGAAGGTCGACTCGTCTGAGCAAGAGCAAGATCAGGAGTCGTAGTTACTTTAGCTTCTGTAGAATATGTATTTGCAACACCTGGTGTAGTATTGCCAGATTTGGTAGTTCCTACTGTTTCTGTTTGTTGGTTGTTTTGAAAGTCAGTTGACGCTGTTGCGGTTGTGATCTGAGTTCCTTCATTTGTTGTAGGTCCATTCCCCTGATTAAAAATAGAACTTAAAAATGGATTTGATGCCAATGCATTTTCGTCTATTGCCGATGAAGCAGTTTGCACATTATCAGCTTTTGGGGCCTCCTTTGTGATGGCTGGAGCATCAAAAGATCGGTATACTTCTGAGTACGCGTACGATGCGCCGTCGTCATCTGAATATATTTCTTTTGAACTAGATAATGCCAATGCGCAGAGAAACCAGACTATATCCTGAAACAAAAATAATACATTCAATTCTGATTTACAAACCATGGTGCAAACCCTAGGTATTGGAGTTCACAAAGCTTAGTTAGTTAGACCACATGTTTTCTTATTGTTGCTTGTATCGTGTTTTTCATAAAC
Organism: Pyrausta nigrata; assembly: GCA_949316185.1. NCBI lineage: Eukaryota > Metazoa > Arthropoda > Insecta > Lepidoptera > Crambidae > Pyrausta > Pyrausta nigrata. The sequence goes on from OX438947.1 coordinate 7,006,978, forward strand.
TCAATTTAATATTGGCATGTCAGCCGGAACTTACTTTTAAATTCATTTTGCAAAAATTTTGGTCAAAGCAAGGTGATTGAATGACAATTTCATTGTCTTGTACGAAGTTTTTATACCAGACTACAGACCGATTAATCCTTCGACCCAATATAGCACCTTACACTTGAAAGATCAATGTCTTGGAAAATTTTTGAGTAGATGCAGTTAAAATACTAAAAACCTGTACAAGACCTTAAACTCAAGTTTACCTTTAAAAATGTTTGTCAGTCACCAGTCGGAAATAAACAAAGATCTGTGTATAACTACGAAAACCAGCTAAGTTTCCATAACGTAATTATAGTGCCAAGAGTTGTCCATTTTACCTGAAAAGGATTAGGCTTAAGAGGTTAGATCGTCTAGATTTCCTAATACCTATTGGTAAGTTAACATTAAGGTTCGTCATCATCATATCAGCCTATTGCAGTCCACTGCTGGACATAGGCCCCTCCAAGACTGCGCCAACTTTCACGGTCCTCCGCTTCTTGCATCCAGCCACCACCGGCCACCTTCCTCAGGTCATCGGTCCACCTAGCAGGGGGGCGTCCAACACTACGTTTCCCGAGACGTGGTCTAAGGTTCGTATAAGTGTTAAATTGAGGTCTGTAATAAGAATGAACTGCGATTTTGTTTGGCACTTTTAATTTTTAGATGTTACCACATTTTTAGTTAAAAAGCCATTTGCAAAGGTCACAATCCGTCTGTCTGTCTCTCTGTGTCTGTGTCTGTCTTTCTGTCACCAAGCTGTTTATTACGAACCGTATTACCTATAACCCTCGTTTTATTTCTTTTGCCGCTTTATCAAATCAAATAAATAACAAGTAAACATAATTTTCGAAAAAACAAAACACCCGACTGCAAAAATTTAAATATTTTTTAAATGGACTTTTTACTGGCTTTCATTTGATACCCATATTGCTATAGTAGGGAAAAAATCAATCCCTCCTCCCCCCTCTATTTCCATTTGCGGGCACCATTTTAAAAATTTATATAGCCTATGTCACTCTCACAAGTTTGACAAATTCAACGACACCTTATATGTCAAAAACTGTCCAGCCGTTTGGGCTGTAGGGCGTGCCAAACAATTATACATACATACATACTCTCGATAAACATAACCCTCCTTCCGCAGTCGGGTAAAAACAGAATAAAATAACATAAATGGGGCTTCCATATTCCACATCAAACGTGTTTTTTTTGCCGTTTTTTGTATGTGGACCCAGAAGATAGTGTTAGCAAAATTTACAGAATACTAAGTTGTATATTTGCTTTAGAAATAAATAATTAACTATACTTAAAATATATTTAACGTCCAACATACAAACGTTATTTTTTTAATGACTTTAAAAAAAGAAGATAAATAATATAGTGTCTAATATTATAAACATTATGGTACGGAACCTTTTGTGCACGAGTCCAAATCGCACTTGGCCGGTTTTTTTATGTAGAAAAAGAACTTGATATGTAGGTACCAAAAACTAATCAATAGATTGCCTAATCACTAGAGAATCAGCAAAGCTCTAGCAATATCTGTCAATGAACTGTTTTAAGATATTAGCATCAGTTAGCATGCATTCTAGTGTGGGTGTGACCCAAATTTTGAAAGTACTTACTGCTAAAATATGATTCACTATTCGTACAATTCCATTTTGGGATAACAGATAGGTAGCATGCACATATAAGAATACGTTCGCCGGGAATGTAGTTTCGTAATGTACTTACATAAGTCCGAGCTGAGTGGTAACTTTACATAAGTTACCACTCAGCTCGGACTTATGTGAAAAAGGATCTTACTCGACTTAGATCGAAATTGATTTTATTAGTTATTATAATCTCTGTAAAATTCGCTATTTTTGTGTCTTATTTATATATTTCTACGACGTATAGAAAACAAAAAAGCTTTGTGCTAAATGATATAAGTAGGGCTCCGTGAACCCATTCTGAGTTTTTTTTGGTGATTATTGATTCAAGTCTACTTTTAACAAAGTAAACCGGAATGTTCCGTTATAATTTTACTGTGACAAGAGGTATAACTCGTGTTAATACATGAAAACTTATATAAATATACACGAAAAAACTATAAATTATAGGTCGGTGAATAAGAATATAACTTAATTTACAGCACAAAAAGTAAAAAACTAAATTGTATTTATTTTATGTCTAATGATCCATTTAGACTTATATCATTAACTACAAAAGATTAGTCTAAGTGTAAAACTATATATGTTACTTAGATCAAAAACATTTGAAAATCGCAACAAACATTGTGGTTACGTATTTGGTGTAAAGTGATATAATTTAGCCCAAACGTCTACCACGCACCTCTTAACCGCGCTGAGTCGAAAATAGCGATTTTTGGGAAATCGCATTTGAAGTTAAAAAAAATTGCACCAAGTTATCTCTTATAGCAACGAAGCAGGATTTTTTTTAACTTCAAATGTGATTTCCCAAAAATCGCTATTTTCGACTTAGATCCCTTTTCACTACAGGTACAGATTTAACTGTTGATAACCTACGCTTTATGTCAAAATACCGGACGAAGACGACTGTTACAGTTAGTCAACTAGTAGGACCCGTGATCACCAACTAAAAGTCGGTAAACCTCGATTGCGGGTTAACTTGACAGAATTTCTTACTCATAATTTACTTACAGTCGTTTTCTTTCAATAACACTGACATTTAGCCGCGCGTAGTTAACATATATGTATTTACTATACCTTTAGTCGCAGTCAGTATTTCTGTTGCTTATATTAAAATATAAGGATAGCAACAGAAGGTGGGCATATTAACTGCCGGCTAAATGTCAGGAGGTATTGGAAACATCCGTTGAGTGATCCAAAATACATAATTAAAATTGTTTGCAACTTAATGAGTCCATTAGACTGATTCGTTATTTCTCGGAATGTTATATTGTCCTTGCGACCTACAGGCAAACTGAAGAATGCATAAATATACTACAAAATGCCAAGTTCTCAAGAAACTGATTGAAACACATAACATTTTGCACATGATCATTAGAGATTAAGCTGAATTAGATGACATACCGATGATATAAATCACCTTTTGTCCAGTCACTAATATGTCACTCACGCAAACCCCCTTAGATGACCATACGTATACCTTCATTTGGTGTATATAGAATCTCAAGATGGCTGCATATCCATGAGATGGATTTTAGCAACTCAAATAATAAAGTAGCTACTTGGATGCGTAACCTTATCTGTTACAGTTCCGCAACTAAATTTATACCTAATCCTGTTGTTATAGAGATAAATATCGTTCGGGATATTTTTATATATTTGGGTAAATCGATGTGCTGCCGTGTCTATTGCCAATAACCATACAAGAACGTCAAATTATTACTCTATAAAAGTATGTGAGTAATTTATGTAGTCTAGTCAAATATGAAAAACCTTAGATGTTACGTCTTGTACTCGTAAGCTACTACACACAGAATACTTAATTGATAATTAATCAACCGTAGCATTACTTGTAGTGTAGTGACCTAGATCTTTTAAACGACAATTCTAAGTAACACTCGTTACTCAATTTCAAATTTTTTATAATATTCTTTAACAATAAATTGATATCAAACTCTGCAAACAATTCTTAAAAGCTCTATACTAAAGAAAACGTATCATAAAAATCTACCCATACCCTTAATTATTGGCCTCATACATAGGGTTGATAAGCAATGAAAGTTTAATGCACGGCCTTCGGCGGCATCAATAAAACATGGGATGGTAAGTGGCAACCCCTGTCGAGTCACTATGGAGGTGCCGATATTTTTTTAGGGGCGAAAAATTTCCCTTTCAAATATTGATTTGAAAATTCCTACCAAGATGTTTTTTTTATCGCCATGCGGCAGTAAGAGATATGTTGTGATGGTGTTGCCCTTTTTTTATTAGTGTCGGAATCTGAAAGGAAGAGCAGGAAAATGGATTTATTGGTGCTTATTTATTTATGGAAACCATGCGGTATTGAACTGCGTGGTTTTTTGTATGTTATTATAACGGATATCCTATTGGCATTTACTGTGTAAGTAGACATGAAGAAATTTATAAAATGGTTTCATTTACCATCATATACATAGCTTTACCATCAATGTGTTCACATAGGCCTAGGTTGACAATTGAAGTCTTTCAGATTTTTTACAGTTAGTTAGTTCATAGGCGAATGAAGAGCGTCAGAAGTCTTGTATGACACTTCTTACATTAAGTAACATTTTGTACTGTGAATATAAAATACTAGTGGTTCCCCGCGCCTTCGCCCGCAAGAATTGGATTTTCCATATAAACTTTTGACCCCCATTTCACCCCCTTAATGTCTTTTTATCGCGACAAAATGTAGCCTATGTCCTTTTCAGGGTCTCAAACTGTCTCTATACCAAATTTCATCTTAATCGGTTTAGTGGTTTAAGCGTCAAGAGGTAAAAGACAGACACACTTTCGCATTTATAATATTAGTATGGATGTTTACCAATAAAGCTTTGTTTATAAGCTACTCGAGTCTTCTTAACAATTAATTCCCTAGTTTATTTCCAGTTTCTTTCACAAATTTAATATACTAAATGAAGAGGTAATTATACAAAGGGCGACATAATCACAGTCTATTTGTACTTGTATAGACGTGCCCTTTCGACTTCGGCCCTTTTAATATGTAAATATCTTGTTAACTCAACAAGCGATGTTTGCACACAGCTCTCTTACGACGGAATTGAGAGTCAAGCAAACAAATACAACGATTCCGCGAAATACAAAAGATGAATAAAAACGTAGAACAAAAGCATTCAGCTGTTCCATTTTTAGATCCTGTTTTGTTTTTCTTTGATGCTCTATTGGGTTTAACGCGCCATTTTCGGGAAACAACTGTGCATTTTTCCGGGATATGAGTTATCATAAATTCATACATTTTTTTTCTTTTTACCGCATGAACTACTTATAGCCGTTATAAATCGTACGACAAGTCATCCCATGTCAAACTGCCATGCCTCGATCAGTCTATAGACGGCCGTATCGCGCTCCAATGAAGGAAGGAATCACGTTTTTGCAATTGTAATTTTTTTAACCTTTGCTGTACCGTAGCTGGGAATGCCACCTGGTTAATACCTAGGACCTCGGGGTCTTCGCTTCGTTTCCTATATTCGAAACACTAGACCTAGAAAATATAAGTAACTTATTTTACGAAAATAAAAGAGACTATGTTATCGAATTATTTACAGGCTGTCAATAATTATAATTCCCAGAAGAACAATAATTCCCAGGCCTATTAATCTAATTGAATATGATTAAGAGCAAACTTGAATATCAATTCACAAAGATTGTAGGCTTCATTGTATTAAGATTTCGATGGCCTTGGTGCTTTCCAATTGTATATCGATCCTATGTCGCAAAGACTATCCGATTCGTTTAAGATGTCTAAAACGATACGCTCTATTCTATTGCAAGGACCGCCATTAATACTGTCTTATGTTTGTGATTTGAGATTTAATGGTCATTAAAAATGCCATGAGGTTGCAAAATTGACTAGCAATTTGAAAACTAGTTTTTTTTATCTAGTCTGAGCTATCACAAGAGCCCTCATGGCTCTGTAATTTTAAAGCCTAAGGTGGCAATAAAACTGTCAAGCATGAATATATTGTCTCTGGGATACTATATTCAAAATATTTTCGTTGCAAAAACAGCCTTATTGCAGCATAAAATACGGTTATTAATAAGATTCATGTGCTCTGGGGCACGATTCTCATGCAGTGAAAAAGTTCACATTCGTAAAAATGTATGCAATTTTGTGAGTGTGAACTTTTTTCCACTGCATGAGAATCGTGCCCCTGGTCCGTAAAAAATAAATGACAATTAGTGAAAAATGTTAGTAAGTATTTAAATAATATTTATTTTACCTTAATGTGGTTTTATATTAAGCAGGTCGTTTATTATACGTTTATTTAATAGTTCTAAATTGTATGACCTGACGGCGGCCTTGTGTATGCATATTTTACAAGCTTCGCTAGTAGCGATAGCAACAACAACTACAAAACCTTTAAGTCAAATTATGGACAAAACTTGAGCGTTTCCCTGTACGGCTTCCTATCAGGACTAGAAAGATAAAATAGTTTTAATTATTTCGACTTAAAATTATTTAATTTAATATGAGATCTTTGACATAGATATAAGCAAGTTATGAACGTTGCATCGATTGCAGGACTTGTCATGGTTATTAAATTTGTGTCAAGTAGCTAAAGCACTTGTGTAATAAAAATCTGAAACAACGGTGGTACCTCAACATCCATACCCGAGACAACATAGAAAATATGAATTCCTATATTGACCTGACCGGGAATCGAACCCGGGTCCTCAGAGATAGCGAAATACACCTTGGAAACCGGTGTGCTAGCCCTTTGACTACGGAGGTGGTCAAACTGCAAAACAAAAATGCAACGGCAAATGTTGTTTATATTTGGATCGTCATGTGGTTCAAAATATACAGGCGTATTACAAAAACATTCTGGGGCTCAAGTATAGCCACTTTCTCTATGAGATCAACATTGAAACAATTATCACGAGATTGGCGATTTAGTCAAAGTCAAGTCAAAGTCAAAAATTATTTATTAAACATAGGACACAAAATGCCACTTATGAACGTCAATAATTAATATCAATCAATTATGGCCCATATGGGGCCAGAATATGTCTCCTTATCTTTTGGGCCCTACTAGGGCTTCGAGACAAGACACAGACAATTTGGCAAGTGCTGAGAAGAAACGCCGGAACAAAGTAGTAGTAGGTACTTTACCCTATAATACGCATTCTAGCACAAAAAATATTTAAACGTTATGTTTCTTTCTAATATATATTCTGTGCTTTATCAAATATGTTTTATGATCTTGGCTAGATTGTTGAGATTGGCCTGTGCCACGACCGAAATTCTTTATGAATATTTCATTAAAAAAAAAATAAGTTCCTTACTATTTTGCTGACCTTACACACATGACACGAATGTAAGTTCCGTTTCCCCAGCTGTGCAGCTTTATTTAGTGCAGTGTAATGACTTCAAGTGGGTTTGGTCGTAATTTTCCAAGCACAAACTTAGTTACTTGGTACTAATTAGATACCATTAATTTTTGACATCGCGTGTTTAAGTTGTTGCCTTGTTGATTGAATATTTTCTTAAGCAAGTTTATTTTATGTGCTAACCGCATAGATTAACCATACCCTGTGATTTTGCATAAACTGATAACCGCGGGACATTTTCAAGACACCCTGTGCCAATTAAAAAAAAAACACCCTTTGACAACTTCAAAATATTTATCAGTAAAATAATGATGTGAGGTGCTTGTAGTGGCGGCAGTGTTAGTTATGCAATCCACGATGCGGTTGTGATTGGATGGGTGACCATTTCAACCATTGAGGTGCGTAAAGCAGTTGGTCCCGGCAAAATTCGGTTGATATAAGTCGTTAAGGGCGGCTGCCTCGTTGGTCTAGTGGTCAGCACGCTGGGCACTATCCACGAGGTCCCGGGTTCGAATCCCGGGTCGGGCCGAGAGTGTTTGGGTTTTTATGTCTTGAAATTACTCAGACACAGCTCCGGAGTCAGGAATTTGGTGGTGTTAACACCCCCGTGCCTTGGAAAACACGTTAAGCCGTTGGTCCTGCGCCTGATCTCTCTACGGTCATGTCGAGGTGCCGTCTCACCGAATTATGAGAGTGAAGGAACAGAGAGTGCACCTGTGTATTGCGCATACACTTGTGCACTATAATATGTCCCGCGCAGTTGGCTGATCTCTGTTGAGATAGGCCGCCGTAGTCGAAATTCGGCCAGGAGGACAGTAAATAGTAATAAGGGCGGCTTGAAAACATCTCAGTAGTTAAGGTTGGTCACTTCATCACTTGCGTTACAGACTCCACCAATTCGCACAGAGCTTCCACAATAAAAATATCCTCCTAATCAAATTTCAACTTCAGCGGCTAATCTCTGAGAGATATTTAGCTCAATTCCAATTCGCCCCGTCTAAGATTAAATTTAGGTTCAGTCTATCTCTTTCACTATCAAACAAAGGAAAAGAGACAGACTACAATAATTTAGAAAAGTCAAATTAAGTGACGCGATTTCTAACGTATGTACAAGTTTTCCGTGTTTTCGTCTAACTTTAGTCGTCATCGAATGACATCCTTACTAAATTGTCTATGGGTTCTCTAATTTTCTGAGCAACGGACAGCTGTCTAGTCTGACGTATCTAAATTAATATAGTCTATCTCTTTTCGTTTGTTTGGCAGAGAAAGAGAGAGACTGAGCCTAATTTTAATCTTAGACAGGGCGCATTGGAATTGAGCCCATTTTAGTGCACAATACACAGGTGCACTGTTCCCTCACTCTCATAGTTCGGTGAGACGCCATTAATTAGAGTATACATTGTTGCTAGAACTTTAATGTCTTAAATAACGTTGGTTGTGAATAACTAATTGTTATTTGAAGTGTCGGTTGAAAAAAGTTGTCGGTTCAATGTTTGGGTTTTAATTCTGTTAGGCGGTATAGCGTAATTTATAAAACCTGTTTACTTTTTACTTATTTTGAGATAGGTAAAATAGTCCGAAAGTTTTAATAAATGATGTGTAATCTCTGGTTACACATCATTTATTAAAACTTTCAATCTTGTTAAATTGTACATTTGGAGTATAGCACTCTATGGATGTGAAGCGTGGACATTGACAAAGAGGGACAGAGAGAGACTGGAAGCCTTCGAGATGTGGTGCTGGAGGAGAATGGAGCGTATAAGTTGGACGGAGAAGAAAACAAATGAAGAAGTTTTGTCTATGGTTAGGGAAAAAAGGAGATTGATGGAAACAATAGAGTGTAGGAGGGGACGAATGTTAGGCCACCTGATTCGACACGACAGTTTTATTAAAACGGTAATAGAAGGAAGAATAGAAGGAAAAAGGAAGCGAGGAAGACCAAGAATAAGCTACATGCAGCAAATAAAAGAAAAGATAAATGTTGTGTCGTATCAGGAGGTTAAGAGAAGGGCGGAAAGCAGAGAGGAATGGAAAAAACTCCACCGACAAGAGCCTAGCTCTTAAATTTGATGATGATGATGTGTAATCTCTGGATAAGGGCTCATTCACACGGGAGCCGTCATCATTGACGATTTGAAAAAAAAAACACGATATGTTATGACGGATGGACGTTCATAATGCACACGGATTCGTGACTTTTCACGATTCGTCAAAATATCTAAATTGATGTTGACATTCGTTTTGTAATTCAGAGTTCAATTTATCATGAACTTCGGAAAATGAACAAGCGGATCTGTCACCAAAATTTCACGAATCAGTGTTTAAACACGACACTTGTTTAAGACGTATCCGTCATTGTTAACGAATCGTGGTGCGTGTGATTTAAAAAACGGTAACCGCTGACGATACGTCAAAAACACGAATCCTCTTCATGTGAACAAACACGAATCCTCTTCGTGTGAACAAACACGAATCCTCTTCGTGTGAACAAACACACATATTTTATTTCTGTACGAATCAAATGTTATCTGTGTTATAATTTTATTCCAAAATAATGGGACCTCCGGTATGGGAAGTAAATGAACCGCCTATACTCGTATCAAGGTTTGATTTCCAATAAACATTGACGACCAATGGCTTTGTTTTTAAAGGTCAGGTAGTAAAGATATCGTTCGCAATGCAGGAACCTGCCTAAAATTATGTTAATATTTGAGCCGCATTCACATTTGGCGTACAGTCGAGATTCAGAAAAAATATTACCTATTTCCGCATGCTATTATTATGTCGAGTTAATTTGAAGTTGAGAATTTGAGTATTATCGATGATACACATAGAGTTTAATTCGGTATGTAAAGTAAAAACAACCTATGGTAATTTCAAAACCATTTGGAGATTTCATGCCCAATAACACTCTATAGTTACTTATACCACCTGAAATTGAAATATGGGGCCAATTTTTCGAGAATACGGAGTTTAATATTTATCCTTCATATGCCCTTTAAACGCACCGGAAACCGACATATGACGTTACTATTTGCATGTTTGAGAGAAAAATGTTTGGGCCTTGGTTGACTGGTAGAGAATGCTTTTAGCATTAAGTCCGCCATTTGTACAATAAACTGTGTGTAAAAAGTTAAAAAAAATAAAATAAAAAAGTTTGCTTTCAAAAACAATCCTGCTAATATGAAAAACGTCACAAGTTTACATTTTCAATAATCAATTACAAAATAACTACTGAATAAAAAGTCAAAATACTCAAATTACTTTCTTAATTTTATCTTTACTTCAAGAAAAATATATACAACATATACCTTAAAATTTTCTTTGGGTGGTAGGCTTCAGGTATGCGTACTTAATGCATTTCCGCCACGAAAAAAAAAACTTATGCGGATATTACCTATTTTTAAGGTGGTTGGAATGCAGTTGACACACCGTCAGCGTCACCGGCAGCGGGAGGCAGCCTGCGATATGTGGCATTTGCCCTATTGGACCATAAACCTTTTCACCGTTTTTTTCCCGCTCACTTCTCATTTTGATTTAGTCCAGCACAAAAATACCGAGCTAAAGCACCCAGAACCGTCCGAAAAATTTCTAAATGGTAGACACCGCTCAAGGCCGGCACTAAGTAATCATAATAATAGCAACCCTGCCCCAATGCCTATGCGCCGCATTCATCTCATTGATGCAAAGGTACGGGTAACCATGCTATTTGATAATGGATCGGTATTTTTTTTTATTTAAACTTGACCTACCAATTTTTTTTCAAAATAGCATTCATAAACGATACTAAATATCTGAAAAAAATTGGATACTGATGCAAAAGTCACCTGTATAGGTAATCAGATAAATGAGGATTAGTAATTTATCGATATATCGAGGCAATGCTGAAGTATTTGAAATACCTACCTGAAAGACCCCCAAGGATCTTAAGACCCCAAAAGATCTGTATATACAGGGTGGCCCGTTTACAGTGACCCAAAAATTTTTTTCAGCTTGAGGCCATCATGAGTAATCATATAAAAGTAACTAAAGTATTAGCACCTGAATAAAGAATATCACTATGTTAGGATACTTTTTAGCAGTATCAGCAAAACTTTGGCGGTAAATTTTTTTCACAGGATTTTTTCGAAAATCAATCTTTTGCCGAACAATTCAAAACAGCTACAGAAAAAGTTAAACTAAAAAAAAAAATTCTACTAATTTACACTAGATGAGCCTATGGCGCAATAGGTAGATTATTGCACTATGCCCATACCAAATTTCATTCGATTCGGTCCAGAAGTTTTCATAACAGAGAGGTTTTGCGTCAAAAATATTGTTTCAGTTTTTTTTTTAAAGTCTAAATTTCTAAACCATAAATTTTCGCTTAACTAAAGTATGTTTTAAACGATCATTCATGGTGCTCTCAAGTTGAAACAAATCTTTGGACCACTGTAAACGGGCCACCCTGTATATGGGTATGTGATGTATACGAACTTACGAGTAGGCATATACATGCAAATTGTGGTTCATTTTACGCACACAGTGATTCCAGTCTCCATTGTCTCCGAAGACATACCAAGGTATACCTAAGCTACCGTTTGCGGCACAAACATTGAGTTTAGTGAATCTTTGGCAGTGTAGAGCGAGTTAGACAGGATATGAGTGATTACAAACTAGTGAGTCTGCGGTGATTATTGCTAATTATACTAACTTACGCAGCTTGTTTGACTTTGTAAATATCTTGGGCTAATCTTGTTGTAAGTTGAGTGATAAAGGAAGGCGAGAGCAAAGATAGAATAGTTCATCAGTTCTATAGCTTAGAACTTTGGCCTACCAGTCGATTTTAGTGAGTCACGTATGACGCACGAAAAATTATTACTTTTTTATGTCGCAGCTAATTGGCTTAGTCAACCAATCAATTTAAAGTCGAGCCTTTTTACTAAATGCATCCCTAGCCGTTTTTATTATATCTTAACTAGTAACCAGCTCTGGCCTCGCGTGTGTTGACCTTTGGGACGGCGTCAGACGAATGGTGTAGCAAAAATTTTAAAAGACACACATATACCATCGCGGCCTGTTTGTAAACCTATTAAAAAACCCACCAAACATGGTTATGTTATACCTTCTCAAACGGCAGCGTTGTCGATTATAGCTTCCAGACGGCTCAATCTATTCAATAATCAATATATTTCAACCAACTTACAAAACTTCATCAAAAATCACTTTTGATAACTGAAAAAGGCATTAATATCCATTCCATAATTTTTCCGATCCTGGCAAATATACACAGATGCTTGCTTACAAACAGACGTTTCGAAGATAATTGTGGGTGTAGTAAAGCTTATGCTAATTGAGTTGGCAATCGATTGTGTACGTATTCTTAATAATTTGTTATCACTGGGTCAGTATGTAAAAATAGTAAGTTTTAAATATATAAAAAGGCAAACAGATCGGTCATTACACTGCCTGCCCTATCAACCAAAGCCCAAACTACTACGGGTAGAATAAGAAACTTAAAAAAGTATTTTGCTGTCAGGTTAAAAATTAAGGATGACCTTTTTCAGGATTTTTGGCAATTCACTCTCAATAGGGGTAAAAAGAAATGGCTAAGTACAAATTTTGCCACTCCTTTCAAATGTCAAATTTCCCATACATACAATAGTTTGTATATAATAAATTTGATAAAAACTATTGTATCTATGGGAAATTTGATGTAAACTATTGTATCTATGGGAAATTTGACATTTGCGCGGACGAAGAATCGGTAAACTAAACTCTATCTAGTAGTCTAAACATAAACTTGAATTCTAATCAAAAACTAAGTAGTCAGATGATGCACATAAGTTTCTTAAGCAAGCAGCGCTAAGCTTAGTAGGTAAACTTGCCAACTATACGAATATGAAAGATACCGAACAAAACGCTAAGAACTTTCTTATATGCGCTTCTTTGACTTAGAAAATTAAATCCAGTACATGGACAGGATATGAGGACTTAATATTTTATAGCTAGTAAGGTAAGAGGTTGTTAGTAAAAAGTTCTTCGTTTTCACAGATACAGTGACCAGCACATCTGACTACACATTTTCGTTGCAAAATTTTCCCTGTTGCAACTGCTTAAGGTAATTGGTGCTTAATATAAGCTGCAGTGTGTACCTACCTTGATTTAGGCGGTTGGCAACGATAAGCGAGAAGCGAGTGGAGCTTGAAACTAGAAATGAGTTATAAAGAACGTGTTTTCGGGCAACCGGCGATTTTAATTTGGAATCACAATTTTTTGACCGCTAGTTGATCGTCGAGCGGGTTATCTTTGACAGCTCTGTCGCTCAGCGAAATACTGGTAAAACGAGTTCTCACCGGCCATCACTATTAATGTATGCAATTTTGTTTACACGGAATTTGTTGGTGGCTTTTGTATCAGTATCAATTTTTTTTCCAAAAAATAAATAGGTAGGTCAAGTTTTATAAAAAAGGTTTAATAAAAATACAATTAAAAAGTTTGGTTACTCGTGCGTATCTCCGCATAAATCTTTTACCTTTAAACAAGCAATTCTTGCATATTTATTTATTGGTGATCTCGGAAACGGCTTTAACGATTTCGCTAAAATTTAAGTATAGTATCGGGAGTGAAAAATCGATCTAGTTTAGTCTAATGTTTGGGAAAACGCGTGTTTTCAAGTTTTTATACGTTTTTCTTTCGCAGGCAGAATATTGTCGCTAATTTCGCACCGGTTAGCATGAGGGAAGTGGCGCATTGCGCAGGGGTGGGATTGAATAAATATAGAAGACGTATTAAGCTCGGTGACGAAATTTTTTTCCCTTTTTTTGTATTTATTCAGGTTTATACTAGCTTTTTTTGTTTTTTAATCAAGACCTACAAATTATAAAGCTTTTTTTTAAAGTAGTAACCGGAAGAGGCTCGGTCTCTCAGGTACCTAGATGAATGCGGCGCGTAGGCATTGGCACGCGGTTGCTATACATGTTGATGACCTTGAGCAGGCGGCAACGGCCTTGAGCTGTGTCCACCGTTTCAGCGATTTTTCGGACGGTTTCTTGGTGCTTTAGTTTTATATTTTTGTACTAAACTTTAAAAATATGTTGTTTGTTTTTTGCGTCACATATTATTATATTTAAATTTGAGCCGATTTTCAAAAAAAATGTGTTAGATAGCTTATTTCTCGAGGAACGCTTTGTATGAGCTATAAAATGCATGATACCTACCTAGAAATCAACGGAGAAGCAGTTAAATCAAAAACCACGGACGAAGTCGCGAGGGACCGTTATAATTAATATGTTCATATTATTCACACGCGTTTTGATTCTTATCTTAAAAGATATCACAGTTTTAAAAAATACTCCGCTCCTAACAATGCCCACAGGAAATCCTAAATTTACGCGAACGAAGTCGCGGGGGACCGCTAGTCTCAAAATAAAACCAAAATCCTTAACTAAACTGAAAACCTTGTTCTAGCCGATGATAAATAGGATGCACCTAACTTTAACCACCAGTTTGCGGCTGTTCCTAGTTCTAGCCGCTATAATAAAGGCTAAACTTAGTTGTAACCGAAGATAAGTAGGATACACCTAAGTTTAACCGCATGTGGCGGGCTGCACCTAGTTGTAGTCGGCTAAAACTAGGTGTAGCCGCACTTCGGCTATTAGCCGTAACATATACAAATACAAAAGTCACCCTGTATATCTGTCGTGATCATTATGTAAGATAAAACACACTCGACGACTTTTTGATTTGTTCTTGAAAAAGTAAATAATAATATTTACTTACCTATACAAAATAAAATAAATTGTCAGGTGTTAAATAATCACATGAGATACATTGGATTATGTCATACCACCTCTGATGAATTAATAATTTATTAATATCTACCTATTACATCGTCATAATCAAAACCTATGTTTTTATTAGTAGCTAATAAAACGAAAAAAAGTTATTAATTCTAAAGTGTCGAGTTATATAACGTGTTTTAAACGAATACAACTGACAAATGTTTTATGTTTATTTCATAATAAATAATTTACTCAGAATGATTTTATATTTCAGTCTTCATGTTTTAACTTAGTTATTGGAAATGTTATGAACTTTGTGGTCAATAAATATATTTTTTATTTATTTATTTTTATAAAAGTTTACCAGATGTGTGATATTGAAACTGAATACGGCACATAGTAAAAATGTAAGTCCTAAACAATGTGCTTTTAACTTCAACAAAGGTCTACTCAAATGCCTGATCTTAAATTTCTGTACACATCAAAGAAGATTTTGTAATCGTAAATAACAGCATGGACGAATCTTTAATCGTCAAAAAAAAAATTAAAAAAAAATACAAAAATAAATAAATAAAGTCAGCCTATATAGATCCCACTGCTGAAAAAAGGCCTTACCTCAACTATGAGGAGGTACGAGCCATACTCCACCACACACGAGGGGCGTCTGTAAGGCAAGCGACAAACCTTACTGTCAGATGTTATCAAGTCGCCCTAGGGCCTCTGACTAGGCTTAATAACTAATACCAACAGATATTAGCCGGGACCAACTACTTAACGTGCCTTCCGAAGCACGGAGATGCGATCATGGACGTCACTTAAATGGTCGGAATGGTCACCCATCCAATCACGACCGCGCCGTGGGTTGTGACTACCAAAGCGCTGCCGCCACTGCGCCACAAGCACCTCAAGCAATTAGTTATTACAATAGCACATAGTAAATAATAGAACAAGTTAATACCTACAAGCCCACTAGTATTTAGTATAAGATAAGATGCGTGATCTTTAAGCTTGATATAGGTAGCGGTTATAACAATTTAAGTCCTAAACAGTGTGAGCATAAGTAATGTGCACAAAGGTTTGGCGCCTTGCCTGACCTGTGTCGCCCCACTGCCAACATTTAGCCGTATAGGAGCAGATTAACCGTGCTAATAGCGCCTCTGCCTCAAATCACTCTGGACAACAGCCAGTTCTGCCACCGATTACATCTTTTATTGACCACTAAATGATGTTACATATTCTTACGATAAGTAAAAACGATGACCACGTATTGGTACCAAATCGCGTAGTATTTACATTTTCTTTTATGGCACTTCGGGTGTTAAAAGAGACAATTGGAGTTATAAAATGTTTCATATTGGAACGTGGAGCTAGGTAGATTTATACCCAATGCATATAGAACAGCGAAAGCCTCTGTAATAAATTTCACCTTTTTTTAATTTAAGAGTACTAAGTACAGTGGGCCTCGCTTAACTTACCCAAATCTGTTAAAATGTCTCAAAGGTTAAGGAACTATTTATGAAAAAACCGGCCAGTCGCGAGTCGGACTCGCGCACTAAGGGTTCCGTTCTATTATTAACGTCATCTTAGTCACTATAGAGAATGTATTCTAAGAATTTTGTATTTGGTACAAAATTAACTAACACTGTTGAGACGCCCCACTAGACCAAAAAATTGCACTTTAAAGTTAAATATATCGTAAATGGAACAACAAATCATAAAATAGTTTTAGAAAACTCTAAGTATTTTAAAAGATCTTAACGATACCCCACACGATGGGGTAGACGACGACGGACAGACGGACATGACGAAACGTAGCGTAGGTCAGGTATATACAAGTAAAGTCAGCCTATATAGATCCTACTGCTGGGAAAAGGCCAAATAGGCAATATTCTAAATTAAATCAAATTTCACTTACAAAAATTAATCGACTATGTCATCCGGTGGGACTCGAACCCACGTCCCTTCGCTATCCGGGCGAGTGCTCTTACCAACTAAGCTACGGAGGACGTTAGTCAGTCGACGAATTTTTGCAAGTGCTTGCTACGCCAGTGAGTTGGTAAGAGCACTCGCCCGGATAGCGAAGGGACGTGGGTTCGAGTCCCACCGGATGACACAGTCGATTAATTTTTGTAAGTGAAATTTGATTTAATTTCGTAAAAACTTGCAAAATAATTGCTTAAGTTATAAAAATATAATACAATTCTAAATAGTAGGTATTCCAACATTATTTTAAATTCCAATTCATTAACAAGAAACGATTATATATTAAAACATTGATATCCTTGTATTGTTTTAATGGCTTAAGTATCCACCGGTTTTTATCTAGACCTATCAAATTACAAATGTCTTTTTGTTATAAAACTAATATGACAAATTATTGAGGACAGTATCGCACGTCCTATTTTTTATTTATAAAACCTGATCTAGATAACAGAACTAGATGCAATTATGCTAAATGTCAAGGATTGGAACTAGTTTATATAAAACTTAATCATTTTGCTAATAACCGTCAATATTAAGGAATAATATTAGCGTAGTTTTTGGAAGATTAGCGTAGATTTGAGCGAGCATCGTAAAAAATGATAAATATTTATTGCACAGTACCTATGTACAGTCACGAGCATCAATATGTATATTTGAGACCTTATTACAATGGCATAAAAACTTATTTGTATACATTTCATTGCTCGGGACTGTACAGTCACCAGCAACAAACTGTACATTATTTTGTGTTGCAAAATTACCTTTATTTATTTGTTTTTTTTACGTTTACGCGAATTGTTGAACTCATTAAAACCCATTTTTACGGATTGCTTCGCGATTTATTTACATTTTATTTAAAACCAGACGTCAGGTTTTGTTTTAATTGCCTTAATTACTTTCAAATGCAAGACGGCGCAGAGTTTCAGACTGCCACTACCCGAAAAAAATATGTAAAAGCACATTATTGTTAGCATTTGTAAATAATGAATTTATACACAAAAGTTTAAAATTTATAATAATTTAGAAAAACTTAGTTTTAATAAATTAATAGTCAATTCTAGGAATGTAAACATTCAATAAAATTAACTCGATTGACTTCAAGCTGTCCTGTGGTTAAAGTTAGTTTTATAACCACGCTATTTTTATGTAGACAAGTTAATTTAAGTTACTTAGATAAGATAGTAGATGGTAAAGAAAAATCTTCAAAAAGTAAGACGTATTCCAAAATAAGCTGGGATATAATCAACTTGATTGTGTATAACATTAAAAGAAGATGCTTTTGTGACATTACATTGCTTGATCTTTGTAATTACGCAGACAAGTTTCATCGTTAATTGCTTCAATTCGTGCTTATTGAGTGCCGATTATGAAAGCAGTTGCTGCCGTACTCAAGAGACGTAACTCAAAGTAAATATTTTAGTTAGTCTCATGGAGTCCTTTTCTATTTCATTGACAAAGAAAGTAACAGAGTATGAATTAATTAAACAGTTAGTTATGTATTATATTCCAAAATTGATTTTTTATGTTTGTTTGTGATATTTATTTATTTATATTTATCTTAGTCAGGCTACAGATTACGGACAATACATAACACAAGCCCATAGAATAAATATCTTACTTACACATACATACAAAATATTATAAATGAAGCTTGATTTTTTTTACTTTGTTTTTTTTTTAAATAATTCTTACCTACCTAACAGTTTAAGTAATTTTCGTAATAAAAAATAAATCTGAAAAATTTAAGGACACGCGCGGATACTGATAGAAAGCATTCTGTTTCTATTTAGATAAACTTCAATAAGGTTTTTTTTTTATTTTAGGAGGAAACCAGATTTCATCACTTCGCGCAAGTAAAGATTCAAAAAGTAGTTCATTATTGCTCTTATCTTCCTCTGCCATAGTGGTTTGTGAAATCAAGTTTCTTCCGAGAACTGATCTTAATGAGTTAGATGCAGTAGGAACGTTTTCTAAAGCGCTTTTGCACACATGGCTACTTATTTTTACGAATGAAAAAAAAATATTTATTGTTAACTTACGGATAATGTTGCTTAATACCTATCCTATTAAAAGTTTACGCTCTATAAAATAGGTCCTTTTTAAGGCGAAACAGAGTAAAGTTGATAAGGTATCCAACATTTTATGAATATCAGTCCATACGTTACGAATCCATCCATACGTTGTTTGTTGTATTTTAATTATGTAAACTCTATAATAACCGATAAATAAATATAAATATTTTATTTTGCAATAAGTATATATAGGGCATATTCAAAACCACTGTGTCTTTCTATATTTTGCACAGACAGGTGGTCGGATCGTCGTCGCAGGTTTTAACATTTGCAGTTCAACCTTCAATTTATGTGGGTCAGTGTGGCGGCAATTTTGATACAGAACTGAGCTTGTCAATAAGAATAATTAACAAGTAGCCGGACATGAACTATTTTTAGTGTTTTATTTAATTAAAAAGTGACCCTGCCCCCAAAAAAGAGCGGAAGCGGATTCGTTTCCTGGTTTTAAAACAATTTAATTTTATCATTTTAAAAATTAATAATTTATTTTAGACACTTAATCTTTTAAGCCGCATATGGAATTGGTATTCGTTATTTGATTCTTTTAAAGTGTATAGACATATTCGTATTATTTATTGCTTATTTTAGCCACCCTAAGAAGAATCTAGGTTAATTATCCATCGATATTTATCGCAGGCTAAAATATCTTCTTATTAACATTAAGAAGTTGTACTTACATGGTGATACGACTCTATATCAGATTAAAACAGTGTTAGGCGCTATATATGGGACCGCAAGAAAACTTAATACGTGGTTTATGATCAGTTTCAAAGCCGACCAAACGAAGCCATTTTATTATGTAACTTATTAGTTTATTTACATTTAACTTGTTAGGATTTATGTTTTGTATTTAATCAACAAAATTGATTGATGTTTTTTGACCAAAAAAAACGTATAAATGTGCATGAGGCCCCGTAGTGGTAATAAAATAAATTATTTTAACAAATACACCAATAACCTAGCCCCAAACTAAGCGTGAGCTTGTGCTATGATGACTAGTTTAACGGATAGACATACTTATATACAATTGTAACATCCATGATTTAGGTACAAATGCTCGTGCTCATCACATTTGCCGGTTGTGGGATTCGAACTCGCAACCGCTGGTTTTGTAGTCCGGGGTGCGAACCACTACACCAAGACGGTCGTCAGTGGTAAATATAACTCAAAAAATACCAAAGATTTCCCAAACTAATATTGCCTAGGGTATTGAAATATCGTTTTACCTACGGCGATACGTATGCACCTAATTGTACACAAAGAACGGATTAACTGCAGTAAAAAACAATAGACAGTATTACTGTTAAAATTACAAATCCTCAACGCAAAAAAGTAAAGTGAAAAAGTAAACACAAACATTTTCCTAAGGTGAACATTGTTTTAACATTAACATTGATTTTTAGTGAAAGCACCACCCCTGTATCTCTTACCGTTACGGCAGGTAGTTGACCATCATGAAGATGGTATGGATTATAAATGGCTGGATGGATTTCCATGAAATGAAGCTAAGAATCATCTCGACTAATTTAGCTTTTATTTTGAATATCCGCCACCATTAAGGCGCTTCTATTTTACGTACAGACAGACATATAGGCTTCAAACTTATAATACCCGACTATGCGCTGCGTATCGGGGGTTAAATAAAAATAAGGTTACTTTTTTATATTTATTCATATCTACTTCTAAATTATTCGTGTGTTTATAAAAAACTTGGAATACACATTAAAACTAAATAAGCATTTACCTTTCTATTTCATACTTTCTTTTGATATAATAAATTACGATTGCAATAGTTAAAATTAAAAAAAACATTAAAATATTTTTTTATTTAATACAAATATAGACTAACACAAAATGCCACTCTTGAACGTCAAATAATTAATTATCAATCAATATTAGCCCATAAGGGGTCAGAATATCTAGTGTATATTTTTTGAGATCTACTCGCGCTTCGAGACAAGACGCCGTTTTTGGCTACTGTTTTTTAACTGACGACAGAACACATTGATGACTTTACAGTACATAATTATATCCGATATGCTAATACTGTTGTTAACAGCCGTCAACCGTATGACTTATGGGCGTTAACCGTTGAGTTACCATAGTCAACCATGTATGGGCCGGCCTTACACTTTAAGTTCAAGTACATTTCGTCTCATTGTTAACGCTCAAGCAATTTATCTTAATACCTTTGATACGATTATACTCATATTTAAAGCGCATGTTTTACACAATCCAAAGCTGATTTGAGTTTTCAATAGGAAGGTACAGTCGTGAATAAATTGTATTCCATCATTGTTTTAGGTCCTGAAGCCCTCTCACCTGCTCTCTGATTGCAGCTTATTACAAAAGACACAAATATATTCATACCTACATGAAATTGTATAGGCATTATGAAAAATGTGTCAAAGTACCAAAAAACAAAGTCCATAACATCCCATAAAACAATGTTGCATATAAATTAAGGCATCTGTTATATTTTAAAATAAAGTGCTCTTAATTAAACTCCATCCCCGTTATTACAAAAAATTAGTACCTGGTTTAAGCCAGGATATTAGCTAGCCAATAAGAAAAGCGTTTCTCTATTAGGTTATGTCACGAATGTGTCATTCATTCCTCTGTTGTCGGCTAATATTTAGACCTATTTTAAACCTGGTCAAATTTTTTTGAAATAACTAACACCGCCATGAGTTTACCAAAATTAATTTATTCCGTACATTTATCCATGTACCTGTGTTTTGATTATTAACCTGCAAGTTTTGGTTTCTCCATTTCTATACAATAACAACCTGTAGGTATTGTTGTGATTACTTAATAATAAAAAAAACCGGCCAATTGCGAGTCAGACTCGCGCAAGAAGAGACTCGGACTATATAAAATTTGATACAAATTATAACCTTTGTTTTACATAAAAAAATAGCTAAAATAGTTTGTTGTACAGGAGCCCCACTTAAATATTTATTTTATTATATTTTTGGTTATTTTTTGATATAGCGGCAACAGGATTACGTCTGTGTAAATTTCAACTGTCTAGCTATCACGGTTTATGGGTTACAGCCTAGTGACAGACAGACAGATGAACAGCGGAGTCTTAGTAATAAGGTCTCATTTTTACCCTTGGGGTACGGAACCCTAAAAATTGCGTTTTTCCTAACAATTTCGCTCACGACTGTACACCTTGTAGATCGCACTGATGTATGCGCCTGCGCGCGATTATGACAAGCGGCCGAACTTCACACGCCTCGCCTTGGACTATATTCGAGTAAAAATGATCTTGTCAAAGTAGGCGAGTATTAATCGCCTGTCGTGGTGATTCCGTATGATGTATGTCAAGACGACTGTATTTTAAGGATGACTTTGAAGCATACTTAGGTTCCTGATCAGCTGGGATTTACTTGTACAATAGGGCAATTAGCCTTTCTCTACTAATTGGATAACGGAGCCTAGATTAGAAAGATTATTATTGTTGTAGTAAAAGGTAGGCTACAGTCTTCATCGATTGGGTAGCTAATTGCTATTCTAAATCACTACCAGTGTGTTTAGTTACAACTAACCAATGATTTCGTAAGAAACTGTGTGTGTGAAAGTGACAAAATTTATTTGAAACCGGAGTCCATTAGGTGTAAAGCCACTGGTATTGTTAATAGTCAACGGATAGATATAGATAAAATCCACTGCCTCGTTGGTCTAGTGGTCAGCACGCTGGGTACTATCCACGTGGTCCTGGGTTCGAATCCCGGGTCGGGCCGAGAGTGTTTGGGTTTTTCTGTCTTGAAATTACTGAGACACAGCTCCGGAGTCAGGAAGTTGGTGGTGTTAACATCCCCGTGCCTCGGAAAGTAAGTTAAGCCGTTGGTCCTGCGCCTGATCTCTTTACGGTCATGTCGGACTGCCGTCTCACCGAATTATGAGAGTGAAGGAAAGGAGTGTGCCTGTGTATTGCGCACACATTTGTGCACTATATTATGTCCCGCGCAGTTGGCTAATCTCTGTTGAGATAGGCCGCCGTAGTCGAAATTCGGCTAGGAGGACATTCAATTATAGATAAAATAAGTTTTTAGGAGCACTAACTCTTTTTATTGCCTCGTAGGAAGTGAGAAAAGTAGAGTATTTCCCTCGGGGTTATAGATTTCTCGTCTTGGGCGAGCTTAACTCTCTTGCTGCACTCAGGATTCTACTTATAACTCCCTCGCTATGTTCGGGAGTAAACACTAAACTAAGTTAACTCTCGAATCCTTATCGCAACGCTCAAGATTCAAGATGATGCCCGTGACGTAAGACATCACTTCACCCCTTAGGTGAATAATCTACTATTAATTTATCTAGAGACATATTCCAAACGAAATAAAAAATTGAAAAAAGAAAGATAAGTAGTATATAAATTTACCTAAATTTTGCAACTGCAATATTTGACAAAAATCAAATACATTTTTTTTTAAAATTTATTTACCGAATAAAAAAGACATAACAAGATAACTTAAATGACAGCGACTAAAAACCACTGAGGTTTATATTTGTGCTATCATGAGCTTGTAGTTTATGAGTAGACTTAGATAGGTACCTAATGTTCTATACATTGAGATTGAACTAAAACTATTCTTACGGACCACGGCTGCTATAGTGGTAGGAAAAATAAAAAAGAAGAAGTAGGTAAGTTCATTATGACATAGGTCGCAAAATAATCCGTAAGAATAGTTCTACTTCAAAATTACAATACAACAATACCAACTTTAATTTAAAAATAGGACAAAACTTATACATACAATACAACATAAAATACTTTGCGACTTAAAAAGTTTAGATGTTCTGAAATAAATAATAATCTACGCTCTTTTGTTAACAAAGAGTAATAGAATCGTTTCCGATACTATTACTTTCATTATATTATTAATGTCTAAGTGGAATACAAGATCCCATCAAATAAATACAATTGAAGTAATTTGGAGTTGGTAATTAATTAGTTACAGCTACTAACTACCGGCTTTGGGTCATTCGGACTCAAGGTAGAGCTAGAAAGTTAGGCCCTTCGTTAAAACTTTGACGAAAGGGAAAATGCGAATTTCCATTTTTTCCCGTTTGGTTATGGTACAATCGGATATATGCTCAATTCAAACGTTTACAGACTAAATGCTTCGAGGAAGTAAGTAGTTGCATAAAAGTATTACAAATAGAACCTGAAATAAAGTAAAATAACTACATAATGAGTGTGAAAACATGTAACTGACCTATTAATTTTCCTCGATATTAGTGACCTTCGATTTAGATTTATTGCGATTACAATAAACTAGTGTTTGTAAAAAAAATGCAAAATTCTGTCAATATTCTGTCATAGCTCTCTTAACTCTCGTGTAAGTGTGCTATTTATATCTGCTATACTAAAAATTAAGCACTTGTGGTAAGCAATTGACAAATTCGGTAATTATAATATTAACAAATTCGTAGAAATATCTGTCATAAAATTTTGTGTCAAGCCCAGGCTTCATTTGCAGTCCAAATTATGCAGCTATAATAATTAAGGAGGCTTTTTAATTACGAATTCTATATTTAAAGCAATTATTTCATTGAGGTCGTCCTTTGTGGCTTCTCGCTTCAGTACATCTTATTGCGAAACGTCTAATTAGTAAGAAAAATTACGGCAATTTTAATTCGTCACTCAGCAAGGATTCACTTGTGAAACAGTAAACTCTGACTCACAAAAATGTAGAACATAAACATCACAAAGCTTACTCGAGGGTTCTGTATTTCCCCCAATATTAAAACTGCATTGTTTAAATTAATTTCCGAGTATAATTGCAAATTAAATGTTATCTCCTTCGTGAATTCACGTTGGGACCGAAAA
Organism: Pyrausta nigrata; assembly: GCA_949316185.1. Lineage (NCBI taxonomy): Eukaryota > Metazoa > Arthropoda > Insecta > Lepidoptera > Crambidae > Pyrausta > Pyrausta nigrata. Next base: position 7,031,678 of record OX438947.1, read on the forward strand.
TTTAATCCACATGCCAATTGTAAAAAAAATATATTAGTGGATTCCATACGTAAAAGGAAAAGTATAAAATTAAATACATATGTAGTTTAAATTTTCTTAGTTTACATTTTAATGAACATCGAACAATGCATTTTTAATTTTCTGTGCATTGTGAATAATAGAAAAAGACATGTAAAAGCTTTGTTAGTATACAACAAAATTTGTGCGCTCTAGAGATTTCCTTATGAATATTACAATTTAAATTATACAATTACAATACATTACACTGCTGTAATACAATAGAATGAATAATAGTACAAGGTACCAAATAATTCAAAAGTTTTACAGACAGATAGGCAGCAATCGCGCTTGTAAGTAGGTGGAAACTTTTCTATTTATGGTACGGATCCATAAAAACTGTTATACTTTAGCCAAGTGTGATTTCGTAATGTTTTAATTTAAGTCTCATATTTGTCGCGTTCTTAAGCCTATGTAGGCGAGGCTCCATTAGGTGCAAATGTCTGGGATTTTTCGACGTGAGTCAGGAAGTGTCATGATTTACGACGCTCAATTGAATGGTTTGTGTCACAACAAAATATTTTTCGGGGTGGGTTGATTTTGGGAGTAAAAGTTTATGTTGGCATGCTATTAAACGTTTTTTTTTGTTTGGAAGCGGTACTAAAATATACCCTTTATTTTGGACTAAATAAAGGGTATATTTTAGTACCGCTTAAAAAACTAGTACCGGGTTTAAGACAAGACTAAGCTTTTACCTAGCCAATTAGAAAAGCGCTTCTCTATTAGGTTATGTCACGAATGTGTCATTCATTCCTCTGCTTTCGGCTAATATTTAGACCTATTTTAAACCTGGTCTAATGTTTTTGTAATAACACCGAATAAGTTTAGGGTTAAGTTGTATTCGCAAATCTTCGTAATGTCAAGATCAAGATTGGACTCAGAAATATATATCTATATATGTATATATATTATTTTTTATATATGTAACTATAAATAAATATATATATATATATATATATATATATATATTTATAGTTACATATTTAAATGTATATTATGATATAAATAGTTTTTTAGTAAGATATATAAGAAAAATCTGGTGAACGCGAATCCGATCCGCGTACGAAGAGTTCCGTACCATTATCTATATATTGTTAGACATAAAATTATTATAAGAACCCTTTTTGGTTGCAAAAACGGCAAAAAATCTCGTTTGTATATAAAAGCCCTTTAAATATTAATTTTATTATGTTTTGGTAGTTCTGTTTAGCGGCAACAGAAATACATCATCTGTAAAAAATTTCAACTGTTTAGTCTAACTATCACGGTTCATGTGATACAGCCTGGTGACAGAGACAGGAGGACAGTGGAGGAGGTACGGAACCCTAAAATCCAGAGTATATATAGAATATATAAACTAAATACAAGACTTACATTTTTTATGTAGCTTAGATAACCAGGAAGTTTATTGGTGGGTAAACTGGTACACATAAAAATATATCTGACATATTTCGTGACTTAAATTCGAATAGTCTCGATTTCAGACGCAAGTGTATAAATAATTCAACTTTAATGAAGCTATAAATCTAGATATGGATGTTTTCGCATAATATTGTCGATTGGAATCTGTGGTATGGTTGACTTGCTTTATAATTACCTACCTAGTCCGCCTAACTATACGATCTCTCACGGATACCAGAGGGCGCGGCAGACCACCGCAACGCTAGACCGATGAGACGGGCGCAAGACCGCCAGGAGTGGAAGAGGAGGGAAGAGGCTTACATCCAAGACTGGATAACTAAGAGGCTACTATAATGATGATGATGAGTGTTAAAGTTGTTTATATAAGAGTCTGACGTGAAAACTGTGTTTACTAAGAGCCATTTAATTGAATCATCGTCATCATCAGGACGTCCACTGCTGAATATAGGGCTCCCATAAAATATTCAAAGTGACATGTTACAAGCGGCCTCCATTCAAAGTGCCATTTTGCGACCTTTACAAGATCGTCTGTCCATCTTGCCTTAACTTTATAGGCTAAGTACTTAATGACTTTAAGGGAAAGAGAAAGTCTAAAATAACTTAAAAGCTAAATCTTTAACTGTGTAATAATATCATAGGTTATGAGATATGGGCAACTTCGAACATTTACCCTTGGTTGTGGCCCGACAGACACTTGTTAAGTCCATAGTATTTCTCGCAGTAACTCATGTTATTTTGCAATTTCCACATGCGTGGTCTGACATCAATTTATACATCTGGTCCATAGCTTGTATGTGTCGTGTGTGAGATATTACACATAGATTTTATTTGTAGACTGTGCTCTTGTAGGATTGCTATGAATTAGCCCTTCCCAAATTGAATGTTCAATTGACTATTTCAATGTGTGATGGCGTAAGCGCTTTGGTGACCTGAAGTTAAATATTTATGTGATACTTATAAGTGCATAGATACCTTCTATGCATATAGGTACTATTATTCGTGATATCATGTATAATATTCCTGATTTGTATCACTTACGACTTTGGAAGACTCTTAGTGAATTAAAAGCCACATACCTTCTATAGGTTTGAAGTCATACCTATCCTAGAATAGGTAATCTAGAAGGTTCTCAAAGAGCAAGAAAAACATCCTAAGGTTTCTAAGTAAGTAAGGGGGCTGACGGTGTTATTCTTAGCCTTTTGATTTAGTTTCATTTCTCATCTTATACACAAACATAATATCAGCGGATATGTTTAAATAAAACAAATGGATTCTAAACATTCTGCGGTGCCTCCGTTTGGTGCCGCCTGGTGGCTACCGCATCTCTCCCACAGGAGCCCGGCGCCAAGCAACTTGCTGTTTTCCGTCGGTAAGTGGAAGTTCCATAACATTCTGGGTGAGCTCGCTCCATCGTCAATTCTGTCTACGCCACGTCTGGTCTATTTTTCAAGAGTCATTTCAAACATAATTTAAAAAAAGAACATAATTATTTCAAGATTGAATTTGTTTGTGAAACGCAAATTCATAATAATTTAATGCGAAGTTATTGCACAGGAGCAGCAAATTCCTGATATGTGAAGCAGTAATGAGCATTAGTACTATAATTAAATTATATCATAGAACGTCTAATTATCTTGCACATCAGCTTAATTGCACAAACACGCGGATCAAACCCAATTGATTAGTTAGAGTTAATCAAAATCATAAGACGCATTTGCCTATCATATTATTATGGCAAATGGGCGCGACTTTGCGAAAAATATCTGTTTCATAATAGTTTTTCAGGATCATTCATAGTACATAGGTAGTCGAGGAGATCGCAATAAAAGAGAATGCAGAAGACTCCACTGACAAAAACATATTAGCTCTTAAATTGTAGGCAAGTACACATCAACTTATAGAAGCAATAATAACTTTTTTACAAAATTATTTTTATGCTCTCAGAAGCTTCTGTCTCACCCATTGACTGAAAAGCAAAAGATGTGTGCATTTAAATTCTACTACTTTAATGTTTTCTTGTGCTTTCTTGTCAACAATGTTTTTTACCAAGATTGACATAGCGTAAACATATCAATATGCGATATGAGATAGTTGCTACAGTTACTAGGCTATAGTAGGCTTTATAAGTTCGCCTTAGCATATTTCCTAAGAGAGGAAGCATAAAGTCATACATTATCGTTGCTTTAGGCATGTTACAAGGATTTAGGTTAGCAAATGGGCGTACATTATGCATTCCAGTAATGGCTTATTACTCGATCTCGTTGATAGTAGATCTTTTATATGGACATAAAATTGTACTACGTACGTACGTGTAAGTGTAGTATATTTAAAAAAATATGAGTGTATATTTTCCAAGTTTAACTTTTGGTGACCAAAATAATACTTTATGTAGGCTTACTGCAAGTGGAACACTTGCAGTTTGCTTGCAAAATTATAGGGTTTAAGTTACAGTCGGCAGCACGTCAGGTTATCCATGTGAACTACGAAAACAGATTTTATTACGTAGGGTATGAAGGCGGTCTCAAGATCAAAGTTGGGTTTGACGTGCGGCCGTGTGTACTTACGAGTATCTAACCTTACAAAATGGTTACAAGACCGACGATTTTTCTTTGCGCCATTATGTTAAAGAACTATGAAAACTTTAAATTATGAAAAAACCGATCACAAATTCAAACTGTGTATCTTTACCAACTAGAAGTATCATGTCAGTTCGATATGTGCAGACATTTTGATACTTACTTACTTGTCATTCAGTATAACAGTGGGAAACTGTTCCTTTCCCTAACCTAAGGTAATTGGGCTCAATCGACCCAGATACGTCTCGCCGGTATACATATTCGCAGGTATTTTCCAATATTTTAGACTATACGGCTAATAGGTAGTACAATGGAAACAGATCCAGTGGTCTTAACCTTAATAGGTTAACTTAACAAAGCAAATAATGGAATGTTACAGCTATTTTGTAAACAGTGGAAAACAAGATTAAAGTAAATCTGTTTTCCAAAAATAATAAAGAGAGTAGACTTCTTCGAGATGAGATAACTATTCTACCTACAATAAGTGACCTTACTGTAGCTTTTGTGGCACTTGTTTTATTTGAGTTACATAATAGTCTAACAAAATCTTACGGAAGGAGCTAGACTAGTTACTACCATACTTTTTCTTTGTACAAATACTTCAACTAACCAAGCTATGAAACTCTGTTATTAGCTTAAGAGACATCATACTTACTAAGTAAATAAGAAATGTAAACTGTAAAAAAAGCTGTTGAGTTTCTCAATAAATGAATAAATAGTTAAATCGCATAAAAGTTAACTCATAAAGCGTACCTACATGGATCTATGAATTTAAAGTCAAAAGAGTATAGTATTAGAAATTTCGAATAATAGAGCGATAGGTAGAGTAGGTACATATGGGGGACTACGGTGTTTGCTCATATTGTATGAAGTCACTAAATTGATTGATCACTTAAATAGGTTTTGCTCATAAGGCTAATGACCAAAGCAGTGGGTAAATGCCAACGTTTTTATCATGTTCTATCTAATGTATAGTTAGCAATTATGTTGTGAAATTTAAAATAGTGTGCTTTATTAAAAGTTATAGTACTAGATCAAAATAATAGTACAAGTGTAATAGTAGTGTTAGAAATGAGAAGACCTCCTCCTGGCAACACTGAACGTCAGTATAAAGCCTCGAGCGCCTGTTACAAGCCTATTTGCCCGACAGCCACTGAAGAGAAAACATCAAGCTAGAAGCTCTATCCGATTATTCCCTCCGATTTAGTTATTTTCTTTGCATTATTCAAATATTGTTGAATTTGGTTGATTAAAATTATTATTAAAAGTGAAATCTTCGTTATTTATAAAAGTAGTTTAATGTCGTGCCCAACCTCTCCTGCCACCTGCACGCAGGACCTTTACAACGCCAACCAGAAGGCCATTGATGTTGCCACTTTTTGGGCGCAAAAAGTTGAATTGCCATTGACTCGAGAAGAAGGAGAAGAATAGTAGTTTACGTGACCAATGCGAAAATTTATCAAAGTCAAAAGTCAAAAATTCTTTATTCAATTTAGGACACAAAATGCCACTTATGAACGTCAAAATATCAATCAATTATGACCCATATGGGGCAGAACATGTCTCCTTATCTTTTGGGCCCTACTAGCGCTTCGAGACAAGACACAGACAATCTGGCAAGTGCTGAGAAGAAACGCCGGAACAAACTCGAATAAAAAAGAAAATGTACCTACTACTCCGTCTATAGGTAGGTACCTAATAATAATAATAAACTGTGTTAACAAATACACCAATAACCTAGCTCCAAGCCAAGCGTGAGGTTAATCTTCTATGTAGGTAAGTTATTATTAATTTAGGCATAATTTGCAATGTGTTTCCTGTTACGTAGGTATAATAAGTTTCTACAACTTTGATTATTTCAGTAACAGTATTTCTTGCAAGATTGTTAATAATAAGTAAATAAACACTAATTAAGTACACATTACTCACTCATTAGACTTCAATGCCCATATTGCAAGCGCATAGACTCAGGGACAAACCTTAAGCAAGTTACATTATCATTTCAAAATTGTATCTAAGCTGTAGAGCGTGTTTCCATTGTTGTTCGTATTTAGCGATTTAATTATAAGAAAAAACTATGTTATATTAACTTAAGACGTAAGACAAAAGAGACCAAGAATTTCACACACGGTTGGATGAACTGCACAGTAGCTCAGTTGGTAAAAGCGTTGGCCCGGTTAGCCAAAGGTCGTAGGTTCAAATCCCACCTGTGTGCGAATTTTTGGTTTCTTATTTAAACTTATATAAATATGAAAAATACTGTGAGTGTTAAAACATACTAAAACTATATTTTATTGATAAATATTGATATTGGTACTGACTGAAACTGAACTTTACAAACTCAAAAAGATGTTTTATAGACCTTAGTTAACAATACGTGACCCTAAGTCATGTGGTCAAATCTTAACTACTGGTGAGTGCGGGGTTTGACTCGGTCCTACCCTTCTCTGTTCTCCTGTTTTTTTTTTTAAAGTAAGTACTTACTCACATTTAAAATGTCTTATCTAATCAAAATACCTACGTGGTTCTCGTGTACAAATAAAACTAACCTTAAATGTAATCGGGCTATTTTCATATCGCATTCGATTTTTTATCGTCCAGACGAGAAATGGAACTGTATACTTAGCACTTTATACAGTTTGATGTCGCAAGTGATCTGGGCGTGTTCGTATGCGTTTTATCTGCACCACAAATCTAGATCTAGACTTTTGTGAAAGGTCACGAGGCCCAGACGGTTGTGAAATGCAGTGAAATGTAGGGATTATAGCTTTGTTGGATAATGTTGGAAGCCACATGAAGATACAAGTACATAGTGTAGAAATCAATTTGTATTGAAACAATTAATGTGTTAAAGAGCTTTTATTTGTCATGGCTATACTTAAAGCTGCTTTTGTCTCATTATCTTGATTTTTGACATATACTGGATGACTTTTTTTACCGTCAGGAAAATAATTGTGTGAGATAGGTAAATGATAAACGTGACGATGGCGTCATCAGTTAAAAAAAAAAGAGAAGAATTAATGAATCCGCCCGAATTTCAGTCACAAATTCGGGCGGATTCATTGATGTTTAGCGCGTTTGGAGTAGGGTATGCGTTTGAGTTTTTGACAGTTTCGTATTTTTAATATTATTTTCCCAATATGCTTTTTTAAATGTTATAATAGTCAAAATTAACTAAGAATTACATGGTTAGGTGCGAAGTAATTTACAAAAAAAAAATCTTATTTTTTTAAACAGATGACGCCATCGTCACCTATATCATTTACCTATCTCACACAATTATTTTCCTGACGGTAAAAAAAGTCATCCAGTAGAATAGAGGAAAATAATGCACCACCATTTACGTTTACAAGCTGTGTTTAAGAATTAAAATCTTTTGAACCAATGTAACAAATTTTAATGCAAGATCATCAATCATATAAAATTCACCTGACCTCTTGCATTGGAAATTCAAAACGCAACAAAGAGTGAGGTGGTGAGTGAGGTCGTTGAACCTGAGTTCAAGGTGGTATCGACTCATCTCAGTGATTCCATTATACGTACTCAATCACGATCTTGGAGGTGCGAAAAGCTAAGTGGAGGTAAATATGGTATGTTCTATAGTCACAGAAATTACTCAAGAAAAAGCTGGTGAGTATGAAAAACATTGAAGAAATTGCTAAAATTATAGCCATTAACCACCAAGTTAATCAAGTCTTCAAAATACAGTTCAAACTTAGTGTCCATTTTTACTTTAATGCAGAACAAAATTGTAATTTAAATTTTCATAATTGCATGTACGAACACTTTTTGCAACGGTTAAATTAACCAATGAAATTGTTTGGTTTACCAACTTGATTTAGCGACTGATTTATTTTAAGATTAATTATAAGATCGCACAAAGTAAGACATACTTAATTGGTAAGCTGATCGTTCTATGGGTGTAAAAAGCTTTTTTGCGTGAACATCTTATGATTGTAGAGTACCAGGGTACTATTGATCTAGTCCTCTGTTGCGTAGTGTACGTATATTCTATTTATACAAAATATTCTAATGATTCTCTTCAGAATAAGTTGTTAATTCAGCTTAATAATGCCGCATCTACAAGCTTTCCTAACTCCGCGACCAAAGCAGACGAGTCTAGCGCGGTCGTTTGTTATTTATTATTATTATTAACTGTGTGAAGTAGGTACCTAGGCAATTCGTGTCAATAAACCACTGGTTCAAGGTGAATTTTACTCATCTTCATTGTTATGAATGAATTCAGTTGCTAGTGTTTTTAGAGGCCGTTGAACTCTATGATAAATATGCGATAAATATGCATTGGTTGCTTCTTCGTTTAATGTTTTTGTTGTAGAAGTAAATGATAAAATACTTAAGTCAGGTTAAATGTTAGTGTTGCTGGTACAGCAAATGGTTGTCGTAGAATATAAATAAATTAAATTTCGTCTATTGCATTATTACAGTAACTCTTGGGACATTTATGGATACCTATCTAAAGTAATATCTTTAGGTAGGTATCCATAAATGTCTCTCTCTCTATAATCTTGGTACTTTTGGTGCATTTCCAAACCAATTAAACTCTAACCCTATAAAAATAAAGAAACCGTGCTACTTAATTTGTAGTTGTACGTTGTATAAAATTATGCAATAATTAAATGATATCTACATACCATTAAATAGGTGTAAGCATATTCTATCTTATCATCAAAAGTACTTACCAAAAAATACAAATGTTCTTGTTATACTCGGATGATCTCATAAAACTCATTTGCATATTGTAGAGCAAAGATAACCAAAACAATGTAGTGATCTCGTTAATTAGCCATTGTAAAAATTCCATGCCAAGGCAAAGCTCGCCCAATGTTGCGAAACTTGAACTTTAACTTTTTTAGGGTTCCTATACAAGATGTTTTGAGAAATATTTCTTTTGCTTTTTTAGTAAATCTCGATGCGTATTCATATCCGCAGAAATCCAAGCACACGTACTAAGATGTTTTTTAAATACAAGCTAAATAAGTATTTCGCAACTAATTTACTTACCCAATAGATAGTATTTTTTTGTTGCACACATTAAATAAAAATACCGAAACAAAGACGGAGAGAAACATTTATTTGACAAAAAAAGATCTGTCGGTATCCAGTATGTTTCATTCAATTAATGCGACTGCAGAACCGTAGATTCGCAAGACCGTTTCACATTTGCTGATCAATTTTTTAATTTAATATTGTAACCTTTACAACAGAGTTCGGTCCGAATTAATTCAAGAGCACTGAAAGGTTCGAGGGCTTTTGGAATCGTTTTATTGGCTGAAGGAAAAGATTTCGGACTGATGAAATTTTTTCCTAAACGGTTTTTAAGATGTTTTGAAGTGATGCAGGGCTTAGCACCAATTTCTTGAGTTGTTAACACCGTTATTGGGCTCGATTCTAATGTATCCGGTCTGAGATCAAGTTAAATCTCTCTCTCTTTCTCTGCCAAACAAACGAAAAAATTTAGACTTTAATAACACAGAAACGTTAGACTAAACAGCTGTCAGTTCCTAAAAAAATCGCAGAATCCATATACAACAACTTAAACTTAATGGGCACATTGGAATCGAGACCATTGTCATCAGGAACAGTTATATTTATCAATTAGCTTGATTTTTAAAACTGGTACACTTAGCATTGCTAACAGACAGTTAACAGCTTGACTGACTTGAACTTTATAATGTAATTTTATAACTATTATATTTTTTTGTTTGTTTTTGTGTTGTATTAAGTAATTTATCTTAATATTTATTAATAAGTTGTATATATAGTTAATTTTATAACCTATTATTATACAACAAATGCAGCCTTTAGATATTCTCGTGAAGAAGTTTTATCTACAGCAGCATTGTACCTAAGGACTAAGGTAAAAATACATTTCTTACTAACTTCTTTTATTTAACACAACTTTTATTGAATGCATTATCTTAATATTATGTTTCATTAACTATGTATGTAAGAACAAGTGATTTTTACATTTTATTTACATTATTGTATGTACTTGTTCAAACTTGTAATCTGATTATGTAGAGTAGTGCAAACTAAAATCTGATTAATAGCATTAGCATTTAAAAATATTCATTGCTTTCGCAACTCGGGGACTACAATGAGTAACTGAGGTAGGCGTAACGTTTAATTTTATCTTTTTTAATATCTACGCATGTCAATGTGTTTAATCTTTCCTTTAATCAAGTCCAAACCATCTGTGTTACTTACCATCAGGTGACAATGTGGCCCTATTAATAAAAGAAAAAATCGGGCAAGTGCGAGTCGGACTCGCGCCCTAAGGGTTCCGTACAAAGATTTTTTCCCGATGTAGGTAACCAGTTTTTTTTTGTTTTCGGACCTTTTCCTTTACTTCTTCTGTTAGACTTCCCTTCTTACCAAATTCCATGATTTTAGGTCAATGGAAAGTACCCTATAGGTTTTGATTCGAAATTTCGAACATACTAAAATTACCGTTTATTTAGATTGCGTAAACTTACAAACTTGATTTTTTTACAGCTTTGGCCCTAGTTATGAATTTTTGATTTTAACATGATAACTCGTATTCCTGAGAACTTTTTTTTTAGGAATACGAGTTATCTTGTTCTGTATTGACAGACAGTTGGACAACAAAGTGATCCTATTAGGGTTTCTTTTTTCCTTTGGAGGTACAATAAAAATACTAGATATTAAAATAGACGCAGATTAAGTTTTTGGTTTTTTTTGTTATATAGGATCTGCCAATCAGTCGCAAGACTATAAGCAGGTTAGTTCAGTGAATATGGCTTTTAGGCGAGAAGACCAGCGTCTTGTTTGCCTTCTTTAGATCACATCCCCCCTTTTTTTTGGAAAAATAACAAAAAAAAATCGTGTTACAGACTAAAACTTGTCAGTCCGTTATAATACGAAAACGTAATTTACGTTACATGCAACATCAGAGAGGCACAAGAGTTTTGTTGTTCACACGATAAGATACCATGTTTTTAGGTGTTGGTCCTATAAACAACCTTACAGCTAAAGCCTTAACAGTACCTAATACTCACCTTGACTATGCTATTAAAGCCAAATCTATGTGAGGACAATCTACCCACTGTATAATTGCCCATACCTGACCTCAATTCAAGGACACGTCTCAGCTCCACTTGAATGAATAGGCCACTGATGAGTGACAAGGACGTACAATACCTAGACATTTAGATACATATATATATCCTATCTATAAACATGAATATTATGACCTGATTTATCGTTCGGATACTGAACTAAATACGGAATCATAAATATACCGTATAAAATTAAAACATAAAAGGAGCTTCTAGTAATTCCCTTAGATTAGGTTTATTACTCATAAAACAAGTTTTTTTAATGGCATGGACATCTGGGCATGGCCACATAAGAGGTAGGTATAATTTTATGTTTGGTACCTACACGAGATTTAAAAATAAACGAGAAAAAATGTCAAAAAAGTTGTTTATACAAAAAAGAAACGATAGGGTTGTCAACACCCTGAGACTTGCTTCATGGTAGTACAGTTGCACTAGCACGAGACATCATTTATCAAACAATAAACATTAAAAATTGTTCATATAAGAACACAAGACCAAAAAATAAATAGGGTTGTCAACACCCTGAGAGACTTGCTTGATGGTAGTACAGTTGCACTAACACGAGACACCATTTATCAAACATGTACAAGATAATTCGCAAGTAACAATACTCGTACATTGTCGCTCTATTCCAAGTGTTGCAATGCAACGCGCAGTGTTGAGGCCGCTCAAATGCTAACCGGTCAGCGGAGGCTCCGATGGATCATTACTGCGCTTGCGCAACGCGCGATTGTGACCATTTGCATACTAGGGCTATCAACTGGGTTTTATTGTGTAGTATATTTTCCAATCAAATGTTTTGTTAAAGTCAGACCTATACTTTTTTGATCATAGTAAGCTTAGATCTTATTTTTTGAAATGACAAACAGATAACAATCGAATTGTGTTATTGTAAAAGTCATATCAAATAAACGTGAATAGTTTGTTTGCAAACACATGCAACTATTTAGCAGTCTTGTTGTGGGTCAAAAATAGGTACTAAAAATTATGGCTATTAATAATTATGCTACTGCACATGATCCGATGTGAATGATGTTTTTTGACAAAATGGCAACAACATATTATACCTTCAATAAAACGCACATTTCGATATATTGTTACTTGCAAGATTGACTGCCTCGTTGGTCTAGTGGTCAGCACGCTGGGTACTATCCACGAGGTCCCGGGTTCGAATCCCGGGTCGGGCCGAGAGTGTTTGGGTTTTTCTGTCTTGAAATTACTCAGACACAGTTCCGGAGTCAGGAAGTTGGTGGTGTTAGAACCCCCGTGCCTCGGAAAGCACGTTAAGCCGTTGGTCCTGCGCCTAATCTCTCTACGGTCATGTCGGACTGCCGTCTCACCGAATTATGGGAGTGAAGGAACAGAGAGTGCACCTGTGTATTGCGCACACACTTGTGCACTATAATATGTCCTGCGCAGTTGGCTAATCTCTGTTGAGATAGGCCGCCGTAGTCGAAATCGGCTAGGAGGACATCATCATCACTTGCGAGATGAATTTGGATTATTTATTACTTCTTTATCTAAATTAAAATCATGGCTTTATTTTTGATAGCCCTGTTGCATATCCTTACGTTTAAAGTTACGGGTTTTCTTGATAGAACAGGGTGTGTGTTTAGAACTGGAGCAATTTGGCGATTTGGCAGATTATGTTTTATCTACCGTAATTGCTCTATTAAGCTTTTTTATAACGTATGTAATATCAAATCGCAATATTATAACAGACCTTTCTAATATCGCAAATTATCGAAATCATTATGAGTATAAAAAACCTACACCACTCAAGTTTACAGTAATATTTATCGATAGGAAAATACTGTTTAACTATGTTAAAGTAGGTAAAAAGTCTGAAATCGTAGCAGCTACCTCCGTTTATTGTTAACTTTTGTTACTTGTATAATTAAACGTAATTGTTCATAAGAAACAAAATGAACGAAAACAGTGCCTTGTAAACAGTATTTTTTTACACCTTTGTCAAGCACATGCCGGTAGACTCGCGCTTAGATAACTGGATCGTGGAAAACCGCCCTTGGCTGAATGCCGAAAAAGTAATCTTAGATTTTATTTTCTCAGAAAGCTGAAATGGGCCCAGACCTAGGTATAATTCGCTCGTTATTATTTCGTTCTCTTAAAAGTACACAAGACCCGGCACTTTCGTCCTCATTGGCTCAATGCCAGCACTAAATGTCAGCCACCGGTGCCATTACGTATTTACACCTTCCGGTTCCTTCGCGTTGTTTGGTTAATTCGCTTGATGCCATTTTGAAAACACTCCGAGGAAGCAAGGATACCGGCTAGTTGGAAAACAAGCCGAGCTGCTAATGGCTTTTGAGTTTAAGTAACTTACTTTTAAACTTTTTACTGTTGGTGTTTTACTTTGAGATTGTTTTGTGTACGAGTAACTATGATTCTTCGAACTGATCTCAATGACTAAAAGTATTTTAAAATGAAAAATTGCGTAAAATTGATTTTGTTTATTTTCTTTACTTTTGTTCATAAATTAGAAGAATAAAATGTTACGAAGAATTTACAGTCAATTCCCAAAAGGCGTGGCTCCACGTAAATTAAACAATCTTCAACCATATTACGTGAATGCATGTAGATTAATTCATTAAGTAACATGAGTATGTAAATCAACGTTTTGAAGGTAGCTTAAGCGATTAAACAATTAACTGTATTCAAAGTAATGGGTATTTACAGAACCAACCGATATAGATAAATACGATTTACCTCATATACAGTTTGGGAGTTAAGTATTTATTATTGAGTTAGAAGCCAAAGTTTCTTAAGACCAAAACACCACAGTAGTTTCATTTATAGCTTTATTTCAGTAGTATAAACTAAGTGTCTCAATTTAATGAAATCACTAAAAGTTAAATTATCTACTAACTGAAACACGGATAACTTATAAACTTTCAATTTTCATACATACTGATAATGAATAAGCCATTGCCATAACACTTGTATAAATATGAGACGGCTAATTGAAATTAATAACACATGGTAACACGACATAGTGGAGACAAAATATTAAATAAGCCGTCTCATATATTTATTCAAGTGTAATAGCAATGGCAAAATCATTATTTGTAAGGGGACGAGAGTCCAGCACAACATTAATATCCTCAATGAATCGGAAGGATACTTTGTGCTTGTAACATTTGATCACATGTTACATATTGTTTCCTCATGTTACATTTCGTTTCACCAGCTGACACTTCTCGGCGGGGGAGGAGGCCTAAAAAGACAAAAATCCTATTATGGACTGATGTAAAGTATTAGTTATACGCTTCACGAAATATCACGAAATAAATTTGTGATTATGTGATAGAAAATGTGTTAGAATTTAACACAATAGTCAGAACAAGTTTTCATGTTATAATCACCTTCAAACTTTCGCGTTGCATTGTCGAAAACGGAAAGTAACTTTTATCGATGCGTTAATTCCCGTTTCAATAAGTTTTCGTGCTTTTTTAATAGGTGGTAGATGAGTTTGAAGGTTATTAGTTCGTTGTGCACTTATTTTCAGCTTAATACAGATACCTACTCGTAAGTATTTTAACTCGCAATATTCTTAAGTTGAGTAATAACTAAGGACACTTTTGGCTTGTAAATATAGTTTTGGCTATTAAATATTATGATTTATACATAGTGGAACTTCTTATTACTCTCCTAATAACTTGTACAAGCTTTTCTACGCAACAAATCTTTAATGCTTGCGTTCAGTTTACCTAAATTCAAGTTAACCTTCGAACAATGGTTGTACATTGAATCAATTAGTCAAGACTGCAGGGCACAATCAGCACCCTTATTCAATTAATGTTCCATTGCAGAGCCCAAAGGACTTCCGCACACCACCGGTGAGGGTTAATTCGTTTAGTTAGTACTAACCTTAGAGTATCTACAGATTTTCTCCAAATACCAAGACAGACATGCTCGACATTTTCGATAAATAAAATTGTCTGTGTATCAAATATAAATTAACAAATGTCCCAATAAAGTGTCCTTTAGGTAGGTAATTAGAAACAGAATCAAATTGCGACATCAACTATATTGAAAATTGCATTTCCCTTTCACACATAATACAGAGACTGGAGGTCAAAAACTGTATTTGAGAGTTGAGTGTGTAGTTGTTTTAGTGTTTACGAATCAGCAAGGCCCTTAGATAAGATGATATTTCTACAGGGAACTTCGCTATCGCCAACGAAATGTCAAAATTTGTATGCAAAAGTTACGTGATGTTTCAATGGTTAATGTGAGTTTCATATATTTTGTTAGCCATGGCGAACTTTGCTTAAGAATAGACTGCAACTTGCCTACGGGCCTAGGAACCCTATTCTACAACAAAGCTCGCTATTGCAAAAAAAATGAAACTGACAAAAGCTATCGAAACATCATGTGACATAATATTTTGACTTATCGTTGGCGACGACAGAGCGCTGTAGAATAGATTGCATCTTATCTCGGGGCCCAGTTGAGAGAGAGATTCATGATGTCATTATCAATCATTAACAAACACGTTTTACGTTATGGTCAACAAATATGATACCGAAGAGTTCTCTCATGATTCGCCCACAAGAGTTAAGTTGACATGTCTACCTACGTATCACTGTGTCAGTACCCCTGGCACAGGTTTGACTAATACAATTAGAAGGTGTACTAACCCTGGGGTGTTCCAATTACTGCCGTCGCACACCACTGTCGTTGGCGTGCCATCTTGGTGCCTGTTTGCAGAATAATTCATTAGTGGCAATTTGGTAAAAGGATTAACTTACGCTATTCGTAAAATATTTACTAAGGGTCAGTTGCACCAAGACTGCTGCCACTGCTACAGCTATTTGACAGACTTTGATAGGGAATGTTTGCTACGCCGAAATGATTAAGGTCACTTTTCTAAAATTTTGCTATTATGGTGCAGTTTGCTATTTTGGTTTTGGTATGGTCTATTATTATGGTTTTGCTAAGGTTATGATTACCTAATAACATAAATACATAAGTAGGAAGTTGCTTTAACTCGCATCATTATCTAAGACTTGTTAATTTCAAATCATTAATAGGTACAATTTTTTCTGTTGTCTGTTTTAGAAGAACATACCCAGATCCAAGGTTGGTGAGCGTCAGCGCCTCATGGGCTCGAATCTTCCAGCCATAGGTTCTCCATAACCTGACGCAGAGCGGAGTGAGAGCAGAACACCATAGGAGACCGAGAAGAACCCCGCAGAACCACCACCCATGCTAGAAATTGAAAGCGTCCATCTTAGTGGCCACTCCGTACCATACTATGACCGCGCTATAAACATATTAGGCACCGAAATAAAACAAAGTTGGTGGAATGGAGGAGCATAGTGGGCATTCGTCCTATACTTTTTAATTTAAAGAACAAGGTACACAATGACCCGGAAGAATAATTAATAATACCATACTTCGATAAACCTTATAAAGGTTATTGTTTGGTAACGTTTCATAATTTTGACCATCATAAAAGTATAAGTTATAATAGAGTATTCGTTCATCGACACTTAAGAGTAAATAATAAATACATCAATGTTATCCTTGACGTTGTTATTGATACTGCGTAGGTGAAAAGCTTGTAAAAGAGCCGCGATAAGAGGTTTTATTGCATTCTAAATGTCACAGTCATTACGGGTGGCAATGCTTCGATAAAACATTTATTTTAGGACTTAGTGCTTACCAAATGCGTAGATACATTTTATTACACTAGTATTGTTACGGACATCCAATCAGTTACTTTATGTTTATATTTGAATGTTGTAATTTAGTATAAGATATTTGTGGATTCAATAAAGTTTAATTTTCTCATAGGGCTTAGCATAAGAAATAATGTAAATTAGCTCAGGGCTTGTTTTATTTAATAAAGATAGCAAACCGGTTATCTATTAGGTGATTCCTACTTGCAAAAGTTAGGCAGGTAGGAACTAATAATAAAATTTAAAGTAGGTAGTTTGGTACAGGGGCGAAGGAGACCCTATCTGGTCGTCCCACTCAGGCAGTGTGGGACCGGTAAGACCAATAGTCTGTCCCTGTCCCTCATCTCGCACATCTCGAGGGAAGGTAGGAAAACCCGCAGAGGTAGAATATTGTGAGTGGGAATTGTTAGGCTATCGGTAGGTAGTTGTGAAATGTTGTAGAAAGAGATAGGAGATACGCATCGGTTGCCTCCCTCAGTATTTCGATGTTTTGAGGGTGGCTGTTGAACGCGTTGGAAAGAGTAACGTAGGTGCTATCTTTATCCTTTCGCCAGTAAACACTAGGGTGCTTTAGTCACTTAGTAAGACCTATGTTATTAGTATAAGTATAGGGCCGTGGGCGCCGGATTTTGTTTAGCTGCTCTCACGGTCATCGGTCTCCAATAAAGAAGAAAGAAACAAGAAGGGTTTTATTTGAAGAATACAGTCCATAACATCGGGGGAACGAATATCTATATATTGGCTCGAGTGCGTAGCTAATATCGTCTGGTCCATTGCTCGCCGGATAAGAAGAAATCAGCATCGCGGCATCGACTTCGTGTGTGAAGTGTAACCAACAACGAGGGATCAACGAAGCCGCGATCAAGACTTACTCCTGTGAGAGAGACGATCACATTTACACGAGTGTACCGTGGCTCCGGCATTCACCACCTAACGGTGCCAAACGGTGTCTGTCGCGAGTTAACGCCGTTTCCAGGCGGTGCAGTCTTTCGGGCCAGCTGCCACATATCGCGCAAGCGATTGCGAACTAGTCCGACCGCGCCAGTACGGTGTGCGTAAGCGTGGGGGCCGGACTGTAGGCACTGCTGAGGGTCCTGGACATTCCAGCCAGCGACTGAGCACCCCGCGGATGCGTACATTCTCTGCTGGGCGGTTCCTTCCCTTCCGATCCTGCACGACCATCCATCCTCGAACAGGCTCCCCTTGGTAGCGTACCTGTTTGAGATTGATAGGAGTAGGGGCAGCAAGAAAGAAGATGCCGACGACAAGAAGCCAAGCTGGGAGGAAAGAGACGGAAGACTCAAAACAACGCAATTTTAAAGGGCCACCCGCATCACCGTCAGTGCAAGCCACCGCAAGCATGCCACAAGCCCAAACAAGCGTAGTACCTGCAGAAAGCGGACATATCGAACCAGTGGAGAGGCGTCACGACGCCGACGCCGACGCGCCTAGGACAAGGCCACCATCGTCGAGAGGTTCAAGCGTCG
The DNA here is from genome assembly GCA_949316185.1 of Pyrausta nigrata. NCBI lineage: Eukaryota > Metazoa > Arthropoda > Insecta > Lepidoptera > Crambidae > Pyrausta > Pyrausta nigrata. Next base: position 7,050,028 of record OX438947.1, read on the forward strand.
CCGCTCGTTTGAAACAAGCGGAGTTACTAGCAGCCGAGAAGTTCGCGGAGATACAGCGAAGAGAGATGGCGATAGAAAAGAATTTAGTTCAAAAGCGATTGGAATATGAAATAGCTACGATTATGAAGACTGATGAAGAGGATCGTGACCGTGAGAGCCTACCCGCCGGTGAAGTCCAAGCGAGGGTGGATGACTGGCTGGACAGAACCCAGTCCCGGCGTCACGACGAAAATGTGCAGATACCCACAACAGAAATGTCATTCGGCGTTCCTACCCTCCGAGAAGAGAGGAATGACAGAGACAGACATATGTTTACGCGTCGCAAGGAAAAGGAGGCGCGTAATATGGAAATGGACAGAAACCGACATTTAAACTCGCCAAGCATAGAACCAAATCAAGTTAACAACAATAGTGAACATAATGAGCAGCGACTAATCAACGAAAACAATGAATGTAAGGCAGGGCCCCGAGGTGATATGGACGGGGTTGAACGACTTGCTACTACATTAGAGAGGATTATGTCAAAGCGACCGGCCCCACGTCAAGCTATTGAGTTGCCGATATTTAATGGAAATCCAAATGAGTGGTTGCCTTTTAAAGCTGCGATGCAAGAGTCAACGAGATCATGTAACTTTAGTAAGGCCGAGAACCTGGCTAGACTACGAAATTGCCTGAAAGGAGAAGCCAAGGAAGCAGTAGAGGCGTTGTTGTACGGTGCTACAGATCTCAATAAAATCATGCGAACGCTAGAACAGTGTTACGGAAGACAGGAAGTGATTATAGATCGAGCACTGAACGACCTGAGAAGCCTGCCGCGAGTGGGTACCACAGCCAGTGAGTTGAACATATTCGCTATAAACGTACAGAACATCGTGTGTACACTGGACTCGGTAGGCAATAGAAGTTACCTAAGAAATCCGATGCTGATACGAGACATAGTCGAGAAGCTTAGCCCACACCTGAAGGCGAGATGGTGCGACTACGCGGTCCAGTATTCAAGCTATTCGGAGCCAGAGATCGTCACATTATCGCACTTTTTAATGGAAGAAGCTAACAAGGCTATTCGTTTCGCATACGTACCGCAACCTAGCAGCTCCGCAGCCAAGAAGGAAGTCGTACAAGGTAAACCGAAGGCGAACACGAAAGGAAGAAACACCGGGGTGTACGCCACAGCCGACGAGAAGGCGATGACGCCACAAGAGAAACCGTGTTGTTTATGTTGCGGCGGGGACCACGAAGTACCGAAATGCTAGAAGCTTACAACCATGACAGTGCGCGAGCGATGGGATTGGTTAAAAGAAGAAAAGATATGCTTTCTATGCTTGAATAGTAAACACAGGCGGTTTAAATGTAAGGCGCAGATGTGTAATGAGAATGGCTGTAACCGACGTCATCACAGGCTGTTACACACAGAGTGTAATAACAGCGGAAGTCAACAAAGCCAGGAAGTGGTAGCCTCAGTTAACCACACTGCTGGGGCAGCCGAGGTGCTGTTGAAGGTGTGTCTGATCGTCATTGAGTGGCCACGGGGTAGAGTAACTACACACGCTCTACTTGACGAAGGGTCCACCGTAACATTGATAGATCAGAGTGCTTACTCTTGAACGCAATGTCAATCTCAATTTAATTCCAATGCAATTCCGATCGTGCGACAATTTGGTACCCTTGAAAACAATTTCGGTAGGATTGTATTGCTCTTGAGTTTGCACGCGGGATTAGAAGTTAGACATGAAGTTAGTTACATCTTCCACTTGGCAGCAGAGCAAAACAGACTATCAAAGAATGAATTCATAGAAAAGAATTTGAAGAAAATATTGAAAAATCCAATGTTTTGTCTAAAATTACTCATAATTTATATTACTTTTTAATATCAAACAGTATAAAATTGTTTTTGATGTAAAACTTAATAAAATAATGTATTTTATGTAGGAACGGCAGCGTATGCATTAGTTTGTTTGTCTACTGTAATTATCACCGAAAACTATGTCAGTTTCAAGTGGTCTTTGGTGGTAAACTTTGCTTTAAAAAGTGTTTGTTTTAAAGTGCAAAGGTATTTCAAGTGGTTTGTGCATTAAAGTTTGTGAGAAATGTGTGATAAAATGGATTTCAAGATTAAAGTTTTAAATCACAACCCGTGAGGACCCCACAAGTGCCAGTGTGTGTACTTACTGTAAAAGCTCATTCATATTCAAGGTAAATCTATTTGTTTGTTTATTGCCTTGTTAATTGTGATTATTGCAAAAAAGATAGTGCTGGCTGCTAATATCGGTATACCAAAATAACACTAAAACTTAGGAAAACTTGAGGGAAATTTGAGGTTACAAAATTAATAAGTATTTTGTACTTTTATTATTCTATGCTAAAATCACTTTCTCTCTTTTTACATTGACAACAAGGGCTCTTGTTCGTGGCACAATTCTAGGAAAAGGGCTTCGGTGAGCCGATAGTTCGCCTGAAACTTATTGTCGCTCATAGCTATATTTTTATCGGCCAAACGGGCAATTCTCCGTAAATAACGCCTTTGTTTTATGTACATCCTATTGGCTTTACGAAGAATAACATATTGTAAAACTACGCGATTCGTTTTATGCACCTTTTAGCTGATTATAATGAACTCAATTTCAATAAAGTTACACTTTGGTTATTGTGTCAATTCACAATAAAAACACAAGATTAACGCAATAAGCAGCTGTCAATTTAGCGTCAAGAGTATCATTTCGCAATCCCGCGACGCGATCTCAATGTCTATTAGTTCACAAAATTTCCACGCAATTCAATTTTAATGTGGCGCTAGTGTCGGTTTCAAGAGTGCCGTTTGACGTTTTTTCGATTGAAATTGAAATTGGACATTGGAATTGCGAGTCAAGAGTAAGCCTACAGGACTTAGCAGATTACGTCGGCGCAGAAGGCCCGGTTCGAGACTTACACATATGTAGTGTGAACACGCAGAGCGTACCACACGCAAGCAGAGAAGTAGAGGTTCGAATTATCGCCGGTAACAAGGAAGAATATAAGGTGAAAGCGAAAACCATGGAGAACCTCCGCTTGAATAGTCAAACGGTAGATCGAAGCTGTTTGAATAATGGACACATGCGTAACCTGAACGAGAGTAACGTGTGTTATGTAAACGCCAAGCCGCGTGTACTCATAGGCGGGGATAATTGGCATCTTATAGTAAGCAGGAAGCTGTTGACAGGCAAACGCCACGAGCCAGCAGCATCGCTCACCAGACTGGGGTGGGTGATACATGGTCTAGCGCCATCCCGGATCATAAGGGAGAGAGATACGGTGCTATTCGTCGACGGCCATGAGAAGGCTCGGTCTACGCAACCTGACGAAGAGTTACACAATATGGTGAAGGCGTACTTTGAGATCGATTCTCTGGGCATAGAGAAGAAGGAACGCGAAAACCCTGAAGATGTTCGCGCCTTAGAAGCTTTCGAGTCTACAGTGAGATGTGTCAATCAGCGATACGAAGTTGGATTGCCATGGCGCAAGGTTAACACAGTTATGCCGCCGAGCTACGATGCTGCGAAGCGGAGGCTCATGTCAATCGAGAGGAAGATGGACGCATCAGAAGACTTCAAAAGTAAATACACTGCTCAGATCGACGGTATGCTGAAGAAGGGCTACGCAAAAGAGAGCCGAGAGAGCGATACACAGAGCCCACGTCTCGGTATTTACCGCACTTTGCCGTGGTAAATGTAAACAAGCCACAGAAGATAAGACTAGTGTTTGACGCCGCAGCGAAGAGCAACGGGGTATGCCTGAACGACGCGCTATTAGAAGGCCCCGATTTGCTAAGAGACTTAGCCGGAATTTTATTTCGATTCAGAGAGAAGGCTATCGCAGTAACCGCAGATATCAGAGAGATGTTTCTACAAGTAAAGATAGCACGGGAAGACCAACCGGCTCAGATGTTTTTGTAGAGAGGCGATGACAGAGCAGCACCACCGAAGAAATATAAAATGACATCAATGATATTTGGCGCAAAGAGCTCACCTTTTCTAGCACACAGCGTAAGAAACCACAACGCGAAGAAGCACGCAAGAGAGTTCCCGACAGCGTACGAAGCCATAACAGAGAACCACTACATGGACGACTGGGTAGACTGTTTCGATACACAAGAAGAAGCCCGTGACGTTATTAGAGACGTAACTCACGTGCACGCGCAGGCAGGATTCATGCTCGCGGCCTTTAACTCAAACGGGCCTGACGTCATGCGTGAGCTGCCGTTAGAAAGCCGTGCAACCGCACCGAAACAGCTCTGCTCTAGTGGGGATCAGCAGGGGCGTACATTGGGCCTTGTGTGGGACGCTAACGCAGACGAGCTAGGCTTCGACACCGACCTAGTTAGAGTGCCGCGGGAGGTGAAGATGTTAGAGCGAACGCCGACCAAGAGGGAAGCATTGAGCGCAGTAATGTCTATCTTCGATCCGTTGGGACTGCTGAGCTACTACACGATTAGAGCGAAGATTCTAATCCAGGAAGTATGGCGCCTACAAACCGGCTGGGACGAGGCTCTACCTGAAGAAATAGCGAAAGAATTCGGCGTATGGCTACGTAGTGTAGATTCACTTAGCAGACTGCGGGGTAGACCCCGTCTCTACTCTTTAACGGGGGGAGTGACTAGAAAGCAGCTGCACGTGTTCTGCGACGCCAGCGAGTCTGCTTACGCGACGGCAGCTTACTGGCTTATAGAGTACGAAGATGGGTCGAGACGTGTTGTATTGACAGCAGCGAAGGCTAGAGTAGCCCCGATGAAGACTCAAACGATACCACGTTTAGAGTTACAAGCGTGTTTAATAGGAACGAGGCTCGCGTCGGCGATAGTGACAGAGCACAGATGGCAACCAGATAGAGTTACATACTGGACGGACTCTACAACCGTTCTATATTGGATTGGGAACGACAGAGTGCGTTACACCCCCTACGTAGCGCACCGACTGAGAGAGATAAGCGAGTTTTCAAGTCCGAATCAATGGCGGTGGGTGCCGACGCAAGAAAACGTAGCAGACGACGCGACGAGAGTCGTCATTGAAAATAAATGTCAAGAAGACAGATGGTTCACAGGGCCGTCGTTTTTGTATCAACCAGTCAGCACTAAGAGCAGCGAGGAGATAGTATGTAGCGTCACGACAGACGAGAAATGGAGCGTGCCAGACGCCGGGCGTTTCTTTAACCACGAGCGCCTAGTGAGAGCGATGGCATACGTGTTGTTGTTTATAGATAAATGTCGTGGGCGCGCATCTGTTATGACCAAGGAGCACATAGATAGAGCAGAAAGATGGTTGATAAGGCGCAGGCTGACTCATTTCAACAAGATATAGAGCGCCTAGGAAGAGGCCAAAACTTGAAGACAGGAAGTCGCCTCAAGTTGTTGGATCCGTTTATCGACGAGGAGGGCGTGTTGCGGGCGAGAGGACGAACGAAGGCAGCGGGTGCGTCTGCCCCCGATACTACGCCCGTAATATTGGACGTTAAGCAACCCACGGCGCGGTCGTGATTGGATGGGTGACCATTCCGACCATGTAAGTGACGTCCATGACAAGCATCTCCGTGCTTCGGAAGGCACGTTAAGCAGTTGGTCCCGGCTAATATCTGTGGTATTAGTCGTTAAGCCTAGTCAGAGGCCCTAGGGCGGCTTGATAACTTCTGACAGTAAGGTTTGTCACTTGCCTTACATACACCCCTCCACCAATCCGCACTGAGCCCGCGTGGTGAAGTATGGCTCGTTCCTCCTCATAGTTGAGGTGAGGCCTTTTCCCAGCAGTGGGATCTAATAGGCTGACTTATTAATATTGGACGGCAGCCACCCGTATGCGCGGTTGTTGTGCAATCGGGAACACCGTCGCGCCCACCACTCCCACAACAAACGCGTCGTTAGCGACGTGAGACAGAAGTATTGGATCCTACGATTGCGACCTACAGTACGTGCCGTGGCCTACAAGTGCACTTTTTGTCGAATGAGGAAGGCGAAACCAGTGAGACCAGTGCTGGGAGACCTGCCGCGCGCTAGAGTAGAAGCCTTCACCAGACCATTCTCTAACTGTGGTCTAGATTTCTTTGGTCCCATGATAATAACCGTGGGCCGTCGTCACGAGAAGAGGTGGGTGGCGTTATTCACATGCCTCACTACAAGAGCCGTTCATATAGAGCTGGTAGCAAGCTTGTCGACCGACTCAGCTATCATGGCATTGCGGCGGATGGGAGCGCGACGAGGGTGGCCACAAGTAATGTACTCCGACAACGCGACGAACTTCAAGGGCGCAGACAAGGAGCTACGAGCAGCGATGAATGAGTGGGAGCCCGCTCTATGGGACTTCGCGCTCATCCAGCGCATCGACTGGCGCTACATAGCACCGGGGGCGCCGCATCAGGAGGGAGCGTGGGAGCGACTCATACGCTCAGTCAAGAACGCGCTACGAGTATCACTGAACGAGAAAGCACCGAAGGAAGAGGTTCTACAGACTCTGCTGGTAGAGGTCGAGCACGCACACTATGAACGCCCGACTGCTCACACACGTGCCTGTCAGCGCTGACGACCCGGAGGCGCTTACCCCAAACCACTTTCTTCTGGGGGGATCGCGCGGCCTACCCATCACCGGGCCGTGCGTTGTTATGTTTATATTTGAATGTTGTAATTTAGTATAGGATATTTGTGGATTCAATAAAGTTTAATTTTCTCATAGGGCTTAGCATAAGAAATAATGTAAATTAGCTCAGGGCTTGTTTTATTTAATAAAGATAGCAAACCGGTTATCTATTAGGTGATTCCCACTTGCAAAAGTTAGGCAGGTAGGAACTAATAATAAAATATAAAGTAGGTAGTTTGGTACAGGGGCGAAGGAGACCCTATCTGGTCGTCCCACTCAGGCAGTGTGGGACCGGTAAGACCAATAGTCTGTCCCTGTCCCTCATCTCGCACATTCCGAGGGAAGGTAGGAAAACCCGCAGAGGTAGAATGTTGTGAGTGGGAATTGTAAGGCTATCGGTAGGTAGTTGTGAAATGTTGTAGAAAGAGATAGGAGATACGCATCGGTTGCCTCCCTCAGTATTTCGATGTTTTGAGGGTGGCTGTTGAACGCGTTGGAAAGAGTAACGTAGGTGCTATCTTTATCCTTTCGCCAGTAAACACTAGGGTGCTTTAGTCACTTAGTAAGACCTATGTTATTAGTATAAGTATAGGGCCGTGGGCGCCGGATTTTGTTTAGCTGCTCTCACGGTCATCGGTCTCCAATAAAGAAGAAAGAAACAAGAAGCGTTTTATTTGAAGAATACAGTCCATAACATCGGGGGAACGATCGTTTATATATTGGCTCGAGTGCGTAGCTAATAAGTATATAAGTACTACGCTTTACAAAACCTAAATGGCACACCTTCAAAATTATGAAGACAGTTAGTTATCCGTATATATCAAATTATCCATATTATATTAACAGTATATATTTATAATATTAACAGATTATATTGAATAACATTAAAGTTTAAGGGACAACGTTTATGTTTTTTTTTAAATGACAGCGTTTTTACAAATTATGTTATTGCACGTCGTGTATAACTCAAAAATTTGCGCGCTCCACTCTCCTTTTGTGGTGTTTTTCGATGCCCACATCGTGTAAACCCCTAAAATGATCATAACCTTAATACGTATAGTGTAGTTATAACTCAAAAATTTCCTTTACGACACACATTTTCGAATCGGCCATAGCAAGTCAGGGTACCGTCTGAGTTTCATAAAATACCTACGAGTATCGTTGATCTAAGTAAATAAGGTTATAAATGACGTATAATCTTCGTGTTTTTTTAAAATAAAAAAAAATATTTCCAATTTGAATGTAGGCGGAAAACCTAAATGAGTTTTCCGGTGCCATTAAAAATTAAGTAAATAAATAAAATAAAGTCAAACAGTCTGGTATAATTGAGTTTCGGGTGGCAAACAAATTCTGAAGAGTGCTTTCCGAAGTGATTCCGGGCACAAACAGTGAATAGCTTTTGGTCCAATAGATAACAGGAAATTCTATTTGAGTTAAGTTAGCGGAGGTCATTGACACTTAATCGTGCAATGCCTTTGTGCGAGGCGTGCAAGTCGGCGATAAGAGTGTTTGTTTGAATAAAAAAATGCATTTGCTAATATTTCCAGATTTGAGATGCCATAAATTGAAAGTCTTCGTTTGATGAACTACAGTGCATGGGAGTAGACTGTTCAAAATCGACGTCAGTGTCTATCTTTGGGTGTACCAATCTTTTGCAAGTTAAGAATTCCCAACCGAAATCAGATCATGGAGTCTCCAGCCCTTCTCCAGTATCAGATATAACATTCATACATTGACACTTGCTGTTGGAGAAGAAGATGTATTCTTTTTACCAAAGAAGAGATGTATTTGAAGCACAGCAATGTCGCGAGCGAAGAGACGCCAAACAACGTAAAGGGTTGTAACGTGCTTTCCCACCGACAATGTTGCCCGAGTGTTTTCCCCATTTTTCCCACAACGCAGCGAGTGAGATTCGGCGAGTCATATATTGACATGTATGTTCACGTTCTGTTTGAGAATAATCAGTATTCTTCTTACCAAAGAAGAGATGTATTTGGAGCACAGTAAAGTTCTCAGCGCGGAATAGAAAGCAAGCATTGGGTAGTACCACGCGACGTGCTTACCTACCGACAATGCTGCACGTGCGTTCTCCAGGCCGCAGCGCGTGAGAGTCATACATTGACGATTTTAACTGAAAATATTCAGTATTCTTCTTACCAATGAAGAGATGTATTTGGAGCACAGCAAAGTCCTGAGCGCGGAATAGACGGCAAACAGTGGCTTGCAGCGCGCGGCGTGCTTTCCCACTGACAACAGTACATGAGTTCTCCAGGCCGCTGCATGGGAGATGAGTCGAGAGACGTAGATTGACACTTTCTGGGAAAGAAAATATTTAAGAATATTTTGTTCAGTGTTTATTGAGAGTTTGAGCGTCAGTGGCATAATAGCTAGTGATTGCCTCTCACCTAGGAGCTAGACTTCGATCCCACCGCCATGTACCAATGACTTTTTCTAAGTTACGTACATTAGTTGTTTCACTAACCGATGCTTTTACGGTGAGGGCAAATATCGTGGGAAAACCTGCACAGTCAGGAATGTGTAACCATGATCCAAACACGGAGGTCAGATGGCAGTCCCTCCACTATGATAACCTGATCTACAATATCCTGGATCATGGTCCGAAGCGGACTATAGGCCCTCGCGTGCGAGTGCACAACCGGGATGATGACACGCTAAGATGATGCTGTTTCAGAAGCTAAGATACCGTAAGCCATCCGACCTCCTTCCAACTTCTCAACTTAGCGTCATTGCCTGCCATAACTACTCGTATTTGTGGTTGATCTTACTTTTTTCCGAATCAGTCAACACCTAAAAACTTATATGATGGGACATAATGATATAATGAAAGCAGGGATTTACTACTTACATCCTGTAGAACACAAGTATGCTTTTAATAATCTTGGACAAAGTAGTTTAATATCTCATAATAATTTTAGCTTCGCTCATCAAAGTCTATCGTACATTGTTTCTTTATTGACGTACATTGTTAATTAAGGTTTTAAGATCATTTATAATAGGAAAAAAAAAATGTTAATAGTAGATTGTTATACAAGGGCCGAAAGTGACCATTCCACTCGAGAAGTCGCCAATAGCTCGAGAGTGGAATAGGTGCTTTCACCCGAGTAAAACATACAATTTTCATTTCGACTGTGAGGAAATCAAGGGTATCGATAGACTATTGATAGTTGAGGCTAAAGCAATAGTATCGATAAAATATCGATAGTATCGATAGACTATCGATAGTTGAGGAAAAAGCAATAGTATCGATAAAATATCGATAGTATCAATAGACTATCGATAGTTGAGGCAAAAGCAATAGTATCGATAGAATATCAATAGTATCGATAGTCTACCGATAGTATCAAAGTTCAATACTAAAATCACTATCGATAGCTGATGCAGCTTTGACTATTGCAATAACTATCGATACTCTCGATAGTGGCCTTTTATTTAATAAGTAGTAGGAGTATAAAGTAGGAGGGAAAAGGAAAAGCTATTTCCCACCCGGCTATCTACACATGAAAGTTCAACTTTCCGAACAGGTGAGATAAAAAGAATCTTACAGTAAAAGCACCAGTCTGATGGCACCAGGAAATAAGTGCAGACTTATTTCCTGGTTACATTATTATTATTTATGTATTCTTAGGTTTGGTTTATTTTCTTTTTCTGAATTATATGTGTATATCTCCAATGTGTTTTGTTGCAATAAATACTATCTATCTATCTTAAATCTATTTCACTTACCTTCTGAGCAATCACATCTCCTTGATTATCGATATAAAATTGAGCAGTGTGTATGTGACTAAGAGAAATGTTCAGTTTTCTCCTGAAAGGCATCAGCTGTAGTTCCAGTTCAGTAAGTTTGTATACCACGTCTGCTCGAACTTGTTCCAAAGGCTTTATACTGTTCATGTACAGTCTCCTGGTTCGGGTAGCTGGATTGTAAAAAATATAGTTAAAAAAAGCAATAAGTAAGAATTAATATGTATTTCAATTCTTTCTTAAGATAGAAGATAGATTTAGCTTTGTACACAAACATTGTATAATCTTTCACCGAATTTTGTCTACGGCGGTCAATCCCAACAAGATCAACCAGGTAAGGGGTACTCGGGAGATTTGTAGAGTATGTATGCAATACACAGGTGTACTCTCTGGTCCTTCACTCTAATGATTAGATGAGACGGCAATCTGACATGACTGGAAAATGATCAGGCGCAGTACCAACGGCTTATCGTGCTTTCCGAGGCATGGGGGTGTAATATTAATATTATTACCAAGCTTCTTACTCCGAAACTGGAGTTGGTGGTATTAAACAGAAAATTATAGAAACTATATTGAAGCTTAATGCATGAGCTAAAAAAAGTTTATTTGATTGAACACCAACCTAGAACGAGTTCTACAAACAATCCTTAAATAAAGTCGCCGGAAACTAGGTACTAAATGAATAAATAATGTTGTGAAGACATTCGAAACGTTAAACTTTCGTTTTGGTCTATATAGAAGAAAGTATAATCAGATATTACCCATTGTTTCCAAGCGGCCAGCAGTAGTGAGGTCAGAAACCTGAGCGGCCACGTTTTGAAGCTGGTCGATTAAGGACGGCAAATCCTTGCCTACTATGGGCCCGTTGTAATCCATTCTTGAAAGAGATCATCATGTTAATACTTGTTGTTCTAAATTTTCGTAAATTTAAACAGTAAACATTTTACGTGAAAAAACTGCATACAGACTTATTAAAAAATTAACCAAAAAAAACCGTAAATATATTGATTTCTAACATTTTCCGGACTGTCACCGCTGTTTCTTGAGAAAAGTAAACTATCTTTAGGCAAAGCAAAGAAGGTATTGGTATAGATTACCTGTGATCAGAAAGTCATAATGATGACTTCAACCATGAAAAGTAACCAAAGGTACAACTATTAAATTTATCAACGCTTACCTGTACTTGACCAGATTGACATCTGAGATTACAAGCATTTGCGTCAACAGTCTATTGAAGTTAACTGATATCGTCTTCAAAAGACCCACGTCAATCGAAGAAGCCAGTCTTCCTAAATCAGCTTGCAGTTCCTCCCACTCAAAATACGAGGTCTCTTTGTTCACATCCAAGACTTTGTCGAGTTGAAACACAATGTAAGCTGGACGGTCTTTTTCACAGTCCCTGAAAACGACATAATTGTTATTGACTTAGTATAAATGTAAGTCTTCATTTTTTAGCAACGGCGGTCAATCACAACAGAGATCGGTTGATCTCTGGAAATGTGTGGGCGCACATTTGTACATTGTGATCATACACACACATCACAGGTGCGCTCTAGCACAGGATAAATAATAGTTCAAGTGCTCTAGTTCGGTAAGACGGCAGTCCGATATGAACGTAGAGAGATAAGGCGGATGACCAACGGTTTACCATCGTGCTTTTGGGGGCACAAGGAGTAGCACCACCTACTTCATAACTTTGGAGCTGTTTCTGAGTTGTTACAAGGTAGAAACACCCAAACAAAAAAAAACCCGATCCGAGATTCAAACCCTGTCGATAGAAGCCATCGTACTGATCACTTAACCAACGAGACAGTCTAGTATAAATGATTTATAACCAGGTATCACAGAATAACTTAATGTGATCGATAAATATCAGTCTTCGTAAAATTAGTTTTAATCTTTAAAGTGTATGAGCTCTTAGAAATTGCTCTAAAGTACTAAAATGTACTTTGTCTGAGTATGAATTTATAGCGTTGCGACGTAGCCAAGACACTTTCAGATAAATCGATTGTGACTAAGTACTTACTAAATGATCAGATACTTTTAATGCTGACTGGACTAGGAAAAAATAGCTTAAATATAAATAAATAAAAATATATTTATTGATAACAAGAGTTACATCAAAAATAAATTAAATACAACATAAAACGTGCCTTTAAATCTCACGCAATTACCAGAGGCTCCCAAACTAGGCTCTGCCTGTATCTTGAGAGACCAGTAACACCCATGTAATGTAATGTGTAATAGCCAAATGCTGCTGGATAAGTGCTAAAAAGTTATGTAAGGGAGGGCCCAGGAATAGGCAAATGCTACTGGTTGACTAATAAATAGTTATGTTAGGGCCCCTAAGTACCTCAGAAAGTCCTTGACATAGACATCAATGGTGACGTTATCGAGGTCCCTGAAGAGAGCGTCAAAGATGCCTTCGTCTCCTCTCAGCAGCGGAGATGGCCTGTCCAGGAGCGCTGACAGTGTTTCGTATTGGGGCTTGTCCCATAGAGGGTGGCATACAAACACCTGAATAATGTAACATAGTTTCCTAACTAAAACAAAAAGAAATCCGCGTAGGTTCGCAAGTCCATCCGACCTTTTTTCTGTAAGCCTATCCGTCCGCGGCTTATTCGCTAATCTCTGCGCAAATCACCAGTAGTTACGTCGGTACTTCTATTAGTAGGTAGGTTTACCATGATGATGACTTCCATATGAATTACACACACATAAGACTATAAAATTATACATTTTTAATACAAAGTCGTCTTTATCACATCTGTCATGCCTGATGCCACAGTGTTAAGCTTGATATGCTATCATCCGTACATCCTTTCTTCATTTTAGTGTGAGACCGATTGAATTCTTTTCGCTCCTAGTAATTTATAACTCTTCAGGGCTCATTTATTAGACAAGATGCAATCTCTTTACAGCAAACTTTGCTATTGCTAACAAAATGTATGCAAAAGTCAAATTTCGATGGCGTAAGTAGGTCAGTTTCATACATTTAGTTAGCGATAGCGAACTTTGCTTTAGAATAGATTTCTTCTATTTAATTATTCTATCTAGCCTTTAGGCTAAGGTTTTTAAACCAAAACGCCTACTTTGATAGCAGAGGCAAAACACCAACGCCGTAAAACTCTAGACGTTGCTTACCTCGGCATGTCCTGTGATGAGGAAAACAGCTGATATTACTCCCCACAAAATAACTGATGAAAAACATATCCAGACGGCAGACCTGCAGTAGAAGAGTTATAAATAAATAACTTGTTTCAACTATCACTCCAATTTCCTAGCCCCGAACTAAGCGTGAGCTTATGTTATGGTGACTAGGATACCGGATAGACTCGTTTATAAACATCCATGACTAGCTACAAATGCTCGTGCTCATCACACTTACAATTGCCCCTTGCGAAATTTGAATCCGAAACATCTAAACTTGTAGTCTGGAGCGCGAACCACTACATCAAGACGTTTGCCAGATCTAGTTTTTAAATTTTTAATATTCAACTACCAGTTTACTCTAACAAAACTTTAACAATCAGTGTAAAACAAACTTAGCAGAGATTGCTTCTCTTCAAACCTTACAAGGTTCAATAAGCAATCTTTCAAGTACTTAGTGCGTGGGTGGAAATTGAACTGAAAATTATCCCTCTTAACTACACAGCTAGGTCCGACTAGACCGTAGCAAACAATCCCTAAGAGCTTAGTAAAACATAAATTAATTCTAAGTAAGTGTTTTCGAAATAGTTGTAAGCTTAGTTAGGACGTACTTCGATCTACTCATCGAACTGACAGCCTCGGCACATTTTCAAGTCCACAATACAAACTGTCTCTAAAATTGTTTATGCAATGGATAATTTTCACAAAAGCTTATGCCATATTGATGTTGCTTTTGTATGGCGTGCTGGCTAGGATAAATGATCTAGCGTCACGACGGGGTACTTACTTTAACCCTAGGGGGTAACATGGTGCTAAGATAAAGTCCAAAAGTGTTTGATGTAAGCCTACTGTCTAATCAGCTCATTGCGCGCGTATCTAACTCACACCTTGGCGCTCTGGTAAAGCTACAATGTGAGCGGACAATGTTACCCTCCAGGTCTAAAGTACACCAACACTATAAGTTAAAAGATAAAGAGTACGTACACTTGTAGAGTACGCTTGCCGTGGTCTCTGGCTTGACCGCAGCCACACATCATGGCAAATGTCACGAGGAGCATTATGAAACCAAACGTTACTACGCACGCTGTGAATAAAGCAAACCCATCATTACTTAAAATTACTTTTTAAGATAATCATCACCCTAGCGTTATCCTGGTGCACTCGAGGGCCTAGGATCCGCTTGACTATTTCAATTCGGAGAATTCTCCAGTTAAGGAACTTCAAAGTTATTGTAAATTAGATTTTGGCATCAATTTAACTTTGGGCTCTTGTGAGAAATCTTCTTTTTTGCAATAATAGGCGACATGTTTAGTTTTCGTGAACGTTGATCAATGTAACATGGCACCGTCCATGAATTTACATAGGTTACTTATTTTTACTACTACTAATAATAATTACGAGATTGTAGATTTCATGCAATCCTTTTTTTTCGATTAAGTAGGTTTTAAGGTTATTTATTTTTATTTCATGCATGTCTTTGTTTTCCTTTTCTTTTATTAAATAGCCTATATATTGATCCATGTAAATATCCTTTTCTATTTCATTGACGTGAAAGATCGGGACTTAATTATTGACCAATCTGAGTGCGGCTGTATGAGACGCTAAGTATCACCTAGGGAATTATTTAAACGACAGTTATGTAACTATACACATATCGTACATTGATAAGAAGACTGTCACTAAGCAAAATTGAACTTTTTCCAGGAAGAGCGATTTAAGTTTTGTTCACATAACTTTGCTAGTTTGAATGCATTTAACTATAAAAACATATATTTTCGTAAAACACAGTCTTCTTATCAATGTACGATATGTAAGCTTCATATTCAAGTGTAAGTATAACAATACTCGTACAACAATGATATAACTATTATTAGTAAGACTTTAAATCATGAAGCGGTAGGTTCTTTAAATAGAATAGACTAATAAAGTTATAATTTGGAAATATTTACTCACCTAACATAATTGCCCATCTCCAAAAATCGTATTTCTGGACTCTATCTAAGCCAGATTCTATTCGTCTCGATACTGAATGTAGTCCCGTTGTGAGGTGACGCACTATATCGTTCAAGACGTTTGAAGATTCGTGCACTGACTGCCGACGGGTTTCTATGTCCATGAGAATATCTGAAAATTAAGAGACAGTATTATTTCAGATTTTATTTATAATTTAAGAGCTATACGTTCTTGTCGATGGAGTAATTTCCACGCTTCTCTGGACTCTGCCAGCGTATACGTCATGATGACATCAGCTTTTTCCTTCAACTGCTGTTTGTATGTTCTTCTTGGTCTTCATCTTCTTTTCCTTCTTCCTTTTAATTTGGATTCAGAATCAATCGCAGTTCGCAGTAACTGATATCGTCTTCAGAAAATAGTAATCCTGACGAGCGCGATTATTTTAAATTTGCCTTTACTAGCATAGTATTAATTGTACTGTAAGCTGAATAGTTAATTATTCAGGAGGCTGAAGTTCACAAGCCGTGGCCAGAAACACCTTGGCTTTAAACTTACCTTCATGCGCTTTCGTCTGGCTACTACCAGGGTACTACGCGTGTCTTTAAAGGATGTGGTGTGGCCATTCATAAACAAGATTTAATCTATTTGGTCACTGGAATTAATCATCTAAGCTACACCCTAGTCTCTAAGTATGTCACTATTATATAATCTGTGCTTCAGGTACGGACACGGCAGAAACAAAAGAACATAGGTGATACATTATTATCCCATCTCATTGTGATAACGGTGTTTTTGACCAATTTGAACCGAAAAACAAATTTTGTTAAATAAATTGGCTAAAATTATTTAGAGTATGTCTCATTTTAATTCTTATTAAACGGGCATATTTTTTCGATAAAGGCAATCTTTTTCGACAGAACGGTTTTTTAGAGTCGATTTGAAGTCATACCGTAGAAGGATTTTTTGTTGGGAATAACCCCCTTTATCTCCTTGTTTCGTTTGATCCATGATTTACAGGGCCACCCATTAAACGTAATAGATGCTGTTTTCGTAGTTCATATCTAGATATGGCTTAGGGTCTAGGTCTAGACCTAGACCCTAGAGCCACAGACACTATCATCAGAACTGCATGTGTACTTATATAGGGACAGACGGCAGGTTATGTCTACTTAAGCACACATGAAGTTCTGATGTAACAGTGGCTGTGGGTCTAGGGTCTAGGACTTATACTTGTAGGTACACTAACCTTTCCTAGCCTGCATTGTTTGAGTGATAATCGCAGTAGGCAAAGTTTGAAACTCTTGCCGAGCGGTCGAAATCGCCCGAGTTAGATTATGCACGCCCAATGTCCGGAGATCTAGTAATTGCTTCTCGTGGAGTATCTAAAACATACAAATATTAATTACTTGCGGTAATCATTTTATTTTTTATACTTGAAAAACTGTAAAAGGATTCAGATATTACTTAATTTATTTTGGCCTTTTAAAACAAATATTATAATTAATATTAAGAACCTTAAATTACTATATCCGACCAAGTCAATTAGATAAAATGTCAAACGACAACGAAAATACCAATGGCAATTTGTTAAATTTTTTATAGAATACTTAAGTATATTTTAAGAACAATGTTTTTTTTAATTCCGTCGGTATTTTCGGTGTATCCGTCATTTGTCATTTGACATTCGTCTACTCGGCTTCGTCGGGATGTAACTCTTTGATCCTCTTCTAGCAATCGTACCAAATATAAAATGCCTTAGAGAATTGATCATTCGCGAATAAAACAGGAGCTTTTAAAGTTAAGCTCATTCACGAGGGTTTAGTATCAAACTAGAACTAAATCGATATGAAAACCGATTAAATGCCTTACTAATGGGTAGATTTACCAACCGCTGGCTAATCCTTTTTGATCCAATCCTAATTGAAACCACTTACCAGTTCAAACTTAATCTGCATTTCTAAGGAGTTAGTGTTGATGGTGTCACAGAGTGGTGTGTCCTTGAGATTGCAGAATTTCTTCAGGTTGTCTAGCTGGCGAATTAGGTCTTTTAACCTGTCTGATGCGGCAGCAGCTAAGGCTCCTGCCTTTGTGCTTACGTCACGAAGAGTTGATATCTTTGAGGAGAGATCTTCGCTTTCTAAAAAGCAAATGCATAAATACACAAGCCTTTATTACCTACTATTTACTGGTACTACTACTATCTCGGTCCGTTTCCCTTTAATACAATGTGCATTATGTTGTTATTTTTGCATCAGGTTGACGTGATTTTAATGACAGTTAATTATTGTGAAATAACTGTTTTATAACTTCGGAAGAGCTTTATAATAAGCTTTTATTAGTATACCCTATGCCTGGTGGAAAAAGTTGCCTACCTATTTTTAATAAAGTAGAAAAGTAAGCGCATCGACTTACTTTATGAAGAGGGCGATCATATCATACATTAGCGTAAAATATTATCTAACTTCGGAAACTCGCACACATTTCTTAATTTGAAGGAACTTTCAAGTTGTTTCGTTGTTCGAACGAACTTACGCGTGTAATACAGCTTCAAAGAAAATATGGCAAAGTTGCGAACTTGTTGAATCAAACACGAGTTGTGTTTGAGTACAACACGCAACATTTAAAACACCCTAATGAAATTGACGCTCTCATTAGAACAGAGAAACATAATTAAGCACCTAAAACTCGTGTTTACATTTAAGGCTTTATTGGGCCTATTCGCGGAAATTTGGTGTAACTTGATAATTACATTTGTTCGTTTGAGGTAACAGATATTGTAATACTAGTTGAAATTAATTCAAATATAAAATTAATTTCTTAATAATTTAATCACAAAGTCGGTATTTCCTATCTGTTATACCCAAGGTTTTGCATCTGTTATTTTTCTAATAAAACTTTGAAAGCTTTATCACCGTTATTCATGATAATTATTAACATACATTGTTTTCTAAATAACTAAAATTTATTTAATCCTAAAATCAAAGTATTGTAAGGTCTTAATGAAAGTTTTAAACCTCTGTTTACACTGGGAGTTAAGTCTACCAAATGTTTGTCCTGGCCTTTCAACAAAGGTACCTAAAGTCTAGTTGTTATAAAACAGCCTTAAGGATTTCAATTCCTTAAAATAGCAATAGCAGAACTACAGAAAAGCATTTGTAACCCTTGAGCAATAATTAAGTTTTTAATTGCTTTAAGATTCTTTTGAATAAATTGTTATTCAAATAAGATTTCAGCTATTCTAAAGTTTAATGTTGTTTTTGACCCCAAGTAAAATCGTTTAGAGCTAGTGATTTGTGATCCGGTTTTATTTTTAATAATTATTTTTTGTAATAATAGTAATAGTATGGCGCGATAATAATAAGGAACATCCAACGTTAATAATAATGTTAACTATATTGATTCGATATTCGATTCGCTTTGGTACAAAACAATAATGATTTTTGATGCATTATAACTTTATAATACCTCAGTAAAAGAAGAAGTAGGCACATGTAGGTAATGTTTTTATTTTTGCCTAGAAGACAAATTAAGAAAAAATAGTGAAAATGAAATTACCGGTAATAATATCAGCTAAGGAGTCGAAAACTAATTCAATGCCACTCTCTGATGCGATTGCTTGTTGTATAGGCTCTCCTAACAGAACTTCGACATCTGAAAATAAATGAAACATCCATAAATCAACACTAATGAACCATGAATCATAATATCCAAATACTTTAGGAATGATAGCTGCAAATACTTATTTAATTTATCGACACGAAGTGTAAACGAAATGTATCATTTGAAGTGTTTAACAGACAAATGATCATTTTTGAATGTATAATTCAACACTTTGATAAATGACGTATTTTAAAACTTGTGAACGGGTTCAGATTTTTAGATTGGCTGAATTGAAAATTCAAATATTAAATTGTTTTTAGTGGGATTTTTCTCTATCTTTTAAGGGGTTGATTTTTTATACTCTTAGTGCCCCAGTTATTACTTTTAAATTTATACGATGCAACTGTGTAACCAGAAAAAGCAATTTGTCGTAATAGACAGTAAAATGATTACGTAATAGATTATTCACTAAGGGGGTAATGTGATGTCTTATATCACGGGCGTCATTTTAAATCTCGAGCGTAGCGATAAGGATTCGAGGGTTAGTGTTTACTCCACAGCATAGCAAGGGAGTTAAAAGTAGAATCCTGAGTGCAGCGAGACATTTAAGCTCGCCCAAGACGAAGACGTCTTTATCCCCGAGTAGAATAATCTAGTTTTCTCACTTCCTACGAGGCAATTAATAGAGATTGTACTACAAAAAACATATTTTATCCATATCTTTTCCGGCAGATTTTTAACAATACCAGCGGCTTTACATCTAATGGACTCCGTTGTTAAATAAATTTTGTCACGTGACAGTTTTACGAAATCATTGGTTATGTTGTAACTAAACATAGGTACTGGTAGAGATTTTAGATGCGCGCGCTTTTTTTTCGTTCTTAGCTGCAATGTTCAAATTTCAAATATGTTCTTTTTGGAGCTGGACGGGCAGCTGGTGTGATCATGCCTACGAATTCTTATTCGAAATTCAAATCACTTTACCTCCCATGGGGCGTAAATCCAAACATACAACATAACGTCTCATGGGATGCAATGACTCACTTTGAATCAGCTTTGTTGCTTGATTTTTAATTGAACATTGCCGAGTAGGAAGTGTGAAAACATTAATTACAAATGCTACATATTTTGAATAAGTGAGAATATTCCCATTAGCTGAGATTCTAAATAAATAAAGATACTATGTATATCGACAATAGTCCATTCCATTATTTAAGTTTGCGATAACACGAACCTTATTCCATCATTGTAACGTGTTTGTAAGCGGACACTCGATCTCAGTAATTATTATGACAATGCCCTACCTATACGAGTAGGGCTGACACATTTTCTTTCAAAGCGTTCATCTTGAAAGTATTGTATTAGTTTGTTTATGAGCCGGTATCAACTGATTAAGGATAAACTTATCAGGTACGTATGAGTAAGAGTTTTTATATGGAGCAATTGAATTATGATATTCGTTACGTTATTCGTTTTTAAAAACATACGAATAAGGCATGTAGTCGCACTTCATTTGAACTTTTAAGACGTTTTTAATAAAGAATATTGCTTTCAAACTATCAAGTTTCGTGGCCTAGTTAACCAATAAAAAGATTGCAACGTTCAACCCTATAGAGGGCAGGGAATACTACTGATAGAGCTGGGGACGAGCTCGTTTGTCCAACACAGGTGGAAAATCAAACCACTTTGATATAAAGAGGGGATTTTCTTTGCACCGCTAGTTTCGATGAATAGGGTCTGGGGATGCGGGTCCCTACTTGCTGTTTGTTATTCTAAGTGTACGTTTCTTTGAATTACACGAAACCAACATTTTGGAAAACAAAAAATGGAGTATTACAATTAACTATCGTTGGACAAAAACCAGTGGAAATATTGTATTGTTTATTTTAATTTGAAGATCAGTAGTTAATACTAGTAGGTTGTATGTATTGTCCTTGTTGGTATGGATATTTTGGTGAGTGTGCTCAACCGCGGGATACTACCCATACGCGTTGATATTCCAACGATACAAACTAAGCGCTTCTCATCGACATTAAATAATGCGCACAGAAAAGATGTGGAACTCAATACCCTTGTCAGTGTTTCCAAAGGACACGAAAACTTTTACAGTCAGAATGAACAGCCTTCTTCTGGGTGAGCTCGCTCTACCGTCGAATCTGTCTACGCCAGGTTAGGCTTAGTCATTTAAAGAAAAAAATATACATATCAGCAGTTCCCCGCGACGCGCCAAAGGTCGGATTTTCCATACAAACTTTCATCACCCATTTCACCCCCCCTGACGGTTTTATATCGCAACAAAAAGTATGTATGCCTATGTCCTTTCTAAGGTCTCAAACTATCTTCGTACTAAATTTAATTCGAATCGATTCAGTAGTTTCGGATCCTATTCAATACAAACAAACAATCAAATCTTTCCTCTTAATAATATAAATGTAGGTGTAGTATAATAAACTTTAGTATTACTTTTCAAGTCCTCTCTAAACGCGTGCAGCAACAGATCGACGGGCGGCGCGAGGCTGTGGTGCAACTCGCGCGCAGCCGCTACTAGCCACGCGGAGATGTCTGCGCACGCACATTGTATCACGTTGCCGCTCTCCACGGCTGCGGAGTGGGCTTGCTCGTTGCTGACTGCCATGCCTGATATTAGAACGCTGGAAAATAAAAATTACACAGACACAGATGTTTCACATTCGCAACAGTTTCACCTCCTAGTGGTCCACCCAGAGCAACGGTTTCGCTAATCAGTTTGGAATGGCGACATAGCGATCTTATCAGCGGCGGTAGGCTCCGGTAGTGCCTTCTGGTAGCTGCACCCTCTCATCAGAACCCGCCACCAAGCAACTTGCTATATTCCGTCGGTAAGTGGGAGTGCCAAAGTCATCTGGGTGAGCTCGCTATACCGTCGACTCTGTCTACGATTAATCTAGAGTCAAGAACAAACCCATTGCCTCATTCGAATGTACTTACGCCGTAATAGGTAGTAATAATTATAAATTAGCAGCGATTATCGCATTTTCATTTTCATAAGTTCATTAAAAGTAATCTCATTCTAATATTTGTTTTAAAACCTCAATGATTCTAGCTTTCTTCGAATTTAATCACTTAATGAGACTTTTATTCAATTTGATATCTTCACTACATGAAATTTAAAAAAAGCCGAAAGGAGTAGGTCCTTAGGTAGGAAAAAGTGAAAATGAAGCTTATAAAAATTGACGGTGCGTTAACCACAATACGTTAATTACTTTTGAATTTTCTCTGACGGGTGATCAAATAAAACCCTATCAACTAATCAACTTTTAAAACTTTAATGAGAAAATGCTAAATTCACCTAAAATTATTCACCCTTCAAGCGATAAACATTGGCAATGTACCTTTTGCCTTCTAGATATTTTCACAAAATTACTTTCATTTGGGCTTGTTTACGATCTAATCTCACTGGGCAAACAATTTATTTTTTACTGTTAGCAAGATGAGATGAATGTTTGAAACTGTTATGCTTTTCTAATTCCTTTGCTTTGCTTAAAAATGGATCACGTAAGTACTTCAGCGGGTATTAAATTAAGAAGCTATTGTAAAAAAGCTTATATATCAGTGAAATATTATTTATAATAAACTTTGTTACTCTACAACAAATCCGCTAACAAAACGTTTGCCAAATTTTTGATTTTTTTGTTTGACGTAAAAGGCCTCAGTTACACGGGTTACATATATTGACGATACATTAAAAAGACATTTCTTTATGACGGTGGACGTTCACATGCATTGCATACGGAATCTTGATTTTCCGATTTGTCAAAATATCCGTTTTATATCAAAATATGTTCACATTCGTTTCGTGATTCAGAGGTCAGTCTTTGATTTTCCGAACACGATGCGAAAACGAAGAATCGGATCCGTTAGCAGAATTCCACGTTTCATGTTTTTTACGAATGTCATTTAAAAAAAAAGATTTAAAAATAACATTTGTCGTACGCTGTTAACGTAAAAAATACAAATCGTCTTCGTGTGAATGAGCACATGGTTGGTATTTTCTGTTACTTATCATCAATAAAGCAACAATTTTATATTGTAAATAATTTCATTGCAAGTTTTCACGAAAGCATAATGCACACAAAAATTCACCGACTATCTCCCGGTGGGCCTCGATAAGTGCTTGCGGCACGGCGCCGGCTCACTGTCGACGTAAGCACTTACAAAAAATCGTCCAGTTACTATACCTTCGGTAGCTCTGTTGGAAGAGCATTTGCTAGGATGGTAAGGGTCCTGGGTTCAAGTCCTACATGAAAACGGTTCATGCACAATATTTACTTTAGCAATAATGCTGGTCGCGCTATAAATTAGGCTCCCTGAGCTCAAAAGCAAAATAAGTTAGACTAAGGTAGTTACTCGTATGTATCTACGTAGCCGAATATTACCTGCTACAATGTAAATACATTTAGGATGATGATGATGATGTCCTCCTAGCCGATTTCGACTACTGCGGCCTATCTCAACAGAGATTAGCCAACTGCGCAGGACATATTATAGTGCACAAGGGTGTGCGCAATACACAGGTGCACTCTCTGTTCCTTCACTCTCATAATTCGGTGAGACGGCAGTCCGACATGACCGTAGAGAGATCAGGCGCAGGACAAACGGCTTAACGTGCTTTCCGAGGCACGGGTGCTAACACCACCAACTTCCTGACTCCGGAGCTGTGTCTGAGTAATTTCAAGACAGAAAAACCCAAACACTCTCGGCCTGACCCGGGATTCGAACCCGGGACCTCGTGGATAGTACCCAGCGTGCTGACCACTAGACCAACGAGGCAGTCGGATTATACGGATACATTTAGGAACAAAGAAATCGAGGCATGCTTCATTTTTACTATACTCTGTAACATTACCTACTTAAAATTGAAAAGTTGTAGCATAGGTAGATTAAGAGTGAGTGATTAAAGGCTGTATCCTTAGGATGAGTAAAGATGTTTTAATTAAGAAGAAAGAAATAAGAAAGGTTAAAACATATCAGACTTGCAAAAAAAAAAAACAATAATTTTAAACCCCGGTTCCAAATAGTATTAAAAATAGTCACCTAAAAAGAAAAAAACCGGCCAAGTGCGAGTCGGACTCGAGCACGAAGGGTTCCGTACTATTAACTTACAACATTAGACAGTATAGGCAAAAAAACTTTTTAAGTTTATACTGTTCATTTGGAAAAAAGTATATATTTTTATTTTATTTATAATTTCAAAAGTATTCATCACAGGATACCCGAAACAATTTTAAATAAGAGTTTCCGCGCCTGTTTCTTTACGTGAGTGATTTGAAGTTTATAGGTCCAAGACTTTAGAAATTACAGGCGGGAGGGGGGGGGGGGGGGACACCGTGTAAACGACTTTGGCGGGCTATATCTCGCAAATGGTGAAGCTGATAAAAAAGTGTTGTATAGAAACCCTACCTTATTTTCATAGTCCTTTTCAACGATACCCCACACAAGGGGTGCACTCAAAAAAATAATTCCCCGCCCCCTTTACATGTAAGGGGAGGTACCCTTAAAAAGGTGTAATTTTAATTTTTGTATTTTTAAAAATGAGATCTATATGTGAAATATCCTCGAACTAAGTTACATGCCAATCAGTCTATAAACGTAGAAGATATTCTGCTGTGACAGACTAGGACGGACGGACTAACCGATCTTATAAGGGTTCCTTGTCGGACTACGGAACCCTAAAAATGTGGTGGTTCGATTTATTAGTTCCGAAATGAAAATTTAAATATAACTGCTTAAAAACACTAAAAAGGATTTACAACTAATTACTGCGCGTCATTCCAAAGTGCTCAAAAGAGAAACTAATGTGAAACTGTGTCTGCAGTGTCTGCACTTTAAATGGAGTTTTCCTAACTCCGCAACACGAAGAACTTTGCAATGTCAAGTTGTGTTTTAAAATTAATTACACGATGTTTGTTGAGTGACAACTTGTTATTGCGAGTTTCAAATTTTATAACGGATTGCAGAGTTTAATTTATTTCGATTTGGGTCCAAGTTGTACTCCTTTTGATTTCCTCGAATTTAATTTCGATGAAGCATGGCTGTGCTTATTGTTTGACGTTATGCTATCTATAGTTTTATACTGCGGCTAAGCCCACATTGATTTTGGCTTCAAATGGGCAACTAAGTACATGCCAATTTTTCACAATATTTTTTGTAAAAAGACATGTAATGCACTTACCCACGTACATTGCATACAGTATGATAATAAAAATCTATTCTTGACTGGTTTATGAGATGCCTAATTTACCATCACTTTATTTAATTAATAGCTATGCGTGTATATTTTATAATTATTTGTTTTTAAATTTCAGTTATTTGTTTGCAAGTTTTTACGCAAGTAAAACTCGGTTGGGTTGAAAAAGCAATTGCCCGGAGAGCGAGGGTCATGGGTTCAGGTCCCAGAAGACGTTTGATGAATATTTGTGTGCGAAAACGTACTTGCGTCCATATTTTGTTAATAGACTTTAACAGCTTTAATATTATAATACAATTCAAAAGACCAAACTGGCCGAATATTTGACTCTTCCTCACACTAAAAGGCAAAACAGTCAAAGCCAACGAGCGGAACATTCAGTTCACTTATAAAACACAAAATCACATTTACCACTTACCAACAAAGCAGTACTACGAACAGCGTCATGACCACAAGTACTCTGTCATTGCAATCTGACTCTTCCACCTCAGGGAATAGAGCTCCAGTTTCGGTTTCATCGTTGCACCGGGATCGCGAGAAAAGCGACAATATTCCCAGGATGAAGAGATATGACGGTATCACTAAGGCTATGCAGCTAAATGCTATTATGAAAGCCAGGAATGTGGATTCCACTTTTATGGACTGAAATCAAAAAGATAAGTTCACATTTTATGTTCCTTACCTACTTTCAGCAATAAGGAAAATGTAAATACCTACAGGATTATTTGATGAAAAGCTTTTGTTGCACTATATAAAAAAATAATAGTGACATTTAACATTTAAAGATACTTAGATGTACTTAGATGAAAACAAAACAAGTATTTTTTTTGTTTTACACCAACAAACTTTTAGCGAAATAACATTTAAATAATGTCAAACTGCATATTTTATCTACTGCACTAACTACGCGCAATTTTAACTTTTCCAAAAACAAATGAATGACCTCGTTTATTTTTTATCTGGTAGTTTTTAATCTCTAAATGGCCAGTAGCAATATTTATAACGCCACAGATAATGCAGCATTAATAAAAAACAATAAAAAACTTGCAAACCATTTATAAGTGGCCAGTGTCCATGTTATGTACTCGTATTCCATTAAAAATGAAATAGATTCACTGAGTTTTTAAATTCACATAGCATAGAGAGAAAAATGTTTTATTTGAATTTTAGGTGTAGAAGTAGTGAAATGCTTAATAGAATCCAGTGAGATGGACTTCCTTTCAAGAATAAAAGCCAGACCAAAGTGTTAAATGGCTGTCTACTAACTTTTGGAGACGTTCTATTATGTACGTCTGCTAGTTTCTGATTTTGCATTTTGAGTTCTATTTCCTTAGCTGTAAGGAAAATAAGGGTCCAGTGGTACTAATGTGTGAACATTATCGGGTTACAAGGAAGCGATTCTTTTAAAACGTCGATGCTGTCCGAACATTGGACAGGCGACTGCTAACTTGGGGCTGGTGTAATGACTAATCTACACAAGCATCGCTCTTTGGAGACTTTTGGTTACGAACAAGGTTTATAATAATACATAAAACTGAAGTCAATTCTAGCTTGATAATGTAGGTACATATTTTTACTACTTACAAATGCATAAACTGTAATTCATAGGAAACTCCTTCGAGCTAGTAGGCACTAGAAAACTACAAAATTACCTGTATGAAAGAGTAAGGAAAAGTAAACTTTCCCCATACAATATCCTTGATAAGACCTATAAATAATAAATGGATAAAGTAAATAACTAGAAATCAACGAGCATATTTTGGTGTACAAAAACATTTCTTTGCAACTTTTTTAAAATATCCAGCACTTGTGAACTGAAGTATTACTATGTTTTTGTTTCTCCTTAGCGAAATTGGATCGCAAATACTGTAGCTTGTGTCAGGGACGTAACTATGACCGATATAAATGTGACGTAGGTAATCCAATTATCCGTGCCAAAACGATCTGCTATAAATTTGCTTATTTGCATCCGAATATAAAAATCCAAAACTTTGTAACGAGTGACATATGTCACATCCTATAAAATATGAAAAAAAAAACAAGGCGCACATTGCCATCTTAAAGTATAATATATTCGAAAAGGGGTAAAAATTCCGACTTCGTCTTACAATCAGATAAATATGCAGATATTTTCACTTATTGTGCGAAGTGGTAAGAATATAATACAAAACACCCGAAACGCAATAATTTGAGTCTTATTTATTCCCATTTCGAATATTTTTTTGTTGATTTTTTTATTTAATGGACATGTGCGTTTAATACGATATAGTGAAGCTGTCTGCCATCAGAGTTTGATTGATCCATTATGAGACACCCTGTATTTAAAATCGATACTAATTACTATAAAGAGTTTGTAGGTTAGTGAATTTGTTTATAATCTCTGGGACTACAGATCCGATTTAGATTTTTTTTTCACCAGTAGAAAGCTATATTATTTATCAAAGTCGTAGTGTCATCTTTAAAAAAAACTTTTTTTAAATACACCTGTCGGAGGTCAGGGCGGGTTGGTGGCGAAAAGTAATTTAAATTACAGATTGTATCATGGGGAAAAAATCAAATCATCTGCCACAAACCGGGTTGTCATTGCATTGCAGATTTCAAAGCCGATTCTATGAATTCATTGTACTGCTGAGCTTTGCCGCGGTGCGCCCAAGTGCACCGCATAGGCGTAATGCTATGATTTTCGAATGTACTTTCTGTATGTTGCTTTATCACATTCTAAAGTCGGTTTGACGTTTAGGTGTAGTTAGATTAATAGGTCTCAATATTTAAATCCCATTGTGATTAGTCTATCAATTTATACGAGTACTATCCTTGTAGCTAGTGGGTACCCTTACATTTTCTCTATGCTAGTAAATGTATTTTTTATCCATGTTAACTTTACATTATCTTAAGTGAAATTAATTAAAAAGTAGTCTAGAACGGCATTGGTCTAAGACGCGATTATGAGCTGCTTTTACTATTAACAAAAGTAAATTTAAAAAGTCGGTAGTAGTAGTAACATTTAAAAATACAATTTTCTTCGAGTTACAAAAATAGTAAAGAATATTACGTTATAATACGTTGGTAAGTATGTGAAAGGCAATTGGCAAGAAACTAAAATTACGCTTTTCTTAAAACACAAAAGGACAACACTTCAGTGAATTAATACTTAAACATGTCATGCCCTGATATGGGATAAAAGTTCACTTACCTACGGGAAAGTCAAAAGGGTAGATCACCGTGAAAAACTCCGACATAAAGGCGAACGGATGGAAGCCTTCCTCTAGCTTAAGCGCCGGAATCAAATAGGTTTCCCTCTGAGGAAGGCCGCTAAATCTTATTTTACCCCTGTCCTTCGCTTCGAACCAATCTTCAGTATAACTCGCTTTTATACTAATTTCCGTCACAACTGGCTTTTGCGTTACGTTTAGAATTCCTTCAGACCCTTTGAATATCTCTCTCGTTATCGGTATTATTTTTACGGCTGGAGTTGTACTTTGGTACGTGACAGCTGATTCAGTTGTAGATTTAGTTGTTTCAGTAATTTTCTTTAGTAAAATTGAATCCTTTTGCTGGCGTCTCTCATCACTTCTTACACTATTTAAACTGTATAACTTGGCTAGCCATGGTTTCATTGACACTGTAAAGTTGGTAGCATCTGTCTCCCTTTTGTTGTAAGAACCACTGAATTCCTCATTTTGTACCACATCAAAATCACTACTAGCAACTTCCATGTCATCCGATACTTTCACAATAGTCCTCTGGTTATCTTTGTATGTTGTTTCAATGCACGAATCCCATATTAAAGGCAGTGCCTCTTCAACGCCGTCGTTGGTTTCTTCTGTGGCATTTAAATTTCTATTTTTTTCACCGTTTCCGTCAAATGAAAATAAATCAACGTTTCCTCGTTCACCGTCGTTGCTTTTTTTATCTTCACTAGAATAATTTGTTGAGATTGCTTGGTAATTTTCATCTGGTACGTCTTTGCCGGGCGCAGTTCCGCCAATGCCGTTTAGATTGTTTCCGGGGTTGGCCTCAGGCGCCGGATCCAGTGTCGTCCGGATTTGGATTTGCAAGGCAAAAAGCGCTTCTGTCGAGACCTCTGGTAATGTCGTTAGAGCGCTTGAGTTTGCAGCGTAACTTGCTTGCATTAACTTGAGAAAAATAACGAGTGCTAGCAGAATCGCGGCCATATTGTACACATGTTTTATAAAGCGTGTGTTGACCGATAGTATCGACTTTGGACTGTCGTCCGGGACGCGGGTAGAGGATTTGTAGCACTTAGTAGTCTGCCCTGCTACGTTGCACAATCGTATCACGGCTACGCTGTGCCTTTACTGGATTATGGAGAGTAGGTGTGAGTAATAGGACTACTTATACTCTTGGAAGTCGGTTTCTATACAGTTTAATATGTATGTGGTAATGTTTGCGCTAATTAACTTTAAGTGAGAGTTTAAACAGTAAGGAGATGTAAGAAATTAAACTTTGAAAAAGAGACAGTTAATTAGTATTAACTGTCGTGACCATTGTTTTTGGACTTTAAAGTAAGTGCTTGATAGATTATAAAGCCTCATATAAACTTTATTAGCAAGTTAGTTGAAAAACATTATAACCTCATTTCATTAGGCTTTACGAGGGTAAATATTGAAATCATAAATTACGTGATATTTATTGTATGGAAAAAATATTTATGTATTTTTTTAGATTTAGATTTGTTCCCATAAAAAAAGTTGCTATATTTGAGCACCAGGATTGGCGCATAAGAGGCTTTAAACATATTTCAAATAACACTGTACAAGTACCTACCAAATGTAAATAAGTAAAAATAAATATTAAATAAATATATTTTCCAAAAACATAAAATGTTCATGTTTTTTTACCAACTGCCTGTAAAATCGTACATACGATGTAAGGATGATCCTATGGAGTTTGTAACTGAGCCATTTCCTTGGATTTACGGGATTAGGGGAATTCAGAAGAGATAATCCAGGGTCTACTAAGCGTCAAGCATTTGTTGAATGTTCAAAAAATGTTAGAAAGTATCACAATACTCAACCATATGCGTGTAGTTAGTCATAATTACCAACTTCTATGGTTTCATGAACATCCCAAGGTTTGTGCTAGCGCCGTTCATAAGTGGAGGCTTTGACTTAGGTTAATTAAGTTCATCCAATTAATAAATTAGGTACCTAACAATGTTTACTAGCTCATTGAACTTTTTCGGCAATATGTTCGTAATATCTTATATTTTTCGCAAAATTATTCAAACGTTCATATTTTTAGGTGACTCACATTCATCCTTACATTGCACTGAAAATATAGATCGGCGGATTTCATATGTTTGATTGATGAATCTGCTTAGATAATATGAACATTTATAAACCTTGTAAATGTAATAGGTAGTATTTAATATATAAAAGCTGAGCCTTTACTGCGCGGAGAGCTCTAAAAATATTAAAACACTTAAAAAGGCACGGACCGAAGAGTCTGTGGATGTAATTAATAATAGTAAAAAAGCCTTGTAAATGCTCATATATTAAAGAACTTGTCTGTACCACTCTAACCAGAAGAGTATAAGGTTCGGTTGCACCATCATCTTTACAAACGTCAAAATTATATCAAACTCTACACGAAAAACACTGGTTATGTTAATAGTTACAGTAAAAGTCTTATACCAAATGTTTCAAAAGTCCACTCACAATATCCAATGTAAAGATTTTACGTGTTTATTCAGCGTGTACTCGAGTTGAGCGGGTACTCAGCATATACTTGGGAAGACAAATTTTAAGCAGTTACCTATCGGATATCCTCGATCTAGTACCAGGACTTATCTGAATAATTCATTTCTCGCTACGCAACGACGGATCGCATTTGCGATGCATTCTTGCATTATTTACGAGTTTGCACCCGTCGCTTTGCGTAAATCAGTTTTCTGTTGATTTTGCACATTTCAGAACCGTGTGTTACTGTTACAGTGTTTCTCGAGAATTTTTAGAAAAGATAGTCGTTAGGTATGAACAATTTTTTGCATCCCAATTTTAATGATTGCCGATTGTGTCTGGAAACACAATTCTTGAAAGATTAGTATATGTTTGAGAGTTTAGGCAGTGGATTACACGTGGAGGGCGACAATGATTGGTGGAAAATCAGTCAGGTCTGAGCACTTATAGCTAGGTACTTGCAACATCAGCTTTCAGGGTTCAGGTATCACTTCACAGGCCACAATCACTCGAAATGTCTGTAAGGAGCTTCACAGGATACACACGCGGCGAAAGCAATCTGGTCAGTCAAGTACATGTGTCATAGGGAACGTCTCGATGTCGACTCGATCTTTGGGGTTCTCACGGTACGTTTTAGACAAATAAAAATAAGGCAGGTATGCGTGTGAGTGTGCGCGGCGTAGTATCAATAGGGTACACAAACAAATCAAAATATTGTAGTAAACATATCGCCCGCCCTAAACACGTCAAGTGTTTACGAGAAGGTAAGGAAGCCAAAGGAAAGGAAGTTCACTGGACAGGAAGACGACCTAATTTCGTCAAAGATCTCTTTAGGCTACCGGTAGGAGTTTTAACATCAACCACACGAACAACTTGGTCTTGGCCAGGGAATAAATTAATAATGCGTCCACGAGGCTACTGCAAAGGGAGAAGGTTGTCATCTTTTATGAGTACTAGCTGACCCACTTTAGGAGGATCACAAGGAGAGGTCCATTTATTTCTATTACTATTATTAATTTGTAATGTATTTAAGTATTCTAAATGCCAGCGAGACCAAAAGTGCTGGGTAATTTGTTGGATTAGCTGAAACCGTGTAAGGCGATGCAATTTTACGTCTTTATAAGGGTACTCCAGAAGTGCAGTTAAGGGTTGTCCAATTAAGAAATGGCCGGGAGTTAACACTTCGACATCATTAGGGTCCGGAGAAAGTGGGCACAATGGGCGTGAATTTAAAACTGCTTCAATTTTAGCAAAAACAGTGGTGAGCTCTTCAAATGTAAGGGGGGTATCGCCTACTACTCGTTTTAGGTGCGATTTCGCCGATTTAACCGCAGCTTCAAAAAGACCTCCCCAATGAGGGCAAACAGGAGGATCGAAAACCCAGGATATGTTCCGCTTTGAAAGCTCAGAACCAATAGTCGCCTGGTTTTGAGACAGGAAACACTCTCAAGACAGGGGTTCATTTAAAGA
The DNA here is from genome assembly GCA_949316185.1 of Pyrausta nigrata. Classification (NCBI taxonomy): domain Eukaryota; kingdom Metazoa; phylum Arthropoda; class Insecta; order Lepidoptera; family Crambidae; genus Pyrausta; species Pyrausta nigrata. The sequence goes on from OX438947.1 coordinate 7,082,487, forward strand.
ATCATCCCAGGATAAGCCTGACATCCATAAGCGTTGGATAAATTCCTTAGCCTTAAATACGACGGGAGATATCCAGCCACAAGGGTCATACATACGGGCAATCAAAGATAAAACTTTGCGTTTTGTAATAACTGTATCACGGGTATCACAGGTATAATTGTAGGTAAATGAGTCACTCACAGGATTGTATTGCACACCTAAAATAGCGACAGTCTGAGGATTATCTGGGTCTGAGAATGAATGAGGAAGTTGCAAATGATCCGGGGGCATATCATCTAGGAGCTCGGGCCTGTTACTAATCCACTTACGGAGTTCATAACCACCAGAGGCTATTATTCCTATAAGCTCAGTTTTCAAAGCCCGGGCAGACGCAATAGTATCAGCACCAGTAAGACAATCGTCGACATAAATATCTCTCTCAAGGATTTCAGCAGCTCGAGGGAAGGTAAGTCTCTCTTGTTCAGCGAGCTCAAGAAGGGCACGAATTACAATGAATGGACTGGAACGAAGACCATAGGTATTGGTATTAAGTTCATAGGCAAGAAGTGGCTGAGAGGGATCCTCACGCCAAAGCACAAGTTGGTACCTTCTATCATCAGGATGTACCCAAGTCATACGACAAATCATACGAATATCTGTTACAAACACTACCTCGTGCCTGCGGAAATTTAGGAGGATGTGAGAAATATCTCGCTGAAGCTTAGGGCCTGTATGTAAACATTGATTCAGGGACACTTTAGAGGACGTAGGACTACTACCATCGAACACAACACGTATTTTGTCACTAACAGACTTAATAATTCCATGATGAGGGATAAAATAATGTTCCCGGGTCGAGTCATATGAAGAAAGGGACATATGGTTTAGGTCAAGGTACTCACGCATAAAGGAAATATATTTCTCTCGAAAATTAGGATTGGCTTGCAAACGCTTCTCAAGATTATGGAATCGCCGTAAGGCATTGGTTTTAGAATCACCGAGAGGTGGACGATCATGAAGAAAAGGGAGTCTTACCATAAATCTACCATCGCTTTCACGAGTGGTAGTAGCTTTAAAAAAGGTTTCACACTCTATATCCAAGGGGTTCGCAACTGGAGATTGGGGGGCCTCTTCGATTTTCCAGAATTGTTCAACTATTTGGGACAGCGAGATTCCAGTCATGGGGGGTTCCAAATCAGTAAATCCTCCATAAACAGGACCACACAGGACATAACCAAATATCGTCGAGATAGCAGTAAGGCCATCAGGGGACACAAACGACTCGGACCTTAAAAGGCGACCAATGACGTCAGCTCCAAGAAGTACACTTATAGTACCAGGTTTGTAAAATAAAGGGTCAGCAAGAGGGAGGTGCTTAGTACAGGTAATTACACTTTTAGGTAAGTCTACCTCTGGGAGGGTACCAGCAATCATATCAACAACTATTGCACTGGTAGAGATTTCTGGAAAGGCAGAATTAACTGGCTTAAATGAAAAGGATACAATACCCGGGGAATTAGTCGCTTGAACATTACCTGTTCCACGAACAGGAACTGCAGAAGGAATGATAGGTAAGTTCATGTGGTCAACAACAAGCTCAGTAGTAAGAAGGCAGCCCTGAGCACCAGTGTCACATAAGGCACGCGCTTCCACATAATATCCAGACGAGGTTTTAACATGAATCAAGGCCGTAGGTAAAAGAACGAGAGAATTGCGAGGTATAGATGTAAAGGCGGGTATGGAAGGGGGGCTATCTAGTCAGAATTGTGGGGCCTCATTGTACTTATGATGAAATGCACGTTCAGCCTGGGTTCTTTGACCTAGAGGGGCATTATAAGTACGGTTACCGTTGGGTGCAGGTGGGGATCGCCCGCCCGAACGGGGAGGTGATGCTCTACGGGAATCACGAGGGGGCAGGGTACGAACACGGTGCCATTCAGTACGTGGTGGTGACACACGGTCCGTTAAGTGACTTTGTGAAGATTGCCGCGGTTGGTTAGAAGCTAAGGCCGCGACGTCACGGTATGAGCGCTCTCGATCGTAATTTACAGGAGAGGAGTCATCATAACACAGTGACGTGTGATGACTGGAACGGCGGCACGTGCGACAGCGATAATTTCGCGTGCATTGGGTTATGGAGTGTTTATCCAGGCATCGATAGCACAGTTGGGCTTCTTTTACAAAGGTAACACGTTGACGTGTAGGAAGGCGAATAAAATCGGGACACTCGCGTAAGTAATGCGAAGTACTATTACAAAGGTGACATTTAGATGTCGTCGCAAAGGTAACAAAGGCTCTTGGAGGAGGTGGGGAACGCGCGTTAGGTTTAGGCAAACGAGGGGAGCTCACAGTAGGGGGGGTAGTAGTGTCAACGACAGAAGCACTACCTAAATTGTCGTGGTGCCTACATTCATCCTCAAGAAAGGTAATAAGATGATCAAAAGTAGAGAGGTGATTAGGATTATCGCCATAACGACGTTCAAATCTCAATTTTAACTCTGAAGGCAGTTTAGCAAGGCATAAGTGAACTAATAGGTACGACCAATGTTTAACAGGAAGTTCCAATCTTTCTAAGCATCGATAAGTCGAAAGCAGGGGGTTCAGGAACGACACACGTTACCCGGAAAGTTTAGGCGTTATAATAGGGAGTATCATTATTTGAGCTATGTGGGTATCCGCTCAAACACGAAGGTTATGGTACCTACGTTTTAGGAGGTCACGGGCCACGGTGTATTTACCCGCCTCAATCTTGAGGTGTTGTATCAATCGACGAGGTTCATCCGATAAGGCTCCCACTAAATAGTGTAGCTTCAAAGTCGGGGTAAGACTAGGCTGGTTGTCCACCACGCTATAAAACTGGTCTATAAAACTGATCCAACTATCGGGACGGCCATCAAACTTAGGTATAGGTAGGTCAGGCAATTTACTAGCCGGGTTATCAATAGCCAGGGATTTATTCTCCTTGAAGGGAGTGCTAGTACGGGACGTCTCAAATTGGTGAGGTCGTATTTCGTCTAACTTAATTTTTAAGTCGTCTACTTTGTCCCTTACTACGCGCATCTCGTTCTTAACTTGCACATATTCTTGTTCATAAATCGCAGGATCGAGATTACCTAACAGCTTGGAACAAGCGGCAGAAACTTATCGCACATAAGTGGCAGGTCGGAAAGACGCGCTCGCATACGATTGGAGGAAAAGGTCTCAAGAACTCGGTGGGAATCATCAACCCAGTCACTAATATAAGGGAGTTCACCTATAGCTTCACGGTATTCAGCTGTATCTGTGTAAAGTACGGCCCTTACGGTCTCGTTGCCGGTTTCGGTATCCGACATTTTATTTACTTTAAATCGCAAGAAACAAGGTAGGTAAATTAAACTCACAAAAGAGTCCAATAGGATGCGTAAAGGAACAAATAGTAAGGGACGGCACAGATGCACCGGGTATAGCAAACGTAACTCGTAAACAACTCGCACGCGGTCACGCGGTAATGGCGTCAATAGGGAAACAAAGCGCTCGCGCACCTCACTTGCACTTAAAGGGTAGGTAATTAACGCGCTAATCGATTTAATCGACACTTATATAAAAGAGGTTGTACTCGAATGGTATTAAGGAATTTACTGTAAATAGGTTAGGTATATGACGAGACGTTTTGTTCAAATTACAAAGGAAAGTAGCAAATAAATAACTCTCAATTAAACAAATTACGTTACTAATAAGGGGTCCTAATAAAAAACTACGCTCTGCTACCAAAATGTTTGAGAGTTTAGGCAGTGGATTACACGTGGAGGGCGACAATGATAGGTGGAAAATCAGTCAGGTCTGAGCACTTATAGCTAGGTACTTGCCACATCAGCTTTCAGGGTTCAGGTATCACTTCACAGGCCACAATCACTCGAAATGTCTGTAAGGAGCTTCACAGGATACACACGCGGCGAAAGCACTCTGGTCAGTCTAGTACATGTGTCATAGGGAACGTCTCGATGTCGACTCGATCTTTGGGGTTCTCACGGTACGTTTTAAACAAATAAAAATAAGGCAGGTATGCGTGTGAGTGTGCGCGGCGTAGTATCAATAGGGTACACAAACAAATCAAAATATTGTAGTAAACAGTATATTTTATGATGAGCATTCACACTTTACAAATACAACTCGTATAATCACAAGAAAAATCAAATACAATTACCGGCTAAAAAACCGCTGTGCCAATCTGAATAGGGGTTGAATCTGGGGTCTAAGAAGAACAAAAAGAGTTACCTAGACTGATAGCTTTAAAAAAAATTTAAGCAGCCGGTAAACGGGAATTGCTGGTTTATTTGAAACAATTTCCATACAAAATTATGTCAAATAATTTGAAAACGTTCAAGAATTAAATATGTCATTGTGTTTTTGAACTCGACCTCAAGCTGTAAACGAAAAACCACTAGTTAAGTTTATGGTTCTAAGTAAATAAGAAAATCTTACATTTTTACCATTGCAAAACATGTTTTATTCAGAATGTTGCAATTCAAGAAACTAACAGAGGTGGATGTGTGCAGGTACGTTTGACTCCTCGGAACCTGCCATCAAACCCCTATATAAAAGGTACACCCAGCTGATCCCTACCAGATGATCTCATGAATGAAATACTTTTTTTATTAAACCCTACAATAGCAGCTGCATGCATAAACCTTGTGTACGACACGTGACAGCAATTTGAATACCGTAAACACGACAGGTCTCAACCATTCCTAAGCATTCTCGCGGTCACACCAAGAAGGGCTGAACAGCCGAAGGACCACCCACAGAAATATAGTCAGTAAACGCAAAGACGTGAAAAGGTTTCCGCGAGTTTTTCGCGTGGCAAGAAAACGAGGGCGCCCGGGTTATATGTGTGTTGAGTCAACATAGGTCTTTTCTTTCGGCTGGGGGTTTCCGAGATTTTTTTAAAGGTAAATTGACTAGTAGCAGGTGCCTGAACGGAAGCGGGTCAGCGGGTCTCAGCCGTGTCATGTTCATGTGTCACCAGGGACGTATTTTAACTGAAATTTTAATGGAGCGCCGGTTTCGATTTCGGGTATTCATGTATTCTATTGAAATGACCTTTTCCAGGTGCGTGACTATAATTTTGTTTTACACAAAATTTTAAGTTATGTTTAATAGAATGTAATATAGTGCTGTAATTTTAATATGCTGTATTTTCGTTTATCATGCTTTGGCTGATAAAAAAACAAGACGTGTTAAAAAGTTTAACTTTCTGTAACAATATAGTACCTATTAAAAAATATATATATAGGTAGTATCTATGGAAACTATATCTTTGCTAAGTAATGAGTGAGTGCTTGTTCTAATTAGGTGCCCCCTGTAAGAGCATTTTTTTTTCAGTTTGCGGTATTGGTGTTCAAGATTTTTTTATATTATTTACACGCTCCGACCCTGGGTTCTGATACTTAATTAATTATCACGTTAATTGGAGCGTAGCTCATTTTCGACGTGGCCATGCAACCTAGTTGCAACCTTTAGTTTCTTACCTCTACTTAATTTATTGCTTGAGAGCCCCTAGTAGTTTTTAATGCACCATGTAAAAATAATAAAACAACAATGAATTTAATTAATTAAAGAAGTCTTAGATTAGGTTATACACTGAAAAAAAAAGGAATGAATAGTTTTATTTCAGATATCAAGATCCATAGTATGTTAGGTGTTGAAGTAAGTTTACGTAAAAAAAATTGAAAAAATAAAAAGAACAGTTTATTACAACGACCAGTACTATTAGGTCTATGCCGTCATAACTCTGACGCAGTGCCATAAAAAGGGACTGTCATGTTTATCGGACAACGTCTTGGCCTGAAGTTCACAATACATGTTAATCTTTAATCAACCGGTTATCATTATTTGACATATTTTGTATAATGTATGGAAATTATGTCGAATTAACCGTCAATCAATGTTAACTGGCTGTTTAAAAATTGGTGAACACTGGCCTTAGATGCAAAACAACTTAGTATGCAAAATAAACATTTAAATTGATTTGATTTAACGTTTTTAGGATGGTATTGCCACTTGCTCGTAGTCTGGTCAGCAAAAGGTATTGCATTTATAATGTATAGTCTTCGGTGCCGGCCACCGTACTTACTCATAAACTTGCCGCAAGTTCCCAACTCGGGTTCAAAATGTCACCTAAGCTTAAAGGACCTAAGTTTTAGCAAGTATTAGAGCAGACAGTTCGGACCTAACATCTTCAAATGACCATAGATTTATGGCCAATTTCCTGTAATATCTTCAACTCGAAGGGAATTAACTCTACGTTCAATTTTGATGATATTAAATTACCAGATATTAGATTTACGATCGCGGATATTTGAGAAATAATTAAATTCTCACTGATGGGTTGAGTTGTGTAGGTATAGATAGTTTTATCGACTTGTGACTAAAGGAATAATTTTAATACACGAGTGCCCACGAGTGTAATGTATTCAGGGTCTATGTATGTATGTACGTTTCTTTATTTAGGTAGGTACTTATGCAGGTACACTTAAATCATTGATACCTTACAACACCTTCGAGCCAAATTTTGCGATTGCAACTTTTTGATTTGATTGAGTCAAAAGCAAACCCATCTCTATACATTTAAAAATAATTTTGATAGGCATCAATACTTTCCCGAAGTTAGTTTGAAAGTTATTATCGCTTTCCTGAAAGCTATAAATAATGCCATTTGAAAGCAATCCAGTTAGGTGAAGAAACCTCTCAGAACCATAAAAATAATCTGAGAGAAGCCTACTGTGAAAGAATTTACATGCCTAATAAAGATGTGAAATTATTATTATTCATTAAGTAATTACGACTACTTAGCTTTATTCAAGGATCTTAAAAACTGTCTTTCATTGTATCAAATATATTTTTGATATCTCAGAGAAGTATACCTATATACCTCAGTAGATCTTCCATTAGGTATACTTTTTCTTAGGGTACTTATACATCTGAGGATTGTTATATGATTGATTGATGTATCTGCTCAGATATAGTATCCTCCCATATGCATTTATATTTGAAGCATTTTAAACGCTTACATATTAATGAACTCGACTGTGGACTACATTTCATATACAGTCATATACGTTTTGACGACACTTAGAACATTTTGTCGTCATTCCTTTTGGCTACTGTTTAAATCTAAGAGCAAATTGTTTGAAAGCCGCGACATTGCATCCAAACGGTTCTGGCCGACATTACAGATGAGGTAAACATTCACCCCTAATTGGATTATACAAAACAAACAATACAGTTAGATCTGCGGACTTGTTCCGCTGGGGATAAAGATTCCGTACTAGGGAGTAAAGTTGTAGCTGGAACGTATGTTTTGTACTGCACATTTTTGTTGCAAAATAACCCTTATTTACAAGCACATATAACGCCACAGAGCATGATGTGCTTGTTCTCTGACAGTTTGGCACCTTTTGCGATAGAAAGGTACTGTGACGCAAATACAGATTTGCCATAAGTGTTTTTCCAGTTTTTCTTTATAGATGTTTTATTAGATGTGCGATTATTATGCAAAAATATTTTTAAGAAATACTAAACTAACTAATAAACCATATTTATAATCTATATACTTTATATAAACTAAACTAATAAACATCCTCGGAGTCCTACTAATATTGAGCTTATTTAACGCGGCCAGCATCCTCACATTTCTCGACACGGGTTTATTCTTCATTTAGTAGGTTTTAAGTTTATTTATTTTTATTTCTGCATGAAATGTTTTTCTTTGTGTGTCTGTCTTTGTTTTTCTTTTCCTTCATTCTATTAACCTTTTATTTTTTAATATTGTCATGAAAGTTATAAAGTAAAATTAACTCATTATAATAGATGTGAGCATGATTATGTGCGTTATAATCTAATTTGCGTTGTTGGGTAAAGTTTACAAAACTTAAACCATACTGTTCAATTACAGCCCCTGCCGTATGTAACGTCGCTAAAGTTAGTTGAAATTTCAATTTCATATGATGTGTTTGTGTAGGATTATCATTATCACTAATTGACCAAGAATTTGTATAGCTATTCAAAGGGGGAACGCTGCCAGTATCTTCGAAACCTTGCCTAAAGGAGCTCCTTTTAATAATATATTGAGTTGTGATATTATATTTTTTAAGGTTTTTAATTTTAGGTTCATTGTTCTTGTATATATTTTTTAAATTCTGTATGTATAAATATTACAATTTTGACTTGTGCGATGCTACAATGTTTACCCTTATTTACTTAGTGAGGATAATAATTTTGCATATAAACTGTATTTTATTTCACATATATTCGTTTAACCCTAAAATTTAAACACCAAGTAAATAAAAGAAAAATAAAACCATTTTGTTAAATCACTCAATTCATTGATGATATTCACGTAAGATGATAGGGTGAAGCTTCTTGCAAGCTGGTAAAAGTTAGAAAAATTGCTTTCTACATTGTTACGAGTATTATCATTGATCAGAGAACTCCCAACAAACCAAGTAAGTACATAAACAAACACATCCCGCGTAAATTCGTTTTTAAACTTCCGTAACAGATTAAATTACGAAACCACTAATTCGCTCGCTAAAATTAAACTCAAATCCGGCATTTTCGGAGTAATTTTCATTTATTCTTCCACGGGGCATGGTGAATTTGTGTCGGAATGAACTTGTAACCCGATTGTGAAATTTTGTACGCGGACGTGCGACCGCTTGCCAATTCTATTATTTCTCCCTCGTATAGGCCTGGGGTTACCACTCCGCGCAATTTACGTTTGTTACTGCTTGTTGATTACTTGCATGTAAAACTGGTATTTTTATACAAAGGTAGTTTAACGAGTCGTCAATTGTGTTTCATGATACATTGCGTTTCGGTCGTTTGAACAGTTTTCGTGTGACTGCCGGTGGAATAGTAGGTATAAAACTTTTTCATCATGATCATAGGATAGGATATCATATTCAAGTGGCTGCCTTAGTATACCTACAATACTTACTTTAGTTTATACTGTTTTAAACTTTCATGGTCATTATCATTAGAATAGTTATTTACGAGATTGCTATTTCGTATTGTTATTCCGTGATCGTGGCGCTTGCAACAGCGCCGAAATATCGGAAACTCGAAAATAAAAAGGTACATGGTAGCAATCCCGTAAATAACTATTACTTTAGATTATTTAAAAGCTAGTTATCATCATAAGTCAGTGCAGGCAGACCTATAGCGATCACTTTCGGTTCAATGTATCTTACCTTTAGCTCAGCTATTTTATCATTATTGTAGTGATGCTAGGGTAGTGTCGTGTGCGCTGGACTATAGCTCTAAGCCTACCACTTCTATTCACCTCTGAAACATTCGAAAACTTTCATTCAGTTCAGCACAGATATATTGAAACAAATCTATTGCGAACAGACTCTGAATTAAATGTCTCGTACTGGATACATGAGTGTGTAGAACTAGCATATAAACTAGATGGTTTAAAAACCCAGTCTCATTGTTGGAGCCGTAAGAGAAGTACCTTAGTATTTTGTGGATTTATGTAGGCACAGTCGGCAGCACAGTTATCCATTTGAACCACGAAAATAGTTTTTATTGTTTAGGGAATAAAGAGACAGTCTCAGGGTCAAAGTGAGGAAGTCTGACGTCAGGCCGTGTGTACTCGTATGTACAGTACTGACGTAAAAATAATTATAGTTAAAAGTTGATAAGTATGGTAAAATTTTTACACAGTGTTACAGTGTACAGTGAGCCTTGGATGAACCTTCCCAAATCTGTCAAAATATCTCAAATGATATGGAACTCTAATGTCAAATTTGACAGATCAGGGTAGCTTAATGTGGGGCCTACTGTACATATTTCCTGGTAACGTTATGTAATCATAATTATATTTAATCTCCATACAGATCAGGGAATTAAATCAAGTTTATGTGTAATAATTCCTGTTCTACTTGACCTTAAGAAGGTTACCTAGTGCTATATCATTAAAATAATGACAAAGTCTAAGAAACAAAGTAACCATGTTTCTAGAAAATTTCCTGTACTGGAATTGATTTTGTAATATAATGTCTTGTCCAACATGGCGGCAACATCTGAAGATGTCTTTCGCACGTGCAGTGAGATATATTTCCGACTGCATAGTGTCCGGAGCAAGACTGTTCTAAATTTATGATGTAGGCAGCCTTGTACTGGACCCTACACTATTATACAGTATCCACTGCTATGCTATGAGCATGACATTACCGTTGAGAATTGCACATTGCATTGTATAGATTTCATTTTGAAGGGGGACCGGCTCAAGAAAGTATGCCTAATGTTTAAAAAAAAAGTTTATATGTATTAAATGATTTCGCTACATTCGCTTCCATTTTGCTACAACCACAGCTATTATGACACTTGATATACAGGGTGACTAGTACTGAACCCGCCATAGCAAAAGCACATATAGAGGTGGTCATTGGCTAATTATTGAACACTACCTGAACTAAAGTTTCATGGTTTGGGAGTAATTTTTTATACTTTATACTGTTTTAAACTTTCATGGTCATTATCATTAGAATAGTTATTTACGGGATTGCTACCTACCATGTACCTTTTTATTTTCGAGTTTCCCATATTTCGGCGCTGTTGCAAGCGCCATGATCACGGAATAACTGAAGATCTTGCGGGTGGGATGTTATGGGCAAACATATCGGTCTATCCTCCTTCTAAGTCTTTTATTGCGTTCACCTCCGGTACCACTGTTTGCAAAATCACTATTTTCTCGCGTCTGTTCTCGTCACACAACACTAACAGTATCCGACCGCGAAACTACACTTGGTTGGTTTTTTCGGTTTTTGCACATTCGAATCACTGGATTCCAGACACTTGACAATGTAAACCCGTCCTCGCGATTGAAATTTTTGTATTTGGTGATTTCAATGCTTCTCTGACCAATCTTGGTATGTAATGGCGTTCTGTCGAAATGATCTGAGGGTTATGAAACTCAATCCAATGATTTGGATCTGATTCCAACAAATGTTCCGCGATCGCCGATTTTTGTATGTCATTGTTCTTGACCGCCTTAATGTGTTCCTTTATTCGGCACGCTATGGTACGTTTAGTTTGGCCGATAAATGAACTACCACAGCTGCAGTCAACCTTGTAGACACCAGGTTTATCTAAGGGGAAACAGTTTTTAGGCGAACGTAGACATTGTGTCACTTTTCTTAATGGAGTGAAGACAATATTTAGTGAATATTTATTAAGTACATTTGAGATCTTGTCTGTCACTCCTTTTAAATATGGCAAGTATACCGGCTGTCTGTCTACTGTATCTTTCTGTTGTCTTTCTCTGTGTCTAGGTGGAAGCTTCCCTTTATATCCATTGTTCTGTAAGACCCGCCGAACATGTTCTAGCTCTTAGTTTAGATGTTCTCCATCACACGGATCATAGGCTCGGTTTGTCAATGAGGTCACTACAGAATTAAGATGATGAGGGTGATGATGCGAGGTGTCGTTGAGATAGCGGTCAGTGTGAGTAGATTTTCTTTAGACAGAGTGACTCAATGAACCGTCACTTCGCACACGAATCTGCACGTCCAAAAATGCAATACTTCTGTCTTCTTCTACCTCGTAGGTAAAGTTTATGTTCTGATGGATGCCATTTAAATTTTCTAAGTGAGATTCTACGTCTTGATTGTTTCCCCTCAATATACAGAAAACGTCGTCTACATACCTCTTCCATAGTTTAATCTCAGTGGGTGCAGTGACAAGGGCTTTTTCTTCAAAATAACTCCATCCAAATATTTGCAACCACTGGAGCTACGGGACTACCCATGGCGACTCCGTCTATTTGGAGGTAGTACTGACCCCTGTATATGAAAAAATTCGTAGACAAACAATGATGTAGAAGTCCGAAGTATATTCCATCGGGATGTTGTTGTCATGCAACTTTACCTTAACCACTTCCAGATAATCTGCTACTAGTACATTTGTAAAGAGTGATTCTACGTCAAAACTGACCATCAACTCATTCACATCAACCTTGTTTTGGTGCAGGATTTCGATGAAGTGAGGAGAATCTTTGACAAAAGATGACGAATGACCCACCAATGGCTGCAGTACTTTTGCTATGTGCTTAGCCAAGTCATACGTTGGTGAATCTATTTGACTCACAATCGGACGCAAAGGCACATTCGGCTTATGAATTTTAGGCAAGCCATATAGCTTCGGAGGCTGGACATTCCTAGGCCGCAATAAATACTTGAGACTGTCGTCATCAAAAACGTCTGCGCATTGATAAGTGAGCGAGTACTTCGATCCGTTCTCGCCGTCGGGTTGTAATTTACCTTCTTGTAAGTGTTTACATCGTTGAGTAGACTTAAGATCTTAGTATCATACTCATCGATGTCCATTATAACGGTCGCATTTCCTTTATCAGCTTATAAAACTACAATAGATTCATCCTTTCATTTGTTGGAATCAGGTCCAAATCATTGGATTGAGTTTCATAACCCTCAGATCATTTCGACAGAACGCCATTACATACCAAGATTGGTCAGAGAAGCAATTGAAATCACCAAATACAAAATTTTCAATCGCGAGGACGGGTTTAACTTGTCAAGTGTCTGGAATCCAGTGCTTCGAATGTGCAAAAACCGAAAAAACCAACCAAGTGTAGTTTCGCGGTCGGATACTGTTAGTGTTGTGTGTCGAGAACAGACGCGAGAAAATAGTGAGTTTGCAAACAGTGGTACCGGAGGTGAACGCAATAAAAGACTTAGAAGGAGGGTAGACCGATATGTTTGCCCATAACATCCCACCCGCAAGATCTTCAGTTATTCCGTGATCATGGCGCTTGCAACAGCGCCGAAATATCGGAAACTCGAAAATAAAAAGGTACATGGTAGCAATCCCGTAAATAACTATTCTAATTTTTTATACTTTATTGTTTTTTTCCCAAAATTTTACTTTCAAACAATCAAAACTTTTTTCTTTTATTATTACAGAACTTTTTTACTGTTTGGTGGTAGTCATAAACATTTGTGATAAAATCACGTTAGGACTTATCTTGAACTAGGCTAAAAATAATCAGATATTGGGCTTTAAAACATTTTTTTACAATAAAAATTAACATTGTTTTCAAATTCAACAGAAAATATTTAAAAAAGTGCGATGTTTGAATAATTGAATGCTCTCTAAATTAGTTTTCTAGTTTGTAACCTTTTCAACGAGGCTAAATTTGCATCAAAAAAATTGATTTGCTCGACTTTGGAAGGATTTTTCGGTCAACCAAAGTAGTTTTTATCAAAAATAGTAAACGTGCCAACGAAGGGATAAACGAAATTCGAAAAGTATATTTGCAAATTTACAAGGAGGTATAAATTAATTTAGAGTTTATTGTTTATTTATTTTATTTCTTATGTATTAAATTAACCGTGGAGTTTATTTTACATTAATAACTTATCAAATAACCGGAAGTTACTGACCGTGTTTTAGAACACATATCCGATATATTTTTCTATAATTAATTTTTCATCGTAAAAGTATTTTTAGGGTTTCGTTGCTCTAAAATATAACGGAACCCGTAAAGGTTTCGATCAAAAATAGTGAATATGTCAAACAAAATGAAGACAATTTCATAAAGTATTTATAACTAATGACTAAATAAAAGAAACTAAGCGCTCAGTGTACCTGCATTCTTAATTAAAAACCGGGAAAGTGCAAGTTCGACTCGCGCAATGAGGGTTTCGTACTAACTTGTGCAAATTCGACAAAAGTTATTTTTTATGATGTAACTAGTTTTCGGATTTATTATTTTATTTGTCCTGTAAAATTTCCTTTAGATTCTAAGTCCGAATTCCATGATTCTAAGTCAATGGAAATGATCCTTAACTGAAGATTCTCCTGCGAAATGTCAGAAAGTAAAGCTAAAATGGCCGTATATTTGAATGGCTTTGACTTAAGTAGCTTGATTACAGCTTCAAGGAACTGCAAACACTTATTTGAGAAAAAGGTTATGATAGAAAGATGAACGACTACGATAGAACAGACGAATGGACAACAAAGTGAAGCTATAAGGGGTTCGTTTTATCTTTTAGGGGAATGGAACGCTTAAAATATTTTAATCGTTAATTTCATCGTAATTTTTGCTTTTGATGCCTTAATTTTCGGTTTTTTAAAGGAAATAATGTGAAATAAGTTCTTATTTACTTGTGTTTTATACCGCCTTGTAAATTTGCAAATAATACTTTCCAAATTTCGTTTCATCCCTTCGTTGGCACGTTTACTATTTTTTAATAAAAACCACTTTGGTTGACCGAAAAATCCTTCCAAAGTCTAGCAAATCAAACTTTTTGATGCAAATTTAGCCTCGTCGAAAAGGTTACAAACTAGAAAACTAATTCAGAGTGGAATTAATTATACAAACACCGTACTTTTTTAAATAACTTTGGTTGAATTTGACCATATTTTTTTTTCTTGTCAGCCTAGTTCGAGATTAGTCCTAACGTGCTTTTATCACAAATGTTTATGACTACCAACAAATAATAAAAAAATCTGTAATAATAAAAGAAAAAAAATTACGTTTGCTTGAAAGTAAAATTTTGGGAAAAAGTAAATAAAGTATAAAACTGTCATATCTTCCAAACATTGTAACTTTAGTTCGGGAAAGTAGTGTTCAATAAATAGCCAACGACCTCCTCTATATGTGTTTTTGCTATGGCGGGTTCAGTACCAGTCACCCTGTATAACAGAGCCTCTTACTATGTCAGAGAAATAGGACCTGAACATTATTTGGCAAAAACTGGCATTTTTTTATTTTTCTAACACTACAAATAAATATTTTTAAGATCACCTGTTTAGTCTTATAAACTACATTTTGGCCTATGTCTCTCTCATTTTGAGTTACTGAAACACCGAACTTGTGTACCAAACATAAGCAACTAAGTAATCACAACACTGTTTACTAGAAATCAAAATGTTTTTTGGCATTTTTCTCGAAACCAAGAGTATAAAAATAAAATAATTTTTCAAAAACATTATTTTCTAATTTTGTTGCCTTTGCCATCTAAGTTTAATCCGGTACTAAAATGTATCCTTATAAGTAGGTATGTGTAAATAGAAGACGGCTTATTTGTTTGTCTCCACTCTGTCATGTCACAGCATGTCACCTAATATGTCATTAATTCCAAACTGACTGTCTCATATTTATACAAGTTTTATAGCAGTGCCAAATTTATTATTAGTATATTTATATTTATATACCCCTTGTACGTGTATGTATAAATAAGAAAGAAGTGTTCAAGTATTAATAATAAGTAATTGCCAACACGTATAACAGATAAGGTTCCAAACATGTCAGAGTTATTTGATTACTTTTTTTCATAAGAAGCATTAGGTACTAGTCAAGGAAGAGTGTGACGTGTTTTTTTTTTCAATTCATAGTAACTAGGAAGATTGTATAATCAGGTTCTTGTTCTTAAAATATAATTTAATTATCGAGATGCAGCGTACATTCTTTAGCTAGAAACAAAGTTCGCGTATTCCTAACCAGCTGAGCACATTTTATTTGACCTATGAAGAATAGTTCTGGAGCTAGAGATATTTCATTGTTATTGTTACGATTTTCGCAAGCCGCCGACAAAGGGTGACCACGTCTCGGTTTTCAGTGAAAAATTGGGTTTTCAGTTTCAGAAAGCCACAGTCTAAATAGGATAACATTCAGCAACTTAAAAGTCGAGTTCGCCAATTTTTAAACAGCCGGCTATCAACGGATAATTTGACAGAATTACCATACAAAATATGTCAAATAATGCTAAACCGGCTAATTAAAAATTAAACATGTGTTGGTGAACTGTAGGCTGAGTACGCGTACGTGTCCAGCGTATGGATGTCGTACTCACTCTCTATTACTACTTTACTTCTGCGTTCCAAATCTTTTAATGTGTAAAAACGATATCTAAAACATCAGTTATGTTATAAATAGGATTGAACCGGTAGGTGACATATTGATTTACCAAAATGTCGTAGGTAATAATGTAGTTATTTTGTTAATATACATATACAATGACTAGTTGGCACAATATATAATATTTTTGGTACAGTCAGCAGCACGTCAGCTTACCCATTTGAACTACAAAAACAGGGGGCTAATTACGTTACTCTGTAGCAACAGAGTAACGTAATTAGCCCCCTGTTTTTGGCACAACAATTCAGGATTGAAATCGGTTGAAAATGTCACATTCTGAAAACTGAATTTCATTCAGTGAGGACAGAACGTGGGCAATTCCCCACACAAAGGGTACTTTTAGTTTTTTAATTTAGTGGGTAAAATGAGCGGGAAGGTAATATGGGCAATTGCGGAAAAAATGATAAGGTTAGGTTACTTTTTTGGTACTTATGCCTATAGCCTAGTTTTTAATTACCGATATTAAAAAAGGTCAAATTTTGGTCGTACCTCAGAATGACTAATTAGTTTGACCGGCCGTGAATGGCCAACTTTAACAACAAAACTTTGATTGAAATAATTTCATTCAAAGTTACATAATCCACTACCAGTTGTATTACGTAGGGAATAGAGGCGGTCTCGACGTTAAAGTGGAGTCTGACGCGCGGCAGTGTGTACTTTATCTATTCCATAGAAACTTATGGGTACGTTCAGATGGCGTGGATCCATCTGAACGTAGCCTAAGACTCTTTGTGATCTTAGGTTAGTTAATACATTGAAGATTACTTCAGATTAGCAAATTACTTGCGTTACCATACTAACTTGTGAAACACCAACTTACTTATTTCGTCTGAACTGTGACGAAACCCTTGAGATTGGTTCACTTATGATTCTCATTAGAGACGACGTTGACGAAGCGAGAATATTTTAAGTCACCGATATCGGTGCTAGTTCCCATACATATTTTCACCACTTTACTATGCTTTGAGAAGGTGATCAGATAAGATGTGATATTTAGGCTGGTTTTAGTGTCACGCGGACTGTCAGTACGGATCGCTCCGCACAGACCGATCTGTATAAACTTCTAGGGAGCGCGGACGTTTGTCCGTCCGTTCAACTCAATAGTCCGTCATTACTCAAAAACGCTCCCTAGAAGTTTATACAGATCGGTCTGTGCGGAGCGATGCGTACTGACAGTCCGCGTGACACTAAAACCAGCCTAAGCCCCACTTGCGGATGTCCGGACTTGCGCAAATGGGCTTTTAACCAAGATTAGCTAGACCTTGCGCTAGTCTAGATTAGCTCATCCGGACGTGCACAAGTAGGCCTTAGTGTAACAATAATTGTAATCTATACAAAAACGAAAGTTTGAAGTTAGTTTGTAGTTAGTAAGTAATATCTGGAACTACTTTCTTTCTTTTAAATACTTAACTAAGTCCTTTATATTTTTAATGTGCAAGAAGATTTTAATTCATGCTAATCATAGGGATCATAATATTATTAACAATGGCGCTACTAGAAACTATCACAGCTACTATTTATTTCTTTTCATTTTTTTAGTTTTTTGTGGAGTATAGACATGAAATGAAACGCAAGGTGCACTAAAGTTGTGTGAGAGCAAAGACGAACGATTATTTGAATTTCAATATACATAGAAGTGGTGACATAGAGTATAGTAGTGGTGGTGGTTCTTTGACGCCCAAAACAACTCACAAACCATCAAACCACAAACTTTAACATTTCTTTTAAAACCCCAATCAATGAAAGTGTATTTGTTATACACTATCATTGGCCCCTATGATGTTGAAAATAAATGATTGTCGAAATATTCTACTAAACATACATTTGCATGGGTATTTCGTTTTGCTATTGAGTAAGTTACTAGCACAAGGCTAGAAATATGCTCCGCATCGACTACAAGCAATATATCGTAATATGTCTTTAGAAACGAGTTCTTATAAAATATTTTGCTACCTTACCGTTGCGAATTCAAGATCTCCTAGAGATTTTATCTAAATCAATGTCTTGAAGGTATATGATTTAAAATCTAACTGGTATTTTTATTAACATGAGATTGGTTTTCATTACTTGTAATAAGAACGCGACCTGAATATAATATTTAACGACTACATTTATGGTGCTTATCAATGAAAGTTCAAAGTGTATTAAAAGAGGTAGATATGTCATTAGCGAGGTGCCTGTGGCGCAGTGGCGGCAGCGCTTTGGTAGTGATACCAAAAGTTAAGCAACCCACGGCGCGGTCGTGATTGGATGGGTGACCATTCCGACCATTTAAGTGACGTCCATGACAAGCATCTCCGTGCTTCGGAAGGCACGTTAAGCAGTTGGTCCCGGCTAATATCTGTGGTATTAGTCGTTAAGCCTAGTCAGAGGCCCTAGGGCGGCTTGATAACTTCTGACAGTAAGGTTTGTCACTTGCCTTACATACACCCCTCCACCAATCCGCACTGAGCCCGCGTGGTGAAGTATGGCTCGTTCCTCCTCATAGTTGAGGTGAGGCCTTTTCCCAGCAGTGGGATCTAATAGGCTGACTTATAGATATGTCATTAGCGCGCGGAAGCTGCTTTCCTCATATTGAGCCAATTGGCTCAATTTTGCATTCAAATTTCATACACACATGACATTTGACACATAAACGGAATCGCCGCGCAGTAGAAGATGACATAGGTATATCCTCTCGTTTAATAAGTACACTATCATTGGTGCTTATAAGTAACTCAGGCACAAACTGAAAAAGGACTTTTTACACAAGATATAGTTTTCGAAATGCGGAATGTTCGTTATCTTCTCACGATGTTTTCCGTCACCGTCAGAGCATCGGTTAGTGAAATAACTAATGTACATAACTCAGAAAAAGTCGTTGTACATGGCGGTACGTGGGATCGATTCCGGCACCGCCCGCATTGAGGCAACTCACTAGCCACTACTCCACAGACGCTTTATTTTATTTATTTTTTGTTTCACCAAACACACCAATGACCTAGCCCTAAACTAAGCGTAAGCTTGTGCTATGGTGACTAGGATAACGGATAGACATATACATTTATATACATCCTTGACTTAGGTACAAATGCTCGTGCTTATCACACAAATATTTGCCCCTTGCGGGATTCGAACCCTAAACTTAAATTAGTAAATTAAGTATCGTGTATGTCATTGCCATACAGCTCGTCGGCCTGAGGAACAAAAGTTTCATAAATTGCAATTGTTTGATTGAAAAAACTGAAATAAAGACTTCATTAAATTTCCTTAATAAAATACTCATTAATTCGTGAGTTGTTACGCAGAAATACATTCACGTATTTCTCACCCATTTACTTCTACTTGTAAGTGCTTAAGTAATTACCTAGAATCCACAATCCGTACATAATACCGCAAGCCTGAATTCCGCGACCTATTAGTCGGTAACGTGTAAAATGCTCTTTATATTCAGCATTAATTCAGCACACAAATCCAATCAAATATCAGTGCTAATGAGCGCGCTTGAAACTTAGTACATTGGGCCACACATCAACCTACCCTGATCTGTCAATATCCGCAACCATTTCAGCCTTATGTTGGTCACATAGAGTTCCATATCATTTGAGATATTTTGACAGATTTGGGTAACTTGATGCGGAGTCCACCGTACATTCGTAAAAGCTCCATTAGTTACTAGATATAACGTGTAGTAGTAGGTAATCGGTAAAGAAAAGTCAGTTAAAAATTGTGATCAGATTTAACCCATTCGGAAAAAAAAATTGTTGAAAATCGAAACTACGTAAAATACAAAACGAATGAATTTTACAGGAAGGTTAATGCATAATCTCTTACCGTTTAGTGCCATGTAATTTTCAGCCACTATCGATGCAAGTTATATGCAACATAAAGTAGGTAGAGCTTACAGATATCAATACGTTGACTTTCACTACATTATTTGTCTACTAAAACTGCTCTTATTGCTCTTCTCGCAGAAAAATAATTTTTTATGCTACTGCCACGCCAAGTTGATCCTGATACGGTTATCTTAAAGAAATCGTGTTTTTTTTTAAATTTTGTGCTACAATGTACATTGTACAACTTTAAGCAAAAGTCACTTGCCAAAATTAAATGTATACCTAGGTATAAGATAAATAATATTAGCCTCTGGCGCGTTGAATAAAATCTAAATATATGTATAAGTTCGATACCTAATCTGTGGTAAGAAGGCGGTTTTCCTCGAGCTATATCCGCGGTACACTCACGTTTGCACATAACGCCTAATCAAATTGAAACTTTCGGACCCGACTCAGCGTTAATGTGTTAATTGAGTTTCCCACGTGGTCCACAATGACGAAGAAATTGGCGGGAAACCTAAGCGGGATTGAAGTTTGTGAGTGCGGATTGAAACTTACGCGGTGAGCTGTCGCTTCATATTTAGCTGTGACGTCATTATACACTACTACTGTACTATACACTACATTGTGTTTGTTTACCAAGTACCGGTATTCTAGGAACATAACAAAAAGCCAATTTGCAACAACTTTTGTTTATGAAACGACGACAAAAATGGCGTGTGTTCATACTAAAATATTAGGAATTAGAAAATGCTGTTTTTGTTGTGAAAAAGCGCATTTTTCTTTTAGGGTTTCAAATTATGTCTATCACTTAAAGTTAGATTTCAAATACGTTCCTAGTTTATCTAGAACTTACGCACACGCATCGAAAAAAGTTTGTAGTCACAAGGTAATGCGGATATATTTAATAGTTTTTAATATACTTTAACACTCAGTGTTATTTCCTATTTCCTAAGTTTGACTGCCTCGTTGGTCTAGTGGTTAGCACGCTGGGTACTATCCACGAGGTCCCGGGTTCGAATCCCGGGTCGGGCCGAATGTGTAGGGTTTTTCTGTCTTGAAAAAACTCAGACACAGCTCCGGAGTCAGGAAGTCGGTGGTGTTAACACCCCCGTGCCTCGGAAAGCACGTTAACCCCATGGTCCTGCGCCTGATCTCTCTACGGTCATGTCGGACTGCCGTCTCACCGAATTATGAGAGTAAAGGAATAGAGAGTGCACCTGCATGTGTTCACACACTTGTGCACTATAATATGTCCCGCGCAGTCGGCTAATCTCTGTTGAGATAGGCCACCGTAGTCGAAATTCGGCTAGGAGAACATTATTATTATTATATAAGTTTAAATAAAAAACCAAAAATTTTCACACAGGTAAGATTTGATTCCTTCCTTCCTTCCTTTGGTTCAAATCCTACCTGTTTCTTATTTAAACTTATATAAATATTTTACGAAATATTTTGCGAAAATATTTTTTATAGCTACTATATTAACTAGGTACCATACCAAAAAATGACATGTTTTCAAATTAATCGCAAACTTTTTTGATGTGTGTATATTAGATGAAGAGTCAAGTCAAGCCGCAATAGAGTTTTTGATTGAATATCGATTGCAGACCGCGATGCACCTGAAATACAGCAGAAAATTGTTGGTTGCGTTTCCAAAAAAAAAGCGTGGAGCTGTGTCCCCACTTTAGTCAGACAAGCTGTCAACGGAGATGGGTGGTTACAAGTAGTATAAAAACGAAAATTGGAAAAAAAACCTCAACAGCCGTTTTTTCGAAATCATGAGAAAGCTTCTTTCTGAATTATTCGTTTTGACGGCAGCATAGGCGATATATTTTAATTAGCTACTTGTATCCTGTAGACGTGTGGCCTATCTGTCGACTGTGGGAACGCGATTTATTACACTACTTATAGTCAAAGCTGTCCAACTACAAAAACAATTATTGATGTTTGGTACGGTTCAGTTGGTGCAACAGAACCGTTTTTCTGGAGTTCAATCATGTCACTTTTGATTTAGATGAAATAATAAAAGAGTAATGCACATATGAAGCTAACCCAAGGTATGACATATTATATCTTCACCCACGTAAAAAAACGTGAAAGAGGCCAGAAAGTGGGAATTGCCTTACATTCTGTATTCTCGATTTCCAAACTGCAGCTAAGATAGAATGTGAAATATTTCGCATAAGCTTACATCAATTATAAGGGTTATCACATCTGTCAAATTGCAACTACAAGTAAGTGAGAGTGCTCAAACTAAAACATCAAATAACTCAAATACTGCCACGCACTTTAACGATGATTTATGTAGCTCTTTAATTTCAGAGAGGAATATAGGGAAAAATCTGCATGTTAACAAAGTTGCAGTCAGTAAGCCAGTCCGAACAAACAAACAAGCCCGTTGTTCTTGTTACATAGAGTTGCTAACTCACGAGTTGGACGGTTGACTTGTCCCAAGCCGTCCGGCCTTGTCTGGACTTGGCCACTTGGCTGAAACAAGGCCATTTCATTAAGAGTTCCCGTCTCCACCAAGTGCTTGTTTTAATTGAAAGATTCAAGCTTTTGTTTATTTAAATCGGTAGTTTTCCGTTTTGTTTTTCAAACTGGTTCCAAACCAGTGGGTTCTGAAGAATTAACATAATCTTTTCGCACCCGCAATTATACTCTTTACATAATTACTTACTACCGAAATAGTAAATCTAAAACTCAAATAATGAGTTCATTATAGATAAAGTATTAAAAAAAATCATGAAGCATAGACTGCCATTGAATAACATAAGAAATAAATAATGTAGGTCAAATACTGTTACTACTCGACCAAGCCAACTAAACAAATGTCGAACGACTTACGACGACGAATACAACGAAGTAACTGAAGCCAGTTAGAAACCGGCCAAGTGCGAGTCGGACTCGCGCGCGAAGGGTTCCGTACCATTAACTTAAAACATTAGACAGTATAGGCAAAAAAGTATATATTTTTATTTTATTTATAATTTCAAAAGTATTCATCACATGATACCCGAAACAATTTTAAATAAGAGTTTCCGCGGCTGTTTCTTTATGTGAGTGATTTGAAGTTTATAGGTCCAAGACTACACCAAGACGACACCGTGTAAACGACTTTGGCGGGCTATATCTCGCAAATGGTAAAGCTGATAAAAACGTGTTTTATGGAAATCCTACCTTATTTTCATAGTCCTTTTCAACGATACTCCAAACAAGGGGGTGCACTCAAAAAAATAATTCACCCCCCCCCCCCCTTAACATGTATAACAATAAAATACCCCTTTTTTAAGGGGTACCTCCCTTAAAAAAGGGGTATTTTATTTTTTTGTATTTTAAAAAATGAGATCTATATGTGGAGTATCCTCGAACCAAGTTACATACAAATCAGTCCATAAACGTAGTAGATATTTTGCTGTGACAGACTAGGACGGACGGACTGAACGATCTTATTAAGGGTTCCTTGTCAGACTACGGAACCCTAAAAAAGCAATATTGTAACAATTTAGATGCAATGCCTATGTTTAGTTTAACACCACTGCTTTTTAATTACCATTGGCATTTTCGTTGTATTCGACGTTGAAAGTCGTTTGACATTTATCTAGATGGCTTAGACGAGTAGTAGCATTAGTTTGAAAATTTAGATTAAAAGTTACTTTTATAACTACGTGGACAAAATTTTATTTCACAAAACAGCTCATGTGCAACTATAAAAATTCGCGCTATTTCACGCGTTGAATAATTCCACTGGCATTTTAACATTTCAGTATTGAGGAGAAAACGCTTGAAACACCTACAGATTGCTCCGTGAATGCGGGAAAATGAGGGATTTTGATAGCGCTGCCTGTTGCCGTGATAAAAATATGCTTGAAATACGACTGGCGGAAAATTAGCTAACTTTACGGCGTGAAGTTTGTTTTTACGATCATAACTTTGCCGATTTTCAGCCAGCCACTTAGGAATGATGGTATTTGGATGACATAGTATCTTCCGAATTCAATTATTGTTTTTCAAAGGGATCAACAGATACTGAAATAATAGGCACGCAAAAATAACTACAGTGATTTTAAAGATTAAATATTGCGTTTATTGTCTGGGTGGCCGAGTGGCTAGGCAATCGCCCGGTATGTGAGAAACATATCATTTTATAACCATAATAATATCAAAAAAGACTCGACAACAGTTCTTAAGACACGTGCCGTAGTAGGTAGTCTTTAACATTATTCTTTATATTATTTCCGAAAATAGTTTTATAAGCCTTTGTTTTCCCAAAAATCTGGACAAAAACCTGTCTCGCAATATCAACCACCAATAACATTGGCATGCGACGGGAGCAAACGGAAGCAAGTAATTTTATGTGATAAGAAAAAATCACTTGTCACGAGTAATAGTGTTCAAATGTTGTCGCAGTGACAAGACGCGGGAAAGGCGTGACGGGATCCTGGTTTAACCAAGACAAATGAATTGCTGTACAAATATATCCCTACGTCTTTGTAGTGTTTGTTCCCGCGTGGTAGAGATTAGTTTTGTGTTTGTCATTTGAAGCTATCTTGGCTGAAACTGGAAATTCTGCTGTGATAAGTCAACTCTGAATCGATTACGTTAGATTGCGGTTTCATGTAAAGAAAAAGCATATATCGAATATAGATACGCGAAATGATTCGATGAGAAGCCATTACGCTGCGATGACATAAAGATCGAATAAGAAAATCGACTATTTTTTACACAAAATGAAGTAAAAAAATAATCGACCGTCTTCAAGCGGGACTTCAGACCACGGCTAATAGTTGTCGAGTGCTGTAGCTCAGTTGAGATAGCATGTGACCGGATAGCGAAGGTTCGTGGGTTCGATTCCCATTTGCAGACGGTCGAAGATGACCTTTTATAATGGCTGATTAGGCAGAACAACATTTCTGTGACATTACACCTCATATCATAGATAGAAGAGATATGTGATAGCTCGGTCACAGATATTATACTCGGTAAACGTTCGCAAACCTGTGTCACCAAATTTATTTAACAACCACCAGAAGACTTTTGTAAGCATAAAGAGCGAAGATCTTTAGTTCCTTTTACTCATGTCGCTAACGCACGGGTCGCGCCACCATTTATTTCTCTTATTTTCATTATCTCACCCTTCTACAGTGTACCTTTTTCAAATACAAATCAATTGTATCATTCAGTCATAAATCAGATAGTCGACCCCAATTTCAGTTATCAGGGCCCGTAGCCAAGTGGCAATTTATTCTCAAGCGAAGTTCGTTATCGCTAACAAAATGTATGAAACTGACATAAGCCATCGAAACATCACGTGACTTTTGCATACATTATTTGGACATTTCGTTGGCGATAGCAAAATTCGCTCTAGAAAGATTGCCATTTGGCTACGGGCCCAGGCAGTCTAAACCTTGAAAAGTCTTGAAATGAAACTGAATTAAAAAAATAATACCAATCAGTTTAATAATCTACTTAACCTACATAAACTAGCAGACTTTACTCGGGTATCGGTAGGTTCACCAGTTCCTCGTAAGGAACTGCCATGAAGAACTTCTCTATAGTTCTGATGGCCAGGTCGACTGCGTAGTCCACAATGGGTTTACCAAACTCCTCGGCCACGGTCTTCCAGTTGTCGTTCAGGAATGCTAATACTGTCTCGCCTGTAACAATATTATTTGGATATATAAAATGGAATCAAGTTGTAAATTTGCTTAAGTTCAAGTTGGTTATAATTATGTTCTTACAAGATCAAAGATGGGTGTTTATAACCTCTGGCGCGGGCCTCAACCAAGCGTCAGAGGGTGTAGTGCTGTGGAACCGGAGGACAAGAATTTTCGAGTGACATGTCAGGTGTTAAGGATGGCGGCCTTTTGGAGTATGTTAATGATTTTGTGAGGGATACCTAGATATCTAGCACTTTAAGGCTTTGCTTCTTTTAATTATTGTTATGAGCCCGTGATGTCCCAATGCAGGGGAAAGGCTTCCCTATTTTTCCACCCAATAAAAATATATTCTCAAAACTTGCTTAGTATGAGAATTTAACCCATCCATGAGAGTCGTAACCGCAGAATTTAGTAATATTTAAACAATGAATCTTCTTTATGCAATTATTGAAGTGAATTTAAAATTCATTGCATTTGCTACTAAAAGTAGCCATATCTGGTAGGAGAGACACTTTTATTTATTTATTTATTTGAAACCATACATTAGAAGCTTAATCTTCATATATTCAAAGACAGTGTAACAAAAACCGTCTTTGGTTTTTACTGTACGCTGCCGATCGACGTCAGTCTATGGGATCTTAATAAGTACATCTACAAAATTATCTTAATTGTAGGTTGGTCGGTATTGTTCACTGTACATGCTCATAAGCTTGACTCTTTACTTTACCTGTAGGGAATGTACACCAATCAATTAAATTAAAATATTATTAGAATAGTCATTTACGGGATTGCTACCATGTACCTTTTTATTTTCGAGTTTCCGATATTTCGGCGCTGTTGCAAGCGCCGAAATATCTTAAATATTATTTAAGACTGTATTCTACAATTTTCGTCGTGTAATTGATATATGTATATTTGTAGTAAGAATCTCTTCGCGGACAGACATATAGACGGACACATGGGGAAACTATAAGGGTGCTTTGTTAACAGAACCTAAAAATAAATCTAAGTATGATTGGGATTCCTTTAAGAAAATAATGAATAGGCTGCACCGGCTGTTTCTAGACAGACATGACCCATCCTCGGACGCATCGTCACATACACTCAGGTGATATGGGGTAAAATGTTATAAAAAACCAGCCAAGTGCGAGTCGGACGCGTGCGAAGGGTTCCGTACCATTGTCTTTACAAATAAACACTAATTTTGACAAAAAAAAACACGTTTGTATGGGAGCCCCCCTTAAATGTTTTATTTTTTATTTTAGTTTAATTAAGTATTTATTTAAGTGAATATACAACTTAATATTCTGTAAATTTTTCAAGCGTCTGCCTGTTACTATTATTAATATCAAGAAAAAATAATTAAATATTTTCAATATTTTAATTTTATAATTTATTTTTAAAGTCTGACGTTTTAAATATAGACCAAAAAACGCCAAAAAAAAACACCTATGTAGTATGGGAGCCCCCCTTTAACATTTATTTTATTCTGTTTTTAGAATCTGTTGTTATAGCGACAACGGAAATACATAATCTGTGAAAATTTCATCTATTTAGCTATCACGGTTCATGAGATATAGCATAGTGACAGACAGAAGACAGCGTAACAATAGTAATGGGGTCCCGTTTTTACCCTTTGGGTACGGAACCCTAAAAAAGTGTGTGTGCAATACACAGTGCACCTATGTATTGCGCACACACTTATGCACTCAACAACTCTCTGTTCCTTTACACTCCCATAATTCGGTGAGACGGTAGTCCTAATTGGATGGCTTGGATATACTACAAGATCTAAGAAATTTTTCAACAAGATTACAAAACAGGTAACACTAAGCACAAGGCTGTATTAAAGTAGGCGCTTTAAAGAATTCCTCAAGGCAATGATTAAAATCGGATGTAATCAGGATTTCAAATGAGTTTTTCTTACGAATGCCTTGAGTTTCATTTTACAAGAGCGTGAAATATTTTCGAATCTGTGACCACGTGAATACGACGTAATAATCGTCGGAAAGAACGCGATGATTTAATAATAATCAAATATCCGATTTTCTAGCAAATATATGCTTAGCTTAGCCGTCAGTTAAGTCTTGGTACTTAAGACTATCCATAAATAATTCAAACACATATTTCAAACACACGCTTCAGGATATTTTTTAATTATCTGCAATATTTGATTTCAAAGTAAGCTAAACTCGAAAAAAGTAGGAAATTGAGTACAGCAAAATATGAAGACACAATTTACCATCCCCATGCATGCAAAATCTATTGAAGAAGAGTGTTTTGACAGTTCATTAAAAGCACGTCAATGATTGGTGGTTTCAAATAGCTTATTTTGACGACGGCTAATGAGTGATGTTTTTTTGGTATAAATTGCTAGGTTTGCGCACCTTGTCATGCGTCCCCATTCGGCGTTGGTACTTGCTATTGCCGAGGATATCCTGCTAATTATTCTTTGAATCCACCTCTAGTAATCATGTTTAATGTTAGTTACAAGCATGTAGTTGGGTTTATTAGGACGCGTAATTAATACGTAATAACCACGTATGTTTAGTTAATTTGATGATATCTCGTGAGCTACCACAACGGTATTGTATTATTATTGAAGGTAAAGATTTGCTAAATAAATATCCTGAATACGTATCTAATGCTATAATACTATTGTTATAATTCTTATTACGTTCTGAATTCATTAGGTAGTTAGTTTTAAGAATTGATTGCTTAACTTATTTCAGTTTTGTAGGCTTCTTAGTGTGAGGACGTAAACAAGTACGTTAACAATGTTTTCATCCCCCCAAAACCTCTTTTGACACACTATTCACTCACCATCACATAACATAGGGTCCATTATATAACTTTTGTATTCTAACCACCTTACTAATAATAATTTTGACACTTCTTTAGCACGTAAATAATTATGAGCCGGCTAATTTGAAATGTTTGTCTCCACTATGACATCTGTCTGTCAGTAATTCGAAATAAGCATATTTAGTCGAGTGTTATAACAGCGGCATAGTTACTATTAGCAGATAAAATGTTAGTTAAGGGGGTAAAAATAAATCCATACTAATATTATAAATGCGAAAGTGTGTCCTGTCTGTCTGTCTGTTACCTCTTGACGCTTAAACTACTGAACCGATTGAGATGAAATTTGGTATGGAGACAGTTCGAGACCTAAAGGACATAGGCTACATTTTGTCGCGATATAAAAACATTAAAGGGGGGAAATGGGGGATGAAAGTTTATATGAAAAATCCAACTCTTGCGGGCGAAGTCGGAAACTACTAGTACGAAATATACATAGTTGAGAAAAAAATTAAATACAGCTCATTTTTAACACATCTCTAGGAGATATGGTTCAATTTTACCCCAACCAAGTGTTTCTCCAATTCCAATCGTCATAATAAGGAAAAAAATCTTACTCAGTTCCTTGCTGCCCTTGAAGAGGTTCTTCAGGTCAAACGACACTCGGTCGCCATAATCAAAGGAGTACTTGTAGTTTCTTAAGGCGAAGTGGTTCAAGCCATTCTGGTCTTTGACGTATTTGGTGTTAATGTCCACTTTCATTCGCAGGTTCGCTGGAATGGGAGAAAATAATGTTTTGTATTTGAAATATTTTATTGATAGAAAAAATATATAACGGAATCTTTTGCGTATGCTAGATTCAGAGTACAGTGTATAATGTAAATTATTCACACGTACCCTTATTAACAATATTTTTACCTGTTGTAAGACGTTAAAAGTATCTACTTCCTAAAATTTATTATGAATGAATTCTCTTATTATTTTATGTAGGAAATCCTTAAACAATATTCGTTATTATGTGACGTGTTTGTCACTGCCTTCATCCTTAGTGTTAAATATTTTATCAAAAAAACTAGATAAATTAGCTACTAGACAGGGAATTATAATTTTACTTTAAGTATCAGTATTGATTTTATAACGTCTGCTAAAGTCGGTTTTGACATAAAATACGAACAATAGACAAATAAGCGACTGTAAATAAAAAAATACGTACTCAATTTGACTTTCGCGTCGCCCTCTCCGTTGATGGGGAACAGCAGTATTCTGCCAACGGCGCCATATTGGCCTTTAATCGTCAAATTGCAGTGAAACTCCAAGCCGAAGTAACGTTTCTCTAGTTCGGATCTGAAAAAGAAATATGAAAAAAATTGTTACATGCTTAACATTTCTGAGTCTGAAAAGGCGTCTGTAATGGGCCGAGCTAAATCGCTGCCGGCTATTTGAAGCGCATAATCATGTCTTCTTAACCCCATGGACTACCTACCTACTTTTAAGGTCCTACAGATAATTTCAACTACTTTTATGTATGTCACTAATAAGTGACTCTCACAAAGTGTTAATTTTTCTACTTAAGAAAAATGGCCATGAGCACGTCGGGCCACGACGAAGAATAGGATTCCGTAGTTTTATGTCTTTCATCATTACCTATTGATTACCTATTGTAAAATTATAAAATTATTTATGCACTTAGTTTTTAATTTAGCTTCTACGAAAATTTGATATCCTCATTTGGCAGATCCAACGCGCCAAAAGGTGAGAGCAGTACTTCAAACAAGTACCAGGAGAGTAGAGTTATAGAAGCTGCCTCGATGAGATGTACCGCCTGACCTTAGAGAGGATGCCAAGTTTTCTATTTTTTTTCTTTTCGTTGACTATGGATCCCTAAAAAGAATCACAAACCTAATGTTGCTTCGTAACTTCTTGGACCAAGATTAAGTTTTTGCCACCAATCATTGTTATCATGAGATAATAAGTCTTGATATCCCTGAGAACTTAATTTAGCGGCCAAGGTCTTCGATATTGTTGATAATTGCCGTCATCTATCATTGCTTTGTTCCTCATTAATAACCGCTAAAAAGATTTTTTTTCGATTCAAATGAAAATTAATTTGTTTGCTTTTTCTACGTTACAACAATAAGTATTTATTGTTAGGTTATGAATCATTCATTCAAAGTTTGCTATCACAGTGCCCAATGGAGTGTCCTTCACAAGTGACCCACCCTATTTGCACGCGTAGAAGTTGGAATGTTGAGCAGTAAGCTTAGACATATGCCATCGCGGACTTTAACGTACTAAAAAAGAAGTCTACCAAACATTGTTTTGTCATATTACAAAAATGGATTCGGTAGTCTCCCAGGCGGCTTTATTTTTTCTGACATCTTCAACAATAATCGTCATATTTCAACCAATTTATAATTAAACCTTTACGGCCTACACTTAACTCTCTTTTTAGAAACACTCTAACGATAAATGAAACCAGCATATGAGATCGTCGGGAACATACATTCCATAGAGAAATCAATTTATTGGCATAATTACTATTATGTTACCTAGCCCCTACCTAAGTAAGCGTGAGCTTGTGCTATGGCGGCAGGATAACGGATATACATACACATGCTCGTGCTCATCACATAAAAATTTTCCCCTTACGGGATTCGAACTCGCAAACTCTAGTTTTGTAGTATAAAGCGCAAACCCCTTCACCAAGTCATATGAAAATAGTTAAATTCTGAACGTATGGACGAGCTATGATTAGCAAAAAGTATCGAAAATGTAGGAATGTCGATCGCCTTGACCCAGAGTCTAGGTTTTATCTTATCGACAGCCTTGGCTTTCGAAGTCATTAAACCCAAAATATTTTGTTAATGAAGCCAGATAACAAACGTAAACAATACTTGTGCGAAATTGATACATGTGCGAGTTAATTAAATAAAATAAATGTTTTGGCAGGTATTGCGTATTTTCCGCTCCGTTCACCGGTTTTGCGTAAGTTCAATAACAGTCAGCTTACAAGTACGTTCACTTACGATTATGGTTTTAAACTTAAACGACACTAAGCCTTATTAACGCAAAATGCTGTGGAAATCTTTTGACGTAGTTTGGATCCGTCAAGTTACAAAACATTATACAATGTTTTGATTTTTAACGCTTTTATTTAAAATTTATTGGTGAACGTCACCGTTTTAATACAATTGAATCAAATGACTTTCACGAGCTGTTCTTACATAGTTGAAGTAACAAGTATTGCTTGTACATTTGATGATTGTCATCATAAATACACTGACAAATGAAAAATACATATTCATTTATTCGTCATCACAGGTAGTAAAAAGTTGACAGACAAGATACACTGTTTAAGGGAACTCCATGGTGCAATTTTGACAGTCAAAAAATTAATTAACTAAAAATTAAAACTCACACAACATTGTCAACGATGCATTTTCTAAAGCCGGACACTTTCCCCTTGTAGAAGGTGACCTTAAGTCCACTGAGAGGGATGGACAGCTGGTCAATTGTAAAGGGATCCAAGGTGGGGACCCCAAGCTCAGGAATACCCTTAACGAATTCTGGAACGGCGAATTGAGTGGCCTCCACAAGGCATTCTCTGCTTGTATCGTTGCAAGGGTGGATGTAGTCCGCTGGAAATAAAAATATAAACTTACACTTTTCTTTCGAAAGCAAGGACGAGTTTCTTATCTATACATAACTTATTAAGAAATAAAGTTTGAGAGTTTAATGGAAATTGTTTCTGAAAAAAACGATTTTGAAAGTAATTTATCCAGAAGAAAGCTATCTTGAGTCACATAGACTTTATTTTATTTAAGTTAATTATTTAAAGACAACTGTGCGCGATGTAGGGGAATTCGGAGGATAAATTATAAACTTTGGGTAATATTTGTAAGAAATCAATGTAATTCGTGTGAAGTAAAAGAAACAACTGGTAAAATAGTAAAAACGTCAAAAAGAGAAGGAAATTGAAACATTAAAAAAAAGTATAAAAACAGAAAGAGTTCGGTTTGCCACAACAACTATTAACAAACAATAAGTATATCTCTTCTTTAAGAAAAAAGTTTTATGTTATTGTGGGTTTACTTGCAAGTACTTATTTTTTATTTGTTGTTGTTGATATTAAAATTATGACTATTCATAATTTTAAAACAATGTTCAAAGTTGTATAGTGCTCTAGAAATAATTATGAAAAACAGTAATTTTATGCTCGTAACTAACAATCACAGTGTGAACTACAAATTAGCAACACTGTTGTTTTTTCCTTATTACTTAACTTTTGTCTCGACTGTTGATTCTTTGACTTGTTAAGAAGTTACAGCTTTTTGTTCTTTGTGGATAAGAATGTTGAGTGAAAATATTTATTTACGGTCTTATTGCTTCACATGTAAGTGTTTATTTGTAATAATAGGTAGAGCAAACATTGTAGAGGTAATGTTAAGGTCGGTCAAACAATTGAAGTCATTTTGTTTTGGAACGAGTTTTCGGGTATTAACTATTATAATGCATTTTACCATGCTTTAAAATATTTTCGTTTGAACAAATATTTGGGTAGGTTGTGGTATTTATAAATAAAAAAATAAATTCCTCATAGCCGAATTTCGACTACGGGGCGGTCTGTCTCAACAGAGATCAGCCAACTGCGCAGGAGATATTACAGTACACATTTGTGTGCACAATACACAAGTGCACTCTTTGTTCCTTCTCTCTCATTGTTCGGTGAGAAGGCAATCCGACATAAAAGGAGAGAGATCAGGCGCTGGACCAACGGCTTAACGTGCTTTCCAAGGCATGGGGATGTTAACACCACCAACTTCCTGACTCCGGAGCTGTGTCTGAGTAACTTCAAGACAGAAAAAAACCCGAACACTCTCGGCCCGACCCGGGATTCGAACCCGGGGCCTCGTGGCACCCAGCGTGCTGACCACTAGACCAACGAGGCAGTCAGCATGAATAAACCATAAGTGATACAATTTTATGTCGGTGATCGTTTTATTTGCATAAGATGAGAAAAAATTACGTCATTGCGCTTAACCGATTACTAATCTATAATAAACATGTTTCAAAATTAGGTCAAGTTTAAAATGACCATTTTAGTTTTGAATTTTCAAACACTTGGCTTGTTATCGTTTGTAAGCATTTCAATTAGAAAACCGGATAAGTGCGAGTTTGACTCGCGCACGGAGGGTTCCGTACCTAAAATACATTCGACACTATAATAATACATATTATGATGTTTTTTATTAGTTTTAAAACGGTAAAAACACGTTTGTATGGGAGCCCCTCTTAAATATTTTTATTAAATCATTTATTTTTCAAGTTTTATACACCGTAATATTCTGTGAATATTTTAATTGTCTGCCAGTTGCTCTTATTAATATCGAGCAAAAACGGCGAAAAAATTTACGTTGATGTATTCGAGCTCGCTTAAATATTTTAATTTATATATTTATTTTTAATGTTTATTGTATACAATCTAATATTCTGTGAGTATTTCTCAAACAGACAGACAGCGGAGGCTCAGTAATAGGGTCCCGTTTTTACCCTTCGGGTACGGAACCCTAACAAAACGATTAGAGTATCTTTTATCAAAATAAACTTTAATGCAGTATCAAATTTTAAGACAGTGAATTGCACACATTATTTCTTTAATACACCATACCGTCACGCCATGTTATTAAATTATATGAAACGCTCAAGCCGTGTATAATAACTTACTATGTATATCACTGTTAACCATCATAAGTATAGACAATTATAATTTCTTTAAGTTTAACCACTGAATCAAGTACAAGGTAAACTTATCTTTGTGCATTGAGTAAGACTGTTTAATAATAGGTAGGTACATCTTGCGAAAGTATGGAAGTAAACGAACCTTCATTTTAGTCTACTTTTTTTTCACTTCCGAATGGAAACAACTGTTAAGGCTACTTTTCGTTGAAACAAAAAGTTTATATGCAATGTGTTTTAGAAAAAAAAAAAGTTCGTTACTCTGAAAAAAAAGGATCAACCAAACTAGTTTTGTTAGTTGAAGGTTTCGTTGTAGGGAAGTCAATTTTTGTTAAATATAAACAATCTTTCGGTTATCAGTAACAAAACTAGTTTTTTACTGACAACCAGAAGTTCGCAAGTCACCAGATTACGGCCTACTGGTAGCCAAATTTTGGTTACTGTTAACCAATCATTTTTTTCTGTGTACTTGAAGTGCACTCTCAGATTGTTTTACTTTTTAATTTAAAAACCGGCAAAGAGGGTGTCGGGTCACGCGCAAAGTACAGTTCCGTATTTGAACGTCACAAGTACTAACAAGTGGGTTTTGTTACCGAATATTGATTAACGCCCAAAATTAATAATAATCTAGTTAAATATTATTTAACGGAGTACGCCACCCGCGCCATTGCATTAGAACATAAATATTGTTGTTCGTTTTTATTACTAAGGGTGTTATGGTTTACTTTCTCATGAATAATTAATTTCACATCATTGGCTATAACTATCTGTTGTTTTTCTTAACCCTTAAATGCAAAGTGTTGTCTATATACAACATACATTTTTCGGCCCTTATATTTTTAAACAGCGCTTATAATGTTATCTGACATATTTTGTATACAAATTGTGTCAAATAAACCAACAACCCACGTTTGCCGGCTGTTTTAGATTTGGTGAACTCGGTTCTTGATGTTTACCCCTTTAACTCTTAACTCATCTTTGACGTATCTGTCAGTTATCTTTGACGTATTTCTTTTTAAGTTACGCAAAAAGGCCCTATGATGTGCCATTGAACTTGAACCATTTTATGTTGCGGTCACATAAATATAAGTCATAAGACCCGAGTTCACCAACTTTTAAAAAGCCGGTAAACCTAGATTGACGGGTAATTTGACAGAATTCACATACAAAATATGTCGAATAATTATAAACCGTCTAATTAAACATTAAAAATGTGTTGGTGAACTCCACTAACTTGGCTAACGGTAGCTTGCTTTGGTCGATTGGTATACAAACGGATGACCATGTTAAGAAATTAGGAACTTACTTCCCACATTTGAGAATTAAATTTATAACTACTATTAAGTATTTTTAGTTCTAATTTGTCATGTAAATGTATGAAATAGTTGTAAGGAACTCATAACTTATCATTATCATCATCCTAGCCGGTTGTCGAGCGTCCAGGGTCCGCTTTGGACCGTGATCCAGGATATGGCAGATCAGGTAATTACGTCGTGGAGCAAACGTAACTTGTAAAACTTTGAAAAGAAGCTATAAGTAACAATAGTGATCGAGTTTCTTCCGATCTTTTCAGCACTTGTGCTTCTTACGAGGATATGTACAGAAATAAATAAAACTTATAATTTTAATTCAACATACAAAAGTATAAGTACTATTTTTTAACCCCCGACGCAAAAACGACGGGGTGTTATACGTTACTTTCATTATTCAGGGTCAACCTTGTATTTTCCCTGAAGAGCTAGCGAGGACATTTTAGAAGAAGTGAATAAATTACTAACCTGTTTGAATTAGCTAAATTTTCCTCATATTTTGATTTTATTATTTGAAAAAATCATTACTTACATATAAACTCTAGATTGAGAAAAGTAGCTAACTAACATACACAGGCAAACAAATTGTGCTTTACAATTATTATCTAAATATGACTATTGATTACCCATTTTGCTTTGTTTTCTGTTTTTCTACTACTTTTTTTTCAGAAGATTTTTCTATGAATTTCACCTAAACCAGTACTTATTGTAGCCTATTCTTCTGTTTGATATTTAAAAAAAATATATTAAATTAACCTACCTACATAACATATTCTTAATTATTAATTATTGTTATCTATGATTTAATATTAAGTCTAGTATTAATGAAGTTCTATATTTTTTACGATTTTTTCTGTTATCTTGCTTTCCTTGTTTAAAATAGATACCCAATATTCTTAGCTGTACTAACACCAAACTTCTTAAAGCAAACTTTTTAATGAACTTCATCTCCAAGTTTCGCCAGGTTCGTGTAAAAAGACCCATCCTAAAAAAACATGAAAAAACTTACGCGCAATCCTAGCCTCTCCATTCCGG
Source organism: Pyrausta nigrata (assembly GCA_949316185.1). Taxonomy (NCBI): domain Eukaryota; kingdom Metazoa; phylum Arthropoda; class Insecta; order Lepidoptera; family Crambidae; genus Pyrausta; species Pyrausta nigrata. Next base: position 7,118,752 of record OX438947.1, read on the forward strand.
AAACAAAAGATGAGTAAACTCAAAACGGCACAACACAAAAACGACCGTGGTTCCATATTTAAAACAACACTAGTGTGTTTAACAATTAATGTCAGTTACGCCACTGTAGCGACCGTGTAGCTCAACTCCTTTATATTGACAAACGAAAAGAGTATGCTAGACCTTCGGGTTCGGACGCCCGGTGTAACTTTGCAATCGGCTAAGAAGCGAATGGCTTGTGTCAAGTGTAGATCAGAGGATATAAGGCAATTATGCTGATTATGATAGCGGCAAGGAAATCGGAATGCGTTTGGCGACGGCTGTTTGGGAATTCAGGCGAGCTGATACAAGATGTTCGAGTATAAGACGTACGAGTAGGGTTTGCTTTGTAATTTACACTTCGTTTTAATTGCCGTGTCTATATTTGCTTCAGGATATTTATGTTATCAATATGCTTTTTATATGGCATATGAGTAAAAGGCTTGTACACAAGTCTTAAAATATATTAACGATCCATTACAAGTTTTTATTTTTAATCTATTGGTTTTGTGTTTTATGTAGACTGTGTGAGTGTGTGTGCTTATTTTAATACCCATGTGCCAATGTATATAATAATAAGATTGTTATGTTTTTCTGTATACAGTGTGACCCATGACTATGCGACAAAAAAGACTATTTAATGTTGTATTGATGTCATATATTGCTAAATAGAAAAAGTAAATATTGCTTCATTCAAAGATTTTCTTAAAAATATATTTCTTATAAAGACTAAGTATCGGTACCGTTACCATGAGTTTACGGTGGTTGTACTCGCTAGCGACGACGTAAAAAAAGTGTATGGAAAATTGCACAGCGCCTCTAGCGGTTACTTGGAGAACTAAAATTTTCCATACACTTTTTTCACGTCGTCGCTAGCGAGTACAACCACCACAAACTCATGGTAACGGTACGGTACCCATTTTTATACCGAAAAATACTCCTAATGCTCGCTTTGTGATCTTCTATTATAAAAGGAAGGAACATATAGCGCGTAATATTTGAAAACTTCTTAAAAATTATACTCAGGTAGATATAATTGTAGTTGTTGTTTTTAAAATTTTTTTTTCGATTTAACAATTTTCTTGAAATTTTGTTTGGGAAATGCTTTACGCATACCTACTGCCCTGGGGATGGCAGCAGGTTATGTGGGACTCCCTTGACGGGTGGCAACGAAACCGCTGCAAACCCGTCAAGTATACCCACTAAAACCTCCGCGAATTCCCTCAGACCGCTATTAGTAGGACGATGGAGGATCGCTTATCGCATGCGCTCCATTACCCCAGCGGTGATCCGCACCAACCGGTGCAGCCCTTACGCCCAGGGGATGCCTCGGGAATCTTGAGGCATCCCCCACGTCAGGTGGACTCGTGCTAGGCAATAGGCGGGAATCCCCACCCGCACCACCGCTGTGTCCACAGGGAGCCAGCATGCGATCGTATCGCCGTCGCCGGGATTGCCGCCGTCGGCTTGAGCATTTTCCTCTCTGACCCGTTCCGCTGCCTCTTTCTGTGCCATTACTTCTTCACAAAAAGATGCAACTGCTTCCCACGCTGTTTCACTGCCAAGCATTGCAGCGATTACGCCCGACAGTGAAAGGTCTCTGCCTACCACCGCCACTAGACATTGGCGCTGTACATCCCATGCCACACACTCTGAAAGAGTGTGCTTAGCCGTATCTTCCTCAGCATCACAGTGATGGCACACCGGAGTGGGCTCTCTCCTAGCCACCTTGTACAGGTAGCGACCAAAGCATCCGTGCCCGGTCAGTACCTGCACAAGCCTAAATGTAAGATGCTTATGTTGTCGATTTACCCAGTCCGGGAGACAAGGCTGGAGAGCCTCCAGTGTCCATATTCCATAAGTAGGAAGTTCGAGCCTTTTTTGCCATCGCAGAACAGTATCTAGCTGTGCTAACTCGCGAATACGCTCTACTTCATCTGGGGCTAAGCATTCACCGCGCGCTTTTGCCTCCACTCGTTGACGATAGACCTCAGCTAGTACAGTCGCCTCAAGATCCCTAGGTGGGGCCCCGGCAAGTGCACAGGCCGCATCGCCTGATACAGTGCGATAGGCTCTGATGGTTCTATTTGCCATCACGCGCTGTGGTCTACGCAATGCGGCTACATTTTCTCGTGTAAGGGCGTCCACCCATACGGGTGCGCCATATAACGCCATACTGCGTACAACTCCTAAATATAGCCTACGGCAGCTAGAATTAGGGCCTCCGACGTTTGGAAGAAGGCTACTGAGTGAGGCCGCCGTTTTAACTAACTTGGGAGCAAGCTGACGAAAATGATCGCTAAACTGCCAGCGTCCGTCAAGAATAAGTCCCAAACACTTTATGTGGGCCTTGACAGCGATACGGGTCCCATCGATTATGACATATGCACCTGCTGGCGGTGAGTTACGTCTTGACCAATGGAAGAGAATAGCATCAGTTTTAGACAAAGCTACCTCCAGGCCCAGTTGACGGATTTGATCTACTACACCAGTGGCTCCAGCTGAGGCCAGTCTTGCTGCGTCCTGAAAACTACTTCCCCTTGCTGCAATTAATGTGTCGTCTGCGTAACAAAGAACATTTATCCCGGGGAGCAGGGGGATACGCAACACCCAATCGTACGCTATATTCCAAAGAAAAGGACCCATAACTAAGCCCTGGGGGACTCCACACGTCATTTTTCTTATACGCAGACACCCTACTCTATCGGTGTACAGTACTTCCCTGTCTCTGAGATAATGTTTTACGATTTGCCTTAGGTAGACAGGCACATTATGGAATCGGAGCGCTTCATCAATACATGCAAATGGGAGAGAGTTAAAGGCGTTAGCGATGTCTAATGAGACTGCCATAACGCTCTCCCCATCCGCTGCTGCCCCTTTGGCTAGATCTTTTAATAAAGTTAAAGCATCCACGGTAGATCGCCCTGATCTAAACCCAAATTGTTCTTCTGAGAGATTAGGGCCAACCTCGCAAAGATGTTTGTTGATACGCGTCACCAGTATTCTCTCAAACAACTTAGCCGTCTCATTTAATAGAACAATTGGTCTATATCCCGATGGGGAGTCCATAGGCCTTCCTTCTTTGCGCAACAGGACTAACCGACCATCTTTCCATACCTTAGGGAATCGTCCCACTTCCAAGCACCTATTATATTTTAGAATAAGGTGTTCCTCTAGATGTTTTATCGCCAGCGTAAGCACCCGACAAGGAACACCATCGGGACCAGGAGCCTTTTTCCCTTTCATTCGTAAGACCGATGCGCCAAGTTTTGACACGGTTATTGGAGTGATTTCTTCAACGACCTCACTTCCTAACGCATGAAGAGCCATTTCAGGGGAGGGATTCTCTTCCTTTTCTGGAAAAAGTCCTGCGACGACCTCAGAAAGTAGTTGAGGTTCCATTGTCTCTGTTGGAGGTGCTTGACCGCTATTCAGTTTTTTCTGCACCACTCTGTACGGGCGCCCCCAAGGATCCCTTTTTAGATCTTCAATGAATTCCTGCCAAGACGTTTCTTTAGCTTTCCAAATCTCTTGCTGCAGGGATTTTTTAGCCAAGCGGTACCCCTCGTACAACCGGGCTTCCTCTTCTTCATCTACAACTTGTGGTCTTTTGGCGCGATGGCGAAGGTAAGCTCTACGTGCTCTCATGCTTGCGGATCGTAAGATTGCAATTTCTGTTTTCTGCGTCTGGCTGCACTGGACTTTGGCTCAGTGCCGAGGCTTGTACCCGATAGGCACTAGTTGAAGTCGTTGCTGAATGCATACCTGATACAGCTTTGCCTCTATTTACGGGGGGAAAGCAACTACGACCACCCATTACATGATTTGCTGGGCTCCCAGCACTGGCACACACTAAGCAGTGAGGTTCAGCAGAGCATATGATGGACTTGTGTCCATCTTGGCCGCAACGGTAGCATAAATCTCCTCGGTCCACCGCTAACGTACACTGAGGGCGGGTGTGCCCAAGGCCCATGCACCTGTAGCATCGAAGTGGCTTAGGGTCCAAACCTCTGACTTGAGCAGACGACCAGCCCACTAGTAGCCGACCGCCGTCAACTAATTTCTTGGCTACTTCCACAGGACACTGTACAGTGACTACACCAACATCTCTTAATCCCTTACGGATTTCCCCAGACCGAATTTGCTCTGGAGGACACCCGCCTTTGGTTGACACTGCTTTAATAATGTCATCTTTTCTTACCCCATCATCAAGCCCGGATATATTGAAATCGGCACATTTTACCGGGCGGACAACTTTGGCCACACCAGTAAGAGCAACTTGTAGTTTTTGTGCTAGAGCGTCAGCCTTTGACCCGCTACGAGGGTCAAACTGAAAGTTCTTAGAAAATCAAAAACTGATTACATTAGCCAGTTATTAGTTTTATTATATCTTTTCAAAATATTGTCCATTGACGTCAATACACCGCTGCATGCGATGGAACCACTGGGAAAAGCACTTTGCCCACTCGTCCTTAGGAGTCTCTTCAATGGCATCGCGATACGCAGCCACCGCTTCTTCAGCATTCATAAACCGCTTTCCTTTAAGTTTTTCTTTAATTTTTGGAAATAAATAAAAATCACAAGGCGCGAGGTCGGGGCTATACGGCGGGTGACCCAGTAATTCAACGTTTGATGTCGCCAAATAGTCGATCGTTCGCTTGGCGGTGTGCGACGAGGCGTTGTCGTGGTGAAGGAGGATCCTACTGCGAGGTCGTTTCTCTCGAACTTTTTCCAAGACAAGTGGCAAACAATTGGTAGTGTACCATTCTGCAGAAACTGTTTTTTGATCCTCTAACACAATTGTTGCGAAATGACCTATCCTTCCAAAGAACGAGGCCACCATTTTTTTTCCCGCACTTTGATCTCTCTTCACTTTAGTTGGCAACTCCTCGAAAGGAAACACCCACTGAGCAGATTGTCTTTTGGTTTCAGGATCATAACAGTAAATCCAGCTTTCGTCACCTGTTAGTATGTCGAACACAGCATTTGAGTCACCTCCGTTAAATCTTTCAATCATTTTACGGCACCAATCCACACGATGGAGTTTTTGAGCCTTAGTCAAATTATGAGGTATCCACCGGGCGCAAAGCTTCCTGACCGCTAAATGTTCGTGGAGGATTTTGTGCACTTGACTCATACCGATGCCTAAGCTTGTCCGAATCTGCTGATAGGTCACTCTTTTGTCAGTCTCTATCATACGCCGCACAACACAGATGTTATTTTCAGTCGTCGCCGTAGAAGGCCGTCCCTCACGTACATCATCAGTGAGATTAGTGCGACCACGTTTAAACTCATTAAACCAGTTGTAAACAGTCGCACGAGATGGGGCTTTATCGTGAAAGGCCAATCGTAGTCTATCATAACTTTCTTGTTGACTTAAATGACATCGAAAGTCATAAAAAATCATTGCACGAAAATTTTCTCGTGTTAAATTCATTTTGACGTGACACAGACAATTTTCAATTTGCCGCCAAGTCGTAAAACAAATGACAAATGAATGAAATATATACTCAGTAATATTGGCAAAGAGTTCTATTTTCAAATTTTAGAATATTTTTTTTATTATATTGTTTATAAGTGGCCAGTTCTAAGAACTTTCAGTTTGACCCTCGTACTTGCCCCAGGAATCTCCAGTATTGCAGCCCCCGAAGCTGCTCTTTTAAACTGCACGCCCTGCTCGATGCCTAACTCCTCGAGATCACAAGCTCCCCTTGCACGCTCCATTAAGGCAGGATAAGTGATTCCGTTGTTTTCCGCTTCTGCATTTAGTGTAATCACTACTGCGGTAGACTTCGGAGTCGTTAGTTTCGCCTTGGAAACTGGCTTCGAGCCCGAGTTAGGAGCCAAATCAGGCTTGGGTATCGTCGTAGCTTTTGACTTAATCTCTTGATTAGTCTGGATAGACCGAGGTATTGATGGCTCTTGAACTATTTGAGCAGGCTGCGCTTTTCTCTTCTTATTCTTTCCTTCCCTTTCGAGTAACTGGCACCCACGCCTCCGATTCAACGCCTGATTCTAAAGCCGTTTCAAAACCGCTGGTTTGCGGTAATAATGAGGGTGTGCCTGTGATAACAACCGGTATATGAGGTTGAGACTGGGATGCCGTTTTGGCTACTGAACTCGAGGTAACCGGGGAAGCTGTCCGTTCCCGAGCCAGATTAGTAGATATTCTACGATCCGCTGCTAAGGGCGGTCGTAGATTCTTAGTTGGCAAAAGTCTGTTTTCTATACCAGCGAATCGTGCATCTATTATTTTTCCTACAGCTGTAACTATTGAACGCTCTAGGCGTCCTGCAAAATCTTCTTCGGACTGTGCATTCTTAACGCGAGGAAATGCCACAGGCGTCAGTGGTGAGAGTATATTCTGTTTGAGTTCCGACACGGCATTACGTAAATCTGCAATTTCAGTGCGGAGTTCCGCAATAGTTTGGTTCAAACGGGCATTTTCAGCCTTAAGACGGTGTGTATTTTCGACAGTATTCCGAGATGCTAAAGATTCTATTGCATCTCTAAATTCAGCCGAAGATTTAGTTATTACAGATACCGATGTATTTTTTAGCCCTTTCGGTGCTTTCGCCGCTTTTTCAATTTTAGCAATCCAACGATAAGCTTTATCCCTCACTAAAGATGCACTGTCTGAGTCACAAACTACAGACGTCTCTTCCTCTGATAAGTCACTGCCCCCAAAGCATCGAGCCTGTGGAGATCTATCTCTTATTTCCGTGTCTGATGCTGGTGACACGAATGGCTCCTGACTAAATCTGTCCCATTCCGCTTGTACACGAGATGCAGCTGAATTGCCTGCCTTACCGCCTCTACGTGCCGTGTTTATCTTAGCTGGAGTCGCAAACCGCTCCAGATCCGCTTCTAGTGTCGTTTCTGAATCAGATTCAGCACCACGAGTCTCCCTGTTACATCTTTTAGATGTTCTCCTTTGTGCCACTGGAGGTGGAGTGGCAAAAATTACCTGGGAATTGGAACTTTCTGTTTCCGCCGTCAAGTTAAAAGCTGCCTCGCAGCTGGAGTTGGTCGTTGTTTGAGTATTTGTATTAGCCATATAGATCAAATGTTTTGATTCACCCTTCGCGCTCTCCACCCTCCATCGAGTCCGCAATTGGGGAGTTTGCTGTGCAAACCCAGAGTTACGCGAAGACTATAGCTCCGGGAGAAGAAATAAGAAAAAGAAAAGGGCGAAGTAAGAAGAGAGAGGAAAGCGATGAGGCTACAGAACGCGACGGTTATGCGCAAGCACAGTGAGTACAATGACCAATTGCACCCACTGGCGAGCCCGCCGCCTGTCTGCCTCCCCACCCCCGAAACTCGCCAGCAGCTAGCCTACTATCTGCCACAGCCGATTGATCGGAGCTGGCTGGATCCCGACCTCCCGCTTAAGCCGAATTCGAGGCCGAAGTCGTATGTTGCCCGAGACGAAGACGCGCAATAAATGCGGCGAACTGACCTTCTTCGCTCGGGCTCAACTCCCAGGATCCTCTACTCCGGCATAACGGATCTCCACGCACGGCACAAACACGTGGGTGGCCTTGTCCAGTAGTTTCGGGTAAGACCACAAAACCCCCACCTCGTCATGAGTGGATATACCGCCACTTTTCGGTCGTCAGAGCCTCGTCGGTTGAAGCAGGGTGCAGCACGTGCAGGTGAGGTTGACATTTGAAAGACCTAGTTGGATTGCGGTCCCCCCTTACACCCCACATTTACATTTGCCCTACATGGATACTTCTTTTGCTCATAAGTGGTCCGCATGAGCAGAGTAGCCGTTTCTTCTGATGAGTTACTTCAAAGAAATTATTTATGATTGTTCACTCTTTCGATTAGCATGATAAAAATATAGAGTTCATGATTTTTATACTATTATACAGTAGAGGGTCGTATGATAAAAACTTCAAGTTTGGGCAGTCAGTTCTTTTATAAGGCTTATAAAAATGCAAAAAGTGAACTTACTAATATTATAGGTTATGTTATGAAGGTAGGTGTAGGTTGACATACTATTTTTAAAGTTTCTCATCTAGAGCACAATAGTGACCTTCAGTTTCTTTACAATTTGGTATACAATGTCTAGGGATTTCCTCATTAGTGGTCTAAATTCACAAATTTCATACAAAAAACAGCTTTGTTATTGGTCCTTGCGCTACTAGCGCTACTTTGACAGTTGCCGGCCCCATTGGATCGGTATACACGTATAATACATTTTTTTTATTACACTGACCTACTTTAAAAAAAAAGTCATCTATAAACAATACCCAATGTCTGGAAAACAATTGGATATTAATACAAAATTTACCCTGTATGTGGGACAACCTGTATATAAATGGCATTCATGGCAATGTTTTATCATTGCCAAAGAAGCAGTCTATGTTCTGTGGTATAAGTTTGTATGAAGACGATAACCACAAACCCGCCAAGTGCGACTCTAACTGGCGCATTAAGGGTTCCGTACAAACAAAGGTTTTGTTCTACGATGTACCCACAAATTTGCAGTTTTCGGTCATTTTCCCTTATTTGTATTGGATGTGCACTCAATGTCCTTAGCCAAGTACAAAGTTGTAGCCTCCAAAGCCTTAGTGTGACAATATCATGTTTTGTTTTTTTATTTTTATTTCCTGTTTCTTTTAGGTACTTATAGTGTTAAGTTTTTTTTTCTGCTAAGCACCGTCAATAAAAATCATAGCACGCGGTGTGCACCTGCTAGTGATAATAACAATATTTAAAAACTTATTGTTTTTAAATATTGTTAGTCTTAAGTTAGCATCATTGTTATTATCGTTGGTGTACCTTATGAATAAATAAATTTGTACCCGAAAACCTTCTTTCTTGCGAAATGTCAGGCATTGATTTCCCTGCGAAATGTAAAAAAATACGGCTAAAATGGACTGCATCTTAGGATTGCTTGATTTTTTCACAGCTTAAAGGATCGTAGCCATAAGTATTTGATGTTATTTTCAACCTCTACAGGTCCCTGAAAAAATGAGTCTTGACAGACAGACGGACAGACTGAGAACAAAGTGATCTTTTAGAGGTGCCTTTTTTCCTTTTGAGGTGCGTAACCCTAAAAAAACACAAATAGGTGAAACTTTTACTTTAGTTTACTGTCAGAGCCTTCAAGTATTTTAGGCGAAGGCCAAACATTATGCGCATGCAGCTATCAAGATTCGCTCACAGGATATTATCGCATCAACTCCGCCGTTGTTCGATATAATGTGCAAACAAATAACATTTGGCAACTATTCGTCATTAACGAGTCCATGGTTGCATTAGTTTTTTTTTAGATTAACAATCTGCCTAGTTGTACGAATTTTAATTACTTTAATGTATAGGGTTTGTTGTAAAACACCAACAACCTCTTAAGGGCCGATTCTGGTATATGAGCACCAGAATACATATAGCAACTTTAAAATCTATGTGACCAACATCAACAATCGCAAAAAAATTAACGAGTTCGACTATTCGCGTAAACGTGAGAAACAAATATCGCAACAAAAAAAAGCTCCCCATATTCAATAATCTGAATTTTGTTTGGAAGTTTGTGTAAAAAGAGTTTTTTTTTTTAATATTTCGATATTGGTCTTATAGATAAAGTTGCAGCACCAGTACCAAAAAATAGGTTTAAGAACAAAAGCCATTTTACGTCCACAGTCATTACCGACTCAGATTTTACTTACATAATTACAAACAATTAGGTTGACTCCTTGTTTCCACAGTCTAAAGTCATATTTTCTTTTTTTAAATGTCTGTTCCTCTATAATAATGACGCTTGGATCAATAAAAAAAAACTGGTCTGGTCTGGATTTGATGATAAGAATCTCGACAAATTAAATAAACTCTTAAAATTTTATAGGCAAATGCTAAGAAATGGCAATTCTTTCTTCGTTTTTGTCTTGATTTTCTTTTGTGTTATTATTATGTTTATTTTGGAGGATTATTAGCATTTTTTACTATTATTTCAACATTTATGTACTTTTTAGTAATTAAATAAAAATGATTTCGAAATAGTAATATTTACACACTTTTGCTGTTGCTTTATTTTCCAAGCTATCCAAAGCACAACACTTCAACGCAGAAAAAAATGTATTGGTCATATATCCTAATGGTCTTGCTTTTCAACAGAGAACGCTCACTTTGCATTGCCGAACGAACCCCAAGGGTTCGGATCAGTTAGTTTTAAAAAGGGACTAAATGAACCGTAAAAAAGGTGAGTCGCTATAATCCAACTAAGTAATTGGTAAAAAGTCTTAAACTTGGTGACGTTGCCTATTCCTGCAATGAATCTCCGCTTGCCGGTAAATACGGTGATTTTTATAACTTATCTCTGATCGTTGATCTAAAACTCCAGATTTCTGAATAAGAATGAATACCCAATGGATGTTATTTTTCATAATGTTCTGTATTGTTCTGTCATAGAGGTATGACCTAATGTCTGGGTTTATAAAGATCTGCGCTGTTTAAATTAAGTAGCCGTCTTAATTTGAAATTAATCATATTATGTAAATGACATGCCATATTGGAGATAAACGTCGCAAATTAGCCGTGTTATATTTATGTAAGGCTTAAAAAGTGTCATATTTAATATATGTAAGACGGCTACGATGTATATTCTCCTTTTTACGAGTATTACCTTTTATTATAACATAGTATATACAGGATGAAATTTTGTAATGCCAGCTGACGGGAAAGTACCTACTCTTATTAGGACATAGAAAATTTTACTTAAAAACAACATTCCTTAATTTTTGAAACGAAAGAAAATTGCATTTAATGATATACGAAAATTATACCCTGTACTTTTCTTGCATCGATCCTTAGGGTCAATTATAAGGATGAAATCTCTCTAACAAACTTGATAACGTGTTCGACTATTCGCGTAAAAGTAAGAAACAACAAAAACTTTATTAATCAAATAAAAAAAAAACCATGAAATCTTAAATTATTTACCGAAATTTGTAAAATATCTACTTATTTGCTTGGAATGGCCTCCATTTTCTTGGAAACACATTCTTCAAACAAAATATATTTATTATATTTTATTTTTGGCAAGCAAATTTTCGAAAATATTTAAATGAAGTTTATCTTTCTTTTAAAACATTAATGAATCTTTCCTTTGAGTAACATTTTCTATCTACAATATTAAAAGTACTTTCCCTTCAGGTGGCATTACAAAATCCCACCCTTATAATAAATATAGTATTATCTTTTACAAGTCCGTGCGTAGAATATAGACTTAAAAATTCAAATAATATTTGTGATTAGCCGGAAGGGTAATCTCTAACTATATTTTCCGAGTTTTTGAGGTTGGTAAGGATACAATAATTAATGGACAAACAATAATAAGGACAACAGTTTATGTATTTTATTATTAGTCTATTTTGATACTCTATATAACACATTAAGATCAAATTGAATAAAATAAAATTCAATTGTATCTTTTGCTACAAAATAATATTGTAGATCCAGTACTAACAAGTATAAAATTGAATTGTTGTTAGGTTATTGATTCATTCATATAAATTCAACATCAAGATTTAAAATATTTGCATATGATCGTATCTATTGGTACTTAAACAACTATTGCTTAAAAAATAAGTACAATTTAACGAAACATCTAAAATAAATGTATTCTTTACAACGTTTTCCTATTTAAAATTATTAATTACTTGTTAATGCGGAAGGTATAAGGGTATGTAATATCATATCAAAATATTTTATATCTACAACTTTTACAACCAACCTACAAATCTTACAAAATCCCTAGACTAACTAAAATATTAAACACACCAGAGATGGAGGGACATAAAACAAGATGCATTTTAAAACAAATGAAGTCGAAAATCGGACGACGAATTTACTCTTATTATGTACTGAATTAAATGTCAATATTTGGTTATTGTGGTATATATAAATAAATACATAAATAAATTTCCAGGCCAATCCTGGTGTCAAATTACCAGTGGTTGATATTATTATAGACCATGTCGATTTATATAAGTTGCCTCCTCATCATAAGTTTTGTTATAATAGACAAACTTTCGATTTAGCCTACCGAAAACTCTGACTTTGAAAATGTTAACACTATCTATAGTATTGTTTAAGGATTTCAACAATATTTCTTAATAAAGTTTCCATATATAAAACAAAATACCTTCTTAGCAAACTTAATAAAACTACAAAATACTTTTGTTCAAATGTTGTTACTCGTAAGTCAAGATCTGGACGATCGATGGTATCTTCGATTTGCGCAAGACTCTGTCACCAATACTAAGCGTACCTGCTTAACTGTAAAATGCTTTTCATTAACCTTGGTATTTCCTTGTCCCTATGTATTTATATTTCTACGTTCATGTTTGGTCAGTATTTTGGTATGGGTACGTGGAGGAGCTCGTCATACGGCACGGCGTCGAAGAATTTCTTTGCTGTGGTAATCGTGACGTTGATGGCGTAGTCCACCACGGGCTGCCCAAACTCTTCAGTCACAATCCTCCAATTCTCGTTGAGGAAGTTTAAAACTGTGTTACCTGGAATGATCGAGAAATAATCCTGATTAGTAGAAGAACTCACAAGTATATATAACAGACATGTAAATATTACAATTCGACCTAGAAATAGCGTATGATGGGCGGCAACGTATGCTTCTTTACATAATCTTGCGTTAATCTTACAACAAATCAGACTATGGTAAATGAACAGTACAGAGTCCTTTAGAAACTAGTTATGTAGTTAATTAATGCAATGAATTTTAAATTAACATGGAAATGTTTGCAATGCGATACAAGTAGTTAAGATTATTACACGATAAACCCATCAAATTTTAGCTAGGTCTTTTCGGAGACCCTCAAATATTTTACCTTTTTATTAAATTTCATAAATCAAAAATATCATTATTTTCATTTTGAAAACAAGTTTTTTGAATATACAGTGTAGCTCAATTAAGCAGTTTAAATAACTATAACGCATGCATATCTTACGTAATGTTTACATGCCGGCGATCAAATGTCATGGTCAGCTGAGTTGTGCAAGCGCATCCATGCGCGGGTTGGCAAAGCCGCAACCAGTTTCGGGTTAGGCAAAATGTATACAGATACTGCTTCTAAAACTAGTTGCCCGCTGTTCTAATTGGTAGTAGTTTTAGTTTTCTTATCTTCTGTATTGATATGAGTATTATTATTTTACGTTTTGAAGGTCATGAGACCAGTTTTGAATTTCTAGAAAACTTTTGATGTAAGCAATATCCGCCTGTAAAATCTAGAGTTTTTATCGTGTTATGGATTTTGAAATCCAAATTAAACGTAGTTTTGTAACAAAGGACTCGATAAATAGATAAAGTGACGATTAAAGCTAGTAAATACCACTGAGAGGTTAACAAGTAAATTATATATTTTTTAAATTATTTTTATTTATAATCGCTCATCATCGGTATCAGTTTTATATTTTCAGCCGACAAATACTTAGAAAATGCGTTGCATGACAGGAAAAGTGATGTTAATTTTTTTGTAATGTACATTTGCGTACCTATGCTCTGTTGCAGGCACGCGAGTGAGACGCACGAATGAATTCCATCTACAAGTGCCGTTTTCGGTCACGAAATATTGTGATGTTTTTAAACTGCAAAATATATTCATATACTTAGTTGCTCTTCCCTAATAACAGCTGATATTACTGCTGCTTTGAGTTTTTTCTATTTACAATTTTCTAAACGTAATTATATAATGTGGCCAGTTTGCACTCTTTATCCCAATTCTACTTCTAGAAAGCTCCAAAATACGTTTAAGAACCCCAAGTTATTTTCTGTATATTATTTTGTTTTTATTTAAAAAAAATTAGGTGTATAGTAGTCTTGTGTTTCCTCTTAGTGAATCTGGTGTTGGTTTTTACCAGTCTTAACTAATAGCCATATTATCTTTAAAGTTTGACACTTCTCATAGCTGATATTGTACCTACCTATAAATATTGATTTAAGCTTTTACAATTCTATGTGAAAATGGTTTAATGTTTTGACTTTAATGGGACTATTAACATAATGGAACCGATTGGGGCCATATTTCATGCAGATTTAAAAAATATATATAAAATTTAGATATTAATCTTCATTTTATATTTTTTTGTCGACTTATTATTGAAGTAAAGTGCCTGAGATAAACAAGTATACAAATCATTTAAATATCTAAGTTATCGTTAATTAAACTTACAAATCTGTCAGTTTGAACCAAATAAACACAATTTAATGAAGCAGTTGAAATGCATTATGATGCTGACCTAAGTTAACACGGTGTTAATTGCTCATGATTTTAAATAAATGTATATTTTTTAAATATTATTTTCATGATTTAACTATTTATTTATGTTTGAGGTCAAATTATTCACGGTTACACGATAAAATTGTGTAATCCGCTACAGACTGATTTTTTTATTTATACAATGAATATGGAATTATGTTGTTTCATTTTTATTAAATAATACAACCACACCTCTTATTTGTTTCCTTTCAAGTATTCTTTTAATTAGTGTTATAATGAGAGCTATCGCGCATCGAGATTAGCAAGTGTTAAAAAAATAATGATAGTTGATATCTATAATTTAATTTTTAGACAGAAAAGGTTTTTTTTATGAAATAGTAAAAAAAGTACTATCGCATTTAGGATCTTCGAGCTTTTAAGATGATGTTTATCGAAAGGGAGTTAGTAGTTCAAGTTCATGTTGTTCATAATGTAGTTAAAACATATTTATAACGTGCCTAAACCATTCCCATTTCAGTTGAACAGGGCCCGTAGACAAGATGCAATCAATATGAAAGCGAAGTTCGATATCTATAACAAAATGTATGAACTTACATAAGTTATAGAACCATCGTGGCGTTTGCATATTTCGGGATTACATTGACAGTATCGAAGTTCGCTGTAGAAAAATTGCATCTTTTGTGAAGGCCTGCCTATACACTCAATTCTGCAGGTTCAACTTTTGAATCAATAGGTAAGTTGATTGGGATGCTTGCTGGCTCCCATTAGATTCATAGCAAATTTTGTAAAATTAGTACAATATGTATATTGTATAGACCAATTCTAGCCGCTTTCAGTCAGCTTCTTGTTTTATTCTCATCAGTTGTTGGCAGTAGAGATTAAAATAGATGGTTCCGACTGGCGGTAAAAGTTCATAATAAACAATGCTCTTACAATTAAAAAAAAAAAAAAAAAAAATGCTCTTACAATTCCACCACACACAGCGTCACCTTAAATTGCGAGTTGGCCTGGGCCTAGTCTGTGAAACCTGACCCACCGTGTTAAAACATGTCGTTTTTCGGATGAATCTATTTTCATCAGAAACCATCGTAACTTTTTAGAATACCGTTTCCTTGACTTACAAACCGCCACAGACGCAGTCTTTAGCTTGATGTGCTTCTGTTCATACATATTAAGTAGTGTTTTCATCACAAACAGCACAATATGTTTTGTTACCATCTGGTGTTCCCGCAAATAATAATAATAAATCAATATTTGTTTTAGTTATCCATGACAACATCATATACATTGTTCTGATCCCAAAGTAAGTAGCTAGAGAACTTGTGTTATGGAAATCAGAACCACAATACATGATATCAAATGAATGAAATTTTCTGCTTTCGGTTCCAAAGCAATGGCGCTTGAGTCGCGGAGAATTCTAAAACCCCTATTTCGTGGAGACAATAATTTCTATTTCTAGATGGATTTTTATGTATAGTTTATCACAAAATACATAATAGAACAAACACAGAAGAAGAGCTTCTCAAAATCATATATATATATCTCTTGATACGGAGCGTTGGAGTTGGAGCGGCAATCAAAAACATATATTTTTTAAAGGAATATTTGCCTCTTTTTTTATCGCGTAATCTACTCGTACGACCACGTGGGATTGGCGTACGCGCAAGTGAGTCATCGACGAAGATCGATCGACGACTCATCCATATACTCGTAGTGCGACCGACCCGGCTGGCGTGTGAGACAGCCTTCACGATTGGTGGTACCCGCGCCTAAACTTGTAGCTTCATGTACAGGGTGTCCGGGTTTCAGCTAGCGATAATTTAAGAGATAATTTATTTATGAAATTTTAGAGGCATAATTCTAATATAACAATTTTTTTTTGAGAAAAATTGAATTTTTGGGTTAAGTTTTGTAATAGTTTTGACAAATTATTTAACTTTTTTTAAATTATAGCAAGTTTTTTTAAATAATTTTGAATTGATCTTTATTTCACTTTATAGGCGATAGCGTAACTTTTAAAATGAATCATTTTCATTACTTTTAGGACCTCCAGATCCATAGAAATAGTATTTTTTTAAATAAATAAGTGGCTGCCATTTCAAGAGGGGGGAGTAAGAACCCAACATGGGGGTTTTTTATCGATAACATTTGATGAACTCATAGCCCATAAACTATCGCTTGTCCAAACCTGGACATACTGTATAAACTTAGAAGTGAGACAGGTCTGGTTTTACCTCAGTAAAACATTTTTGGGTGGTGAAGAATCTACCACCTAGTGGTCCACCCCGGGCAACGCCATCACAAGTTTGTGATGGCGGCTGAACGATCCTAACAGCGGTGGTAGGCTCCGTTAGGTGCCACCTGGTAGCTACCACCCTTCCACTGGACCCTGGCGCTAAGCAGCTTGCTGTGTTCCGTCGGATAGCCGCCACGTCTGGTTAGGTCTAGAGTCAAGAGCAAATCCATTCCAAATAAATAAATAAAATTACTCACTTAATTCCGGGTTCCCCTTGAACAAATTTGTGATGGTGTAGTATATTCTTTCTCCATAGTCAAAAGTGTATTTGTAGTTCTTGATGCCAAAGTGGTCGCGTCCTTCGTTGTCCTTAAAGTATTTTGTTTTGATGTTCATCTTGATGACCGAGTTTACTAAAATGAAAAACAATATTGTGAAATATCATTATTTATTTATATATTTTTTAACAATGGATAGCCGACACAACTAATGCTGCATATCGGCAACTTAATAGACTTTGTAAATGAAAATGGTTCTACATTCTGTGTGAAAACCAAATTCTGTCATTGTTGATTCAATAATGAACAGATTCGAATAAAAAAATGTGATATACTACAGACCAGCTTGTTACGCACAAGTGCAATTTAGCAAATAAAAAAATAGCCAATGGGATTCAGGAATAATGTAGCTTTCTATTGAATGGTTTCAATGTTTTTAACACTAACGGTGTTATTTTATTTTTAAAAGTTTAAATAAGAAACCAAAAATGCACACACGGGTAGTATTTGAACAAACGACTTTTGGCTAACCGGGCTAACGCTCTTACCATCCAAGCTACCGTGTATCCACCCGTGCAAATTTCCTGGTCTTCCTGGTATTAAAAAAACCCGTTTGTGCATTTTTTGTTTTTTATTTAAAAGTGCCTTTCTATTGGTGGATGTATTTTTCAAGTCGATTCAGGTTTCGTAGAGAGAATTAAAAAAAAAAAATTTGCTGTAAGTTTCGGCTAAGCGACGCCGGCGCTGGCACATAACCACACCAACTATTGCCGCTTGAGTATTAATTTAGGCAGTTACAACAGGGTGCACCGCCCGCCCCTGCTCAATAGGCATGCAGAACAGCTCAATGCTGTTGTTACAGCATTGAGCTGTTTTGCATTGCCAAACACCAACTCAACGTGGTGGCATAATACTCATCGTGGTGACGTGGTTACCTGCGCCGGCGTCGCTTTGCAAAAAATTGAAGCAAAATAATTTTATTTTTTCTATTTAATAAAAAATATCCTCAAAGTAATAAAATAAATTATAATGTCTTCTTTCCACATTCCCTAAGTACCTATATCAGACGTTCGTTTTATTCTGTAAGTTGAAAAGATTTTAATTAGCGATACACTTAAATATTTACTGAAGTACTGAAAGCCGCTTCAAAAACCAATTACGCTTTCTCGTATCTAATTAATTGAAAATAAACTTGTATGAACTTGTAAAACATTAATAACAGTATAATATTTAGATTAATGAAATAATCATGATACAAAAATGATTTAATAGTGCGACTAAAGAAATAGTTTGGATGTAAGCAACTAGATTTCTGTTGTACAAAAAAGCTATTTTACTAACATTGAAAACAAAATATCAACAAAAACGTGGAATCGATGGCGTGTAAATTGAAGTGAATATTGCATAATTATTGTTAAAAAGTGAAAAACATGTAATTGTTTTATGCATATTTTCTCTAGAGCTTGCACTGAAAAAAAGGATGAACCAAACTAGTTTTGTTAGTTGAAGGTTTCGTTGTAGGGAACTCAATTTTTGGTTAAATATAAACAATCTGCTTTCGAAGTTCGCAAGTCACTAGATTAAGGCCTACTAGTAGCCAAAGGAGATTGTATAAAATTGGCCTATGGACCGTTGAGAATTTTGATTAGTAATTAATTTTAGTTTAATTTTATTATGCTTGGAACGTACATTAGAATCCAACGGACACCTAAAGTTAACAAATTCAAATAAAAAAAATAGTTGAGTGATTGTCACAACTTCCGTAATCATACGGTATAGTTTTATTATTTATCTGTGCTTCCGTTTCATGAAGGCGCGATCAACTCCTTGTGTTGCCAGGGTTCTCAATAAAAAATGTCAGGCTTCGTTTCGATGCCAACAGATGGCGTGGTATACAATATTGCTTACTCTTAAAGTGACTTTTAATTTGTTATTTGACCTACAGTCGTCATGTTTTTGAAAAGCGATAATGAGATGTTAATCATAAGAGAAATACTTAGTGGCAAAAAAAATCTTATAAAAATCTACTACATATATGAAATTAAAAATTAAGATTAATATATTTTGAAATAATTCAAGTAATTTATTAAAATCTCTTAAAGATTCTAGGGGAAGATTGACATAAATTAAGTATAATAAATAACATGCATTAGGGAAGTAATATTAAATGTCGTTGTATATCACGTTAGGATCACCTTAAAGTTCACGGTTTCAATATTACTAATTAACTAACGCAACGTTAATGTTACTTAAAGTTTCTTATTGAGTTCAGGAGTCAGTTGAAACTTGTACAATTTTTTTGTGGTTGAACTTGATAAAGACAAACTGTAAATATTTTTTGTGATTTATTTAGTGACGTGACTGATGCAAAAATAATATATCTTTCTCACTAATATCAGAAACAGATGTAGGTAAAATTGAATATGGGTTTGTTTGTTTTTGCTGCAGAGTCTTGTTATTCAGTTCACTAAAGACAAGTTACAAACAGTATTGTGTGATCTTGGATTCTTTTAACTCACGTCAGTACACACATGCATTTTCATAGTATATAAAATGCATTTTGATTTGAACAAATTATGGCATTCTCCGTTCATATTAAGGTGATTTTAGTACATCACGAATGTTATTTTTTGAATATCATTCATAAGCCACACAAATAAGGTAAGAACTAGCTCTTGAAATGATAAAAGTCCCTTGTTGTTCTTCATCATCATCAAATTTAAGAGCTTAGCTCTTGTCGTTGGAGTCTTTCTTATCTTTCTCTACTTACCTTTCTCTTAACCTTTTGATACGACTCGACATTTACATTTTCCTTTATCTGTTACATGTAGCTTATTCTTGGTTTTCCTCTTGGCCCTTGTCGTATTGAAAACAAAAATTAAATTAAAATGTTATCCTTTCTTTGCGTTTTATGCGGCAAGTGTCATGTGCCACCCTCCTTGCATATGGATTTTTGATATATTTTTTGAATTTATCTCGATTACGTACTCTTACTTTTTAGGTTTCCTGGTATAGGCAGTGAATTTATTACTTACATTGTAAACGCTTTTTTTATTCCCGCATTTTATTCACTCAAAAACCCCTTACTAATAATAAATGTGCCACTGCTATAACACTTGTTTAAATATGAGACGGTTCGTTTAGAGTTATTAATAGATAGATGACATAACATAGGGGAGACAAGCATTTAATTAGAAAAATAGTTAGAGGTAAATGTCTTTGCGTTTTAGACAAAGATAAGAGATAAAATTACGAAATTAAAAGAAATTTCGGAAAAACTTGCAAAAAAATATTATTTATATGTGACTAAAAATAATAAAACTTTTATTGGACTCTGATTTTAACGAAAAAGGCCCTTAGAGGACAACCGTCCCCTATTTATAACCTTTAGATAAAAATATGTAAACCGTTAAATGACGTGAAATTTTTAAATTAGCCGGTGAATTATTATTTCACATATTTTGTATGGGTATTCAAATTATTATGTTAAATAAAGCGTCAATTGAAGTGTACCGACTGTTTAACAATAATTGGTAAACTCGGGTCTAAATAAAAGATTTAACATAGTCTCTCGTACAGCTTGACGTTGTCAATCCTTTTTAAATGGTACTGAATGTGTCTAGTTTCTCAAAATTCATTTATCAATGTTATATTTTGTGTTTGTGAGTATGTTTGTAACAAGTAATCTCTAGAACAACTGAACCAGGTTTTGGAAATTCCTTTACTAATAGAAAGCTGCATTATTCGTAAGTGACATAGGTCATATTTTTTTTAATTGCACCCGTCAGTTAAAAATAAGTTTATGTACAGTAGCCAGCAAATCGTAGGTACATACTCTACATTTTGGTATCAAAAATCACTCCTATTAGAACTGCATAAGGCCATACCATTGTAACTAACCTATTTTGATCTTGGCGTCTCCTTCTCCGTTGATGGGGAAGAGAAGAAGTCTGCCAACAGCCGTGTATTTGCCCTTGATGGTGATGTTGCACTTCACCTCCAAGTTGAAAATATTCTTCTCCAAGATTGCTCTGGAAAGGAGAAAATAAGGTTGTAAGTTAAAATAAAATATAAATAATCATTATATGGGGCAAACGATATACTTTTTACATCACTCATTTGTTGATCTTAGACCGACTCTATTCTCTACGTGGTAGAGGGTGGTATCGTGATTCCAATGTGAGACTTGGCGTGCTATCGTTAAATTATCATCTAACTAAAATTTGTATCAAAGTTGCTTTTTGGAGACAAATCTTCGCTTTTACGTATATCTTAACGTTGGAAACTGTTTTCGGTAAAGTACATATTAACAACATTTGTTTACTGTATTTTAGTTACATAGGTGCTTGTTTACTTAAATAAATAAATTTAAATTAAATCACTACAACCCCTGTTTAGTCAGGGTGTACTGTACCTAAGGCTTGGCCGCAATTATAACCCCAACTAATGAGGGCTAGGTTAGGTTACCAGAAGACATTTAAATTGCCTAAGCCTATACAACGCCTGTTATAGAGATAAAGACTTAGAAAAATATATCTTTGATAAAGCTGCCCGACTAGTGTCGTACTAACAATATTGTTTGAGAGTTTAGGCAGTGGATTACACGTGAAGGGCGACAATGATAGGTGGAAAATTAGTCAGGTCTGAGCACTTATAGCTAGGTACTTGCCACATCTCGCTTTCAGGGTTTAGGTATCACTTCACAGGCCACAATCACTCGAAATGTCTGTAAGGAGCTTCACAGGATACACACGCGGCGAAAGCGCTCTGGTCGGTCTAGTACATGTGTCATAGGGAACGTCTCGATGTCGACTGGTCGTCGGGGTTCTCACGGTACGTTTCAAACAAATAAAAATAAGGCAGGTATGCGTGTGAGTGTGCGCGGCGTAGTATCAATAGGGTACACAAACAAATCAAAATATTGTAGTAAACATATCGCCCGCCCTAAACACGTCAAGTGTTGAAGCCAAGGGAAAGGAAGTTCACTGGACAGGAAGACGAACTAATTTCGTCAAAGATCTCTTTAGGCTACCGGTAGGAGTTATAACATCTACCACACGAACAACTTGGTCTTGGCCAGGATACAAATTAACAATGCGTCCACGACGCCACTGCAAAGGGGGAAGGTTGTCATCTTTTATGAGCACTAGCTCACCCACCTTAGGAGGATCACAAGGAGAGGTCCATTTATTTCTAATTTGTAATGTATTTAAGTATTCTAAATGCCAGCGAGACCAAAAGTGCTGGGTAATTTGTTGGATTAGCTGAAACCGTGTAAGGCGATGCAATTTTACGTCTTTATAAGGGTACTCCGGAAGTGCAGTTGAGGGTTGTCGAATTAAGAAACGGCCGGGAGTCAACACCTCGACATCATTAGGGTCCGGAGAAAGAGGGCACCATGGGCGTGAATTTAAAACTGCTTCAACTTCAGCAAAAATAGTGGTCAGCTCTTCAAATGTAAGGGGGGTATCGCCTACTACTCGTTTTAGGTGCGATTTCGCCGATTTACCCGCAGCTTCAAAAAGACCGCCCCAATGAGGGCAAACAGGAGGATCGAAAACCCAGGATATGTTCCGCTTTGAAAGCTCAGAACCAATAGCCGCCTGGTTTTGAGACAGGAAACACTCTTAACTCTTTAAGGTAATTGTTGGCACCGATGTAATTTCAACCGCAATCGGATCGGATTAGGCGAGGTACACCACGACGCGACACGAATCGGGAAAAGGCCGCAATAAAGGCTTCAGTAGTTAGGTCCGACACAACCTCAAGGTGAACGGCTTTAGTAGAAAGGCAGACAAATACACACAGGTAACTTTTCACTAACCTTTTGTTCCTATAGGCCTGGACTTTGGTAAAAAAGGGTCCTGCAAAATCGGTACCTACACCGTCAAACGGTCTAGCAGCCGTGACGCGGTCTTTAGGTAGGTCACCCATGAAGGGTTGAGATACAGCCGCTTTAAGACGATAACAGGGAAGGCATTTAAAAATCACATGCTGAATAGCTCTGCGTGCCGACAAGATCCAAAACTCTCTATTTAACATGGCAAGAATTGCATTAACACCAGCATGAGCATTCTCGCGATGGTAATGTGAAATAAGGATGTTCACGAAATTACCATTCTTAGGCAGAAGAAGAGGATGGCGCGCATCAAAGGATAGATCGGAGTTTCGTAATCGACCTCCAACTCGAATCAGGCCTCTGTCATCTAGAAATAAATTCAACTTTCTAAGGGAGTTGGTGATAGGATCGCCACGCCGTAAGCGATCAAGTTCATCAGAAAAGGAGGTAAATTGAACGATTTTCACTAAAAACAAAAAGGAATCTCTCCGTTCCTCAGGGCTCAGGTAGGACAAGTAAGATTTAGGAAATAAAAACCGCCTTAGGTAACAAGTCACGTTTATTAGCTTGTTCATAGAACTATACCGCTCTAATAAGAATGAGGGATCCGGGGTAGGAACATCGGCAGAGACTACTAAACAACGTAGTCCAGGGAGATCACTACTTGGGTTAGGTTCCGAAATACCGGGCTAGTTGTCAGGAGACTGCGTCAACCACAAAGGTGAAAACCAAAGGGAGTGGTCGATCAGTCGGGTGACTGACATACCTCTCGATGCACAGTCACTAGGGTTCATGTAGCCTGGGACGTGCCTCCATTCACTAGATGTAGGACTATTATTAATCTGGGAGACACGATTAGCCTCAAAAGTCTGAAGGAGGTGAGGAGTGGTTTTTAACCAACACAAAACGATTTTACTATCCGTCCAACTATGGATTGAAGTCAACACAGACGACCTTTGCAGACAAAGAGCGACGTGATGAAGTAATTTAGAGAGAAGGGTAGCTCCCAACAATTCCAACTTGGGAATTGTTAAACGGGTCCGAACAGGGGCAACTTTAGATTTAGCCATAACAAGATGGACGGAGCAAACACCAGACGGAAGTTCCGCACGTAAATAAACAGCGGCAGCATATCCCAATTCAGAAGCATCACAGAACCCATGTAGGGATAAGGAGGAGGAACCTCTGGGAAGAATATGTCGCGGAATGGCCACTTCCCTAACCTTCGCTAGGTCCTGAATAAATGCAGTCCACTCTAAAGACAGGGGTTCATTTAAAGGATCATCCCAGGATAAGCCTGACATCCATAAGCGTTGGATAAATTCCTTAGCCTTAAATA
Organism: Pyrausta nigrata; assembly: GCA_949316185.1. Classification (NCBI taxonomy): domain Eukaryota; kingdom Metazoa; phylum Arthropoda; class Insecta; order Lepidoptera; family Crambidae; genus Pyrausta; species Pyrausta nigrata. The sequence goes on from OX438947.1 coordinate 7,142,705, forward strand.
CGACGGGAGATATCCAGCCACAAGGGTCATACATACGGGCAATCAAAGATAAAACTTTGCGTTTTGTAATAACTGCATCACGGGTATCACAGGTATAATTGTAGGCAAATGAGTCACTCACAGGATTGTACTGCACACCTAAAATAGCGACATTCTGAGGATTATCTGGGTCTGAGAATGAATGAGGAAATTGCAAATGATCCGGGGGCATATCCTCCAGGAGCTCGGGCCTGTTACTAATCCACTTACGGAGTTCATAACCACCAGAGGCCATTATTCCTATAAGCTCAGTTTTCAAAGCCCGGGCAGACGCAATAGTATCAGCACCAGTAAGACAATCGTCGACATAAATATCTCTCTCAAGGACTTCAGCAGCTCGAGGGAAGGTAAGTCTCTCTTGTTCAGCGAGCTCAAGAAGGGCACGAATTGGAATGAATGGACTGGAACGAAGACCATAGGTATTGGTATTAAGTTCATAGGCAAGAAGTGGCTGAAAGGGATCCTCACGCCAAAGCACAAGTTGGTACCTTCTATCATCAGGATGTACCCAAGTCATACGAAACATCATACGAATATCTGTTACAAACACTACCTCGTGCCTGCGGAAATTTAGGAGGATGTGAGAATTATCTCGCTGAAGCTTAGGGCCTGTATGTAAACATTGATTCAGGGACACTTTAGAGGACGTAGGACTACTACCATCGAACACAACACGTATTTTGTCACTAACAGACTTAAAAATTCCATGATGAGGGATAAAATAATGTTCCCGGGTCGAGTCATATGAAGAAAGGGACATATGGTTTAGGTCAAGGTACTCACGCACAAAGGAAATATATTTCTCTCGAAAATTAGGATTGGCTTGCAAACGCTTCTCAAGATTATGGAATCGCCGTAAGGCATTGGTTTTAGAATCACCGAGAGGTGGACGATCATGAAGAAAAGGGAATCTAACCATAAATCGACCATCGCTTTCACGAGTGGTAGTTGCTTTAAAAAAGGTTTCACACTCTATATCCAAGGGGTTCGCAACTGGAGATTGGGGGGCCTCTTCGATTTTCCAGAATTTTTCAACTATTTGGGACAGCGAGACTCCAGTCATGGGGGGTTCCAAATCAGTAAATCCTCCATAAACAGGACCACACAGGACATAACCAAATATCGTCGAGATAGCAGTAAGGCCATCAGGGGACACAAACAACTCGGACCTTAAAAGACGACCAATGACGTCAGCTCCAAGAAGTACACTTATAGTACCAGGTTTGTAAAATAAAGGGTCAGCAAGAGGGAGGTGCTTAGTACAGGTAATTACACTTTTAGGTAAGTCTACCTCTGGGAGGGTACCAGCAATCAAATCAACAACTATTGCACTGGTGGAGATTTCTGGAAAGGCAGAATTAACTGGCTTAAATGAAAAGGATACGATGCTCGGGGAATTAATCGCTTGAACATTACCTATTCCACGACCAGGAACTGGAGAAGGAATGATAGGTAAGTTCATGTGGTCAACAACAAGCTCAGTAGTAAGAAGGCAGCCCTGAGCACCAGTGTCACATAAGGCACGCGCTTCCACATAATATCCAGACGAGGTTTTAACATGAATCAAGGCCGTAGGTAAAAGAACGAGAGAATTGCGAGGTAAAGATGTAAAAGCGGGTATGGAAGGGGGGCTATCTAGTCAGAATTGTGGGGCCTCATTGTACTTATGATGAAATGCACGTTCAGCCTGGGTTCTTTGACCTAGAGGGGCATTATAAGTACGGTTACCGTTGGGTGCAGGTGGGGATCGCCCGTCCGAACGGGGAGGTGATGCTCTACGGGAATCACGAGGGGGCGGGGTACGAACACGGTGCCATTCAGTACGTGGGGGTGACACACGGTCCGTTAAGTGACTTTGTGGAGATTGCCGCGGTTGGTTAGAAGCTAAGGCCGCGACGTCTCGGTATGAGCGCTCGCGGTCGTAATTCACAGGAGAGGAGTCATCATAACACAGTGACGTGTGATGACTGGACCGGCGGCACGTGCGACAGCGATAATTTCGCGTGCATTGGGATATGGAGTGTTTATCCAGGCATCGATAGCACAGTCGGGCTTCTTTTACAAAGGTAACACGTTGACGTGTAGGAAGGCGAATAAAATCGGGACACTCGCGTAAGTAATGCGAAGTACTATTACAAAGGTGACATTTAGATGTCGTCGCAAAGGTAACAAAGGCTCTCGCAGGAGGTAGGGAACGCGCGTTAGGTTTAGGCAAACGAGGGGAGCTCACAGTAGGGGGGGTAGTAGTGTCAACGACAGAAGCACTACCTACATTGTCGTGGTGCCTACATTCATCCTCAAGAAAGGTAATAAGATGATTAAAAGTAGGGAGGTGATTAGGATTATCGCCATAACGACGTTCAAATCTCGATTTTAACTCTGAAGGCAGTTTAGCAAGGCATAAGTGAACTAATAGGTACGACCAATGTTTAACAGGAAATTCCAATCTTTCTAAGCATCGATAAGTCGAAAGCAGCGGGTTCAGGAACGACACACGTAACCCGGAAAGTTTAGGCGTTATAATAGGGAGCATCATTATTTGAGCTATGTGGGTATCCGCTAAAACACGAAGGTTATGGTACCTACGTTTTAGGAGGTCACGGGCCACGGTGTAATTGCCCGCCTCAATCTTGAGGTGTTGTATTAATCGACGAGGTTCATCCGATAAGGCTCCCACTAAATAGTGTAGCTTCAAAGTCGGGGTAAGGGTAGGCTGGTTGTCCACCACGCTATCAAACTGGTCTATAAAACTGATCCAACTATCGGGACGGCCATCAAACTTAGGTATAGGTAGGTCAGGTAATTTACTAGCCGGGTTATCAATAGCCAGGGATTTATTCTCCTAGAAGGGGGTGCTAGTACGGGACGTCTCAAATTGGTGAGGTCGTATTTAGTCTAACATAATTTTTAAGTCGTCTACTTTGTCCCTTACTACGCGCATCTCGTTCTTAACTTGCACATATTCTTGTTCATAAATCGCAGGATCGAGATTACCTAACAGCTTGGAACAAGCGGCAGAAAACTTATCGCACATAAGTGGCAGGTCGGAAAGACGCGCTCGCATACGATTGGAGGAAAAGGTCTCAAGAACTCGGTGGGAATCATCAACCCAGTCACTAATATAACGGAGTTCACCAATAGCTTCACGGTATTCAGCTGTATCCGTGTAAAGTACGGCCCTTACGGTCTCGTTGCCGGTTTCGGTATCCGACATTTTATTTACTTTAAATCGCAAGAAACAAGGTAGGTAAATTAAACTCACAAAAGATTCCAATAGGATGCGTAAAGGAACAAATAGTAAGGGACGGCGCAGGCAGATGCACCGGGTATGGCAAACGTAACTCGTAAACAACTTGCACGCGGTCACGCGGTAATGGCGTGATCAATAGGGAAACAAAGCGCTCGCGCACCTCACTTGCACTCAAAGGGTAGGTAATTAACGCGCTAATCGATTTAATCGACACTTATGTAAAAGGGGTTGTACTCGAATGGTATTAAGGAATTTACTGTAAATAGGTTAGGTATATGACGAGACGTTTTGTTCAAATTACAAAGGAAAGTAGCAAATAAATAACTCTCAATTAAACAAATTACGTTACTAATAAGGGGTCCTTATAAAAAACTACGCTCTGCTACCAAAATGTTTGAGAGTTTAGGCAGTGGATTACACGTGAAGGGCGACAATGATAGGTGGAAAATTAGTCAGGTCTGAGCACTTATAGCTAGGTACTTGCCACATCTCGCTTTCAGGGTTTAGGTATCACTTCACAGGCCACAATCACTCGAAATGTCTGTAAGGAGCTTCACAGGATACACACGCGGCGAAAGCGCTCTGGTCGGTCTAGTACATGTGTCATAGGGAACGTCTCGATGTCGACTGGTCGTCGGGGTTCTCACGGTACGTTTCAAACAAATAAAAATAAGGCAGGTATGCGTGTGAGTGTGCGCGGCGTAGTATCAATAGGGTACACAAACAAATCAAAATATTGTAGTAAACAAATATTTTAAATAGTAACCTATTGCAACTGCATTTATATGGTAAAAGCCTTAAAAAGCATGAAAACCTTGAAAGTCACAGCAAAGTAATTTTCTTGTGACGAAACACCGCTCACACCAACCTATCTTAAGATTTAACCGCAAGTTAACGTAATTACTGAACTTGATTAAGTTGAAAACATCTAGAATACATAATAAATACTGTGCCCTTGAGGAAATGTTGACAATTTGTATAATATCCAAGTAGGAACGTATCGACAAAAGATTTCGACAACGACCATTGTTTGAGTACATTCGTGAGAATGCGTTATTATGAAGCAAGGCTTGCCATAATTGGTGCTTGTACGGTGTCCTTAGTTTGGCATAGATCGCGTCTATGGTGTAATGTTTAGGCTAAATTGCCATTTGGCATGTTTTGTTCCTTATTATCTAGTCTGTGTTTTTTTTCTGTCGTCTAACACAGATGCAATGACGTTTATTAGAAGGTTGGTCTTTTGATAAGATCATCTAGATAAATCGTCATGAAAGAAAAATATGTGCACAGTGACATTTTAGTTGAGGCTTTGATTCAAAACAGGAAATGTTTGTGATAAAAAAGATATGTTTTAGTAATATATTAACCTCCTTACTAATTATGAATTTGCCACTGCTATAACACTTGAAATAATGTGACCGCTGGTTTGGAATAAATACCAGATATAGGACATGACGTAGTAAAGAAAAACATTTCAAATTAGCTGTCTCAAATATAATCAAGTGTTTAAGCAATGTCAAATTCATTATTAGTAAAGGGGTTAAAGTTTTCTTTGTCATCAATAGCGGTTCTCTTAATATAAAGAATGCGCAAATCCCCCTTAAGATTTGACATGTAACTTTTCCTATCATCTATTGTCTTTGAAAGAAACTCTCTTGGAGCGTAAAACATTGCGTATTTTATGCCATTGCCAGCACTTTTTACATATATTTTTTATTTATTAAATAGGCAGACATTTGACCGCAATCTCACCTGATGGTATGCGAAGATGCGGTCGAGGATGTGACATGTCTGTCTAGAAGCAGCCTATTCACTATCCAAATCGTAGTGTTTAGGAAACACTTCAGTCGGCAACAAATTTCTCTCTCTAGCCGTACGCAAGAGGAACGAAGATTTAACTTTAGACTTTTGTTCCGATTAAAAACTTGTTCAATTGCAATACTCACTCTACATTCAACACCTCGCATTTCTTCAATCCTGTAGCCTTCCCATCGTAGAAAGTCACTTTGATGCCAGGCAGTTGGATGGGCAGGTCATCCACGACGAAAGGGTCAAGTGATGGAACTCCTAGATTAGGTAGACCCTTTGAGAAATCCGGTATCGCTTCCCGGGTGGCTTTGATCAGGCAGGCTGGGTCTGTGGTGTTGCATGGGTGGATGAAGTCCGCTGCGAAAAGAAAGTGTGGTCAGCCATTACTAAACGTACTTGGGCCGGTTACTACAATTTTATAAAAAAGCTTTATAATTAGTGTCTTTTTAAAAAAAAAATCTTTGTCACCGAGCGTGGTTCGAAACCACGTCTTTTACGTTTCTTCTGTCCTACTTCTTGCGCACTCCGCCACGACGCTCATGCTTACCGGGATGAAATTAGCGACCATAATCTGCGGCGGACAATGCGAAAGAAATTCGCAAGAAGACTTGAAAACACGCGTTTTCCGAAACATAAGACTAATCTAGATCGATTTTAATACTTAATTTCAGCGAAATTGTTAGAGAAGTTTCCGATGTCACAATTATAATGTAAGTAAATAAATATACAAGAATTGCTCCTTTATAGTTATAAAATATAATATAATATTAAGTTGAAGTAGATCATGGAACATGAGTGTAAAGCTGGAAGGAAGGAGACGTTCAAAGGCAAGTCAAAAATAACTTATTCAAGTTAGGACAGAAAACGTCACTTGTGTGCACCCATCATAACCCTGTAAAACCATACACATATGATTTGAAATAAATCTACTACTAAACAATAATAAGACAAAAACAGTATTAATGGACCATTAATACGACAGAAAGAAGTGTTAATAATGGTCAAATTGCGTAGAAGAATTATAATGGAAAAGATAAAGTGTCATCCGGTGGGACTTACAAATATTTATATAAGGTTTCAAATATTTTTTGGCATTTATTTACAGTAAGATAAGGAATTACCAAAAAATAGGTTTATCTTGAAATTTTTATCACAAATTATTACTAATCAAAGATTGTTGAGCTTTTGGACGCATTTTTTAGTACTTAACTGATGGGGGTAGATTTCTAACTATTTTGTCTTAAAAAAACTTGTTTAATAAGTTATACGTAAATATTAAAAGTAAAGTTATAGGTAAATATATCAAGGTGCTTGTGGCGCAGTGGCGTCAGCGCTTTGGTAGTGATACCAAAAGTTAAGCAACCCACGGCGCGGTCGTGATTGGATGGGTGACCATTCCGACCATTCAAGTGACGACCATGACAAGCTCCGTGCTTCGAAAGGCACGATAAGCAGTTGGTCCCGGCTAATATCTGATGATATTCGTCGCTAAGCCTAGTCAGAGGCACTAGAACGGCTTAATAACATCTGACAGTAAGGTTTGTCAGTTGCCTTATAGACACCCCTTCACCAATCCGCACTGAGCCCGCGTGGTGGTAATACGAGGGTCAAACTGAAAGTTCTTAGAAAATCAAAAACTGATTACATTAGCCAGTTATTAGTTTTATTATATCTTTTCAAAATATTGTCCATTGACGTCAATACACCGCTGCATGCGATGGAACCACTGGGAAAAGCACTTTGCCCACTCGTCCTTAGGGGTCTCTTCAATGGCATCGCGATACGCAGCCACCGCTTCTTCAGCATTCATAAACCGCTTTCCTTTAAGTTTTTCTTTAATTTTTGGAAATAAATAAAAATCACAAGGCGCGAGGTCGGGGCTATACGGCGGGTGACCCAGTAATTCAACGTTTGATGTCGCCAAATAGTCGATCGTTCGCTTGGCGGTGTGCGACGAGGCGTTGTCGTGGTGAAGGAGGATCCTACTGCGAGGTCGTTTCTCTCGAACTTTTTCCAAGACAAGTGGCAAACAATTGGTAGTGTACCATTCTGCAGAAACTGTTTTTTGATCCTCTAACACAATTGTTGCGAAATGACCTATCCTTCCAAAGAACGAGGCCACCATTTTTTTTCCCGCACTTCGATCTCTCTTCACTTTAGTTGGCAACTCCTCGAAAGGAAACACCCACTGAGCAGATTGTCTTTTGGTTTCAGGATCATAACAGTAAATCCAGCTTTCGTCACCTGTTAGTATGTCGAACACAGCATTTGAGTCACCTCCGTTAAATCTTTCAATCATTTTACGGCACCAATCCACACGATGGAGTTTTTGAGCCTTAGTCAAATTATGAGGTATCCACCGGGCGCAAAGCTTCCTGACCGCTAAATGTTCGTGGAGGATTTTGTGCACTTGACTCATACCGATGCCTAAGCTTGTCCGAATCTGCTGATAGGTCACTCTTTTGTCAGTCTCTATCATACGCCGCACAACACAGATGTTATTTTCAGTCGTCGCCGTAGAAGGCCGTCCCTCACGTACATCATCAGTGAGATTAGTGCGACCACGTTTAAACTCATTAAACCAGTTGTAAACAGTCGCACGAGATGGGGCTTCATCGTGAAAGGCCAATCGTAGTCTATCATAACTTTCTTGTTGACTTAAATGACATCGAAAGTCATAAAAAATCATTGCACGAAAATTTTCTCGTGTTAAATTCATTTTGACGTGACACAGACAATTTTCAATTTGCCGCCAAGTCGTAAAACAAATGACAAATGAATGAAATATATACTCAGTAATATTGGCAAAGAGTTCTATTTTCAAATTTTAGAATATTTTTTTTATTATATTGTTTATAAGTGGCCAGTTCTAAGAACTTTCAGTTTGACCCTCGTATGGCTCGTACCTCAACTATATAGATATAATAAATAAATATAATAATAAGTCATAATAATGATTATATATGTATAATAATAAGTCAACCTATATAAAGGTTGACTTTACTAAATATTAAAATAACACGGTACATTATTGACGTAGGTATTATATACCTACTTGTTATTTATATCATTGTAAATTCAAATAATGTATTTATATAAATACTTCTAAACATCTACACATATTGTGTCATTTCTTTTCCGAGATGCCTAACCTTGTCGAACCCACTAATTAGTAAGTAAGTTGTTCAAAACTAAATAACATTTCAAGTCAAAATGAATGTCATAATAACAGTTATTATTATGACATTAGTTTTGACTTGACATCTAAACTTGGTGTCATCCTAATGAGTGATTCATCAAAGGCCGATGTCAAAGGCCAATATTATTTGCTGTTCCAATGTTATTTATGTTATGGTCTACGTTAAGATCATATTTTGAATATTATTACACTGAATAAGTAAGTTATTCTTAATTGATATTTATTCTAAAAGTGAAACCTGGGATATATTTAAATTGTTTCACAATGTGGGGACGCGATCTTCATCAGTGAGGGACCAAGGAAGAAGAAGAAAGCGTCTAATGTACAATCTGCAGCATGTCAAGTTATCCATGCAAAACGTTTTTATTACGTATGGAAGTCATAATAGAGTCTTAATGTCAAAGTGGGGTAGGCTAACATGCGGTCATGGTGTACAAATTAAATTAGAGATATTTAAATTTTAAACAAAGAAAAAATCTGTTATAGTTGAATTTGTTAAATCATTGCAAATTAATATTATTTTTATAGCTCTATTAATAACTCATAGAAAGTCTAAGTAAGTTACAGTAAAGTTTATGTAGTCTTACATGTCTCTTGAATATCTCTATCTTTTTCGTTCAAAAATGATCGGATTAAAAAAAATATTAAAAAATATAATTTTAGTTTACGTCTTAATGTATCCATTCATTCATAACTTAAGAGCTTTGCTCTTTTCTGTGGAGCAATTTCCTCACCTTCTATCCTAATGTATCCAAACAAGCCTAAATTATTGGTAAATTTACAAAATTGATAATTTCATGGGACTACTGCTTGCGTGTTCATAATCTTAATGCATAGCTAACTATTGGTGATGCTGCAATTATCAAAATACAAGGTACGTTTAACGAGATCTTAATTACAGTGATACGATAGCCATTGATGACATCCTCTGTAATAACCTCCGAAAAGTCACAAGAAACGGAAACATCAGATTACAGCTTTTTTTTCAAAAATAACTTTAATGAGTATACAAACAGACCACTAAATAGTTTTCAATATTTTTTAACACTCGCAGTGTAATTGGACACATCAGCTACTAGAGGGGAAAACTATTACAAAAAAAAATGTATTACTAAGACTATCCTTTTATGGACACGTACTTAGAAGAACACAACCCCACATTTTACACGCAGCTCTAAAATACAAGGCGGCCAGACTGAAACACGGCCGGCCAATATTCACATGGAAGGACTCCCTATCGCACGACCTAAGCTACTACAGCAAAACACGTGAAGAATGGCATCAACTCGCGGTGGATAAAAACACTCTTAAAAAGGAAGCACAAGAAATATTCAACAGAAGCGAAACGGACAGCGGATCTGAATCGGAGGACGATCAACACCGGCTACACAGAAAACACAAGAACCAACCGCAGGACACCAACCACTAAGGCTAGACAGCCCACCCCATCATCTCATCAACGCTCATCCTGAACAAACAATACCCATCTAATCCAATACTCCTAGACTGGGCTAGGTTGCATAACCGCTTGGTTGTGGTCGGGCGGCTGCGGCTTCGCGATCTTCCTCTCCCATCCCAGAGCGTGTCCCTCCTTAACAAATCGTGCACCTCGGTATGCCGGTTTTACCGGAGCTGAGTCCTTGAGCCTGGCCGAGCGATGCACTATCAAATCGAATCGAAATACTAGTAACTCGTGCCGTCAGTCATAATCTGTGATTAATATAATGAAGAAAAGAAAAGAAAATTCAAAATTTTATAACTGAGCTTTATTTTCACTTTTATTATTGAGAGGAAAAAATGGCTAAGTGTGAAACTGTTAGAGTTCCTTGTTGAATACAGAACCCTAAAAAGAAAGGATGGTGCATTAAAACTAGTACCCAATAGTTAATGAATTGGTAAGTACCTATAGGTAATCTCAAGCACAGAACTTACTCAATCATGCATAGCTAAAGCGGAATCATCCCTCAAAGCCAGTATGTACCATTATTTATTCTCTCGTACACTTTTCCGAAACACGTTTTCCTAAAATAATTGTTGAGGAAAATCATTGTTATTTCTGTTTCTGAGTATGTAATAAAACGTGAATTATTGTATGGCGCTCTGCGGTTTGTAGGTCAGATTGTCTTTTGTAATGTCCGCAACACACAAGGGCGCTATCTTTCGTGTGAATATAGCTAAACTAGCCTGCCCCCGCTTCGCATAGGTAAAAATTGTCTGTGTCACTCAGGAACAATTAATTATGTAGCTCGTTACTGGTGAATTTAAAAAAAAAATATAGTACACTTCTTCTTCTTATCAGCGTGGCGATGGAACACGAGAAAGTTACATCGTAGCAGCCTAGAATTTAGCTACTTGTATTGCGGATCGACTGCGGTCCTCTAAATACATTAGTTACACTATAGTCCGACAAATTCATGCGCAACAACTGTCTTGCGCCCCTACATGACCTGTGGGGGGCAAGGAAGCGCCAATCGCACGCGAATGTCTCATCACAGATAAATAATAGTACATACAAGTATAATACAATGCGCCACAAGTGGTGCTTGTGACGCAGTAGCGGCAGCGCTTTGGTAGTGATACCAAAGTGAGGTGCTTGTCGCGCAGTGGCGGCAGCGCTTTGGTAGTGAAAACAAAGCTAAGCAACCTACGGCGCGGTCGTGATTAGATGGATGACCATTGTCGGAATGTTCATGACGTGACATGATGATTTAAGTGACGTGTATGACAAGCATCTCTGTGCTTCGGAAGGTATAAGGTAAGGTTAGGATGCAAATAAGTGATTTGATTTTTTGATTTGATTTTCAAGGCACGTTAAGCAGTTGGTTCCGGCTAATATCGGCTGATATTAGTCGTAAAACCTACCGACTTAATAACATCGGGAAATAAGGTTGGTTACTTGCCTTACAGACACCCCTCCACCAATCTGCACTGAGTCCGCGTGGTGGAGTATGGCTCGTACCTCCTCATAATTGATGTGAGGCCTTTGCCCAGCAGTGGGGTCAGAATGGGCTAGCTTAACTTTTTTTACTTAACTTTTACGAGTAAAATAAATATATATATATATACGTATATATTAAGAAATAAATGGTAGTATCTGTCATAATAGATGCCCTTCCCTGCAACAACCCCTGACATCTAGCATACCTCGCCCCTCGTAAATCTGAGGTGACAACAGGCAGGAGGGTCCTAACATTAGTTACTTCCTACAAACTGCCTCGTTTTAAATTAAATTTAGATTTAAATTAGACAATCGAATTAAATATGAGTATTAGCACCCAACTGAGGTAAAATCGTACATTAACTATTTGCAATGATGATGATGTAGATATATTTATGAATAGGCAGATACAAAACGTGCAGTGGCAATCCTGCACTCAGGACTGGATTATGAGGTACTTGGACAACGGTTCGATTTTGTACTGCGTGTCTTCGTCTGCTTCCCGAAGTGGGCAATAACGCCCTCTGACAAATATGTAATTGAAAATTTAAAGGTAAAAAAATGGAGGGCGCTGCAAAATAACTGATTATCAAAGTGGGCGTTAGACGGAATAAGTTTGAGAATCTCTGGCGTAGACTAAATAATAAAGAATAACTCACACTCTCATCGCCGTCTAGTAATCAGGACCTTTTATTTTTACTATGTCTTATGGTCAAAGATACTCTTCTTTGAATATTAGGTACAGTCGGCAGCACGTCAGGTAACCAATTTAAACTACAAAAATAGCTTTTATTATGAAGGGAATAGAGGCGGTTCTAGGTCAAAGTGGGGTAGTCTGACGCCCGCAACCCTGTACCTAAACAGCAGCAGCTTGGATCATGGTTCCAAATTCAGTCGCCTGAATGTGCAGGTTTTCTCACGATGTTTTAAGCAAGGACACTGTAAGTGCTTACAATATAAATTAAATACTTGCAAAGCATAACCTTTAAAACTTCATTTTCTTTGTATTTTACTCTGCCTTGGACCAAAATGGCCCTAATTTAGGACAAGGTTTACCATCACAATTTAGGCATAATTGCTAATGTTCTTCATTTTTGTGTGACGGCTAGCTACTCGTACAATAATATTTTTTGTACTCCAGTCTAGACTAGCTTTTGTAGCTGTAGAGAAAACATAGGAAGTACGACATGTAGATATGTAAGTAAATATCAAGGTTTTTGCAATCAAGGAAACAAGTTTTTAGCAAATGTAACAAAGGAATATAAACACATTCCTGTTCTTATAATAATAAAATATATGAAACAACTCAGGTTTCGTGACATTCTTTCAGTTCTTGGTTTACATTACAGTCCAATCAATTAAAATTAAGTATCAGATTCTCATTAGTAATCATAGACATTTGTAATATGCTGACCACGACGTCACACCTGGCTTTTATCCACGGATCAAATTGTAGGTAAGCCAAAATTTGTTTTTGTGAAATTTTGTCTTGAAATAACTCAGGAAAAGCTTCAGAGTCAGAGAGTTAGTGGTGTAACATCCTCCGCCTCGGACGGAATGCATGTTAAGCCAAAAACCTGCAGGGCTACGGCCGTAGCGATGGGTTATTATTACTAAATTAATCGAATTATTCGAATGGTTTCGGTAATCGAATGTATTCGATAAGCAACCGCAGTCATTCGATTATTCTTCGATTATGCGGCAAACAATACCGGAGCGCGCGGTGTGCAGGCCCTACTACTAACGAATGAATCGTCATTCGTCGCGTCGATTAATCATTCGGTCGCTACTTGTCCTGTGCGCTCAGTCGCGGCAATTGGATCGAATGCATCGAAGGGCCCAGTATAGATTATCATTCGATTGTCGATAATTATTCGATTTTTTTTCGAATAACTAAATCGACATTCGATAGTTCGAATGGTCGATAATCGATTCATTCGAATTTTTTTTTCGAACAATAGCCCATCGCTATACAGCCGAAATTGACGGCGTTGAAAATAACTTTCTAATGGCTGAATTCTAAAGTCTGAATGCTATTTTGCAGCCATCAGATCTCTCACCGGTCATGTTAGGTTGGTTCGCGCTCCGGACTACAAAACCAGTAGTGGTTGCGGGTTCAAATCCCGTAAGAGTCAAATGTTTGTGTGATGAACACGAACATTTGTAGGCCTAAGTCATGGACGTAACGTATATACATAGTCAGGTCATAAGTTCTGTCACACAATAAAAACTTTTAAATTTAGAATGCTGGCCGCAAAAAAGTTCATTGAATTCGAATTTCGAATTGTTCATCAAAATAAAAATGTGTACTTTTTAGAATTTTATTTTTATTTTATTAGGTATAAGTCAGAAACATAATGTATATGTATGAAAATTGGAAAAGGTCTTGTTTTAATCTTGAATTGCCAGTATAAGTTACTACATATCAAGATCGGGCTTGGCTGCATAGCATTAGCACATACTAAATCTGTCTCTACCTTGAAATTGATTTTCTGAGAGATGGAATCAAGATATACAGAAACTTATTGCTTAGTTACCATAAGTTGTCTTAAATCAATGAGCAGTTATCTATAAATCAAGTAAGTTAATCATAGTAAAATAATTGTTAAAATGCTTACTATACTACCTCTAATAAATAAACTATAAGTTATAATAATTCACGAAGCTTTTTCGTGACGAACTATACAGTTTATTTCGTTTTATTAATGAATTAATAAATTAAAAAAATTAGGTTACCTTTATGTTTTTAAAATGATAGAATCCATTGGTATTACTTATTGGTTTGATGGGAATAAATCTTTTCAAACACATTTTTAAATGAACGTTTTAAAAAAGGGTTTGCTTTGACTAAGACAGACGTAGCGAAGTCAGAGTCGACGGTGGAGCGAGCTTACCCAGAGGGCTCTGGCACTCCCACTCACCGACGGAACACAGCAAGCTGCTTAGCGACGGGATACAATGGGAGGATGGTAGCTACCAGGCGGCACCTAACGGAGCCTATTATCTCTGATGGGCTCTTCAGCCGCCGATTTGATGCCGTTGTCTGGGGTGGACCACTAGGAGGTAGATCCTTACCACCCCCATGTCATTTTGAAATAAAAATAAAAATAAAAGACAAGTAGGTAAATTCACTAGACAATAATTATTTGTATTAATATTGTTAACATACTGAAAGATCAAACGTCTGAAATATTGTCGGAGATGGCAAAGATTACTTAAAAGATTACTCAAAATGCTTTTGTTTACCTGATAGCTATTAATTATTGAGGTACTATTTCATGTTGACTGCGTTGTATTTTAGGTAATGATGTAAAAGGAAAAGGAAAAGGCATTATTTTGTAAAGGCATATGTAAAAGGAAAAGGCATTATTTTGTAAGGAATTATACAATAAGGACAATTTGTTGTGATAAATGGATACTGTCAATGTAATTTTAGGAGCTTATTTTTAGTAACACCCGTCTTCTGTAATTCTACAATGTTTTAAAACTTGCAAGTGCCTACAACTTTTTGTTTTTTGCTAAGATGTCAAAATCTCTTAACTGTGTATGTCATGTTACATAAACGATGTTTTTTTATCATTTTTGTACCAATATGGTGGATTGTCTGTAACTTTTTTCAGGCCAGATAATTCATCTTTTATTATTAAGCTAGGTCATCTCTACGAGATAAGGTTTTTATAAAATTTCAAATGATTGTTCTTTATCACTTTACTACTTAAAAACCTGTAACATATAAATAATTATCAATAATTTCTGTTAACATTTTTATTTTGTTCGTGAATTATGTTTAAATTTACATTTCTAAAACAAATTGTTGTTAACATAAACGCATTGCTGTTCAAATTCTAGGTCAGCCCCAAAAAAGGTCTAACATCATGGCAACCTAACAATATTGTGGATCTGGATAAGTTGCCTAGACGCTGGGTTACTCTCTCATTCCATTTTGGACGGTAACTCTTTGTACACAAGATCTTTTATAAAAAATTGTGCCAGTTTGTCTAGTGAAGATTTAAATTACCCTAAGGCTCACCGCAGGAAGGATTGTAGTTGTTTAGTAGGGTAAACCAACTTTAGCCCTATGATATACATATTCTAATTTGACAGGCTATTCTTCAGACCTAGCTCATTTCAGACGAAACGTAGTATCATTGTTTAACTCTCTGTGGAATACTGAAAAGGTGTGTTAGACTTTGTTGAAAGAGAAAATACTTAGAACTTTTCAGGAGATAAGAATTACTTAACCAATTTTTTTCCGATGTATACATAGATACCCATCCTATTATGCAATAAAATACATTAAAGACGTAAGTATATACAATTTATAACATGAAAGCATGTAGGCGGTCTAATTACTGAGAGAGATCTCGTCCAGATAACCTTTTGGTAAAGGAGAATACAACTGAAACACAGTAAGGTAATGGAATTAACTAGGTACGTTTGTTTTGACTGTGTAACAAGACACAAAAGAAAGCTACTGTTGTTTGTTATGATTTGTTTGACATTATATCGAGAGTACCCTTTACATGTATGGAAGCTCCGACCCCGTGTCAAGAATTACCGGCATACTACAAATATTGTAAGTATTGTAATTACCTAAATTTTGTGCAGTGCATTGATCGCTTGTAAAGTATGATTCATTCTTAGCTAGGAACTACAATTAAGATCTTATTATATTATTAACTTTATTGCACCAATATAAGAAAGTACAATTGGCAAATAAAGCCTTAAAAGGCATTTTCTACCAATCAATCAGCAGAAAAATAATTAGTGGCGGCACATTCAGTGAAGATATAATTTAAGGAAAAACTAACATACTACTAAATTAATAAACGTACATATTCAGATACATACATAGAATTATACGTAAAATAATACACATACATAAAAATTAATAAAATATGAGATACTTAGTCAGGAAAAGTAATATGATCTTAGTATCTATTGTACAAATTGATATATGGACTCTACCCTGCTGGCCATAGAAAACCAGTGTACCAACTAAGTTAATTTTTGAACTTTTAGGGCAATTAGTTATTGTTTTGAAGTGATAAGCATTCACTATGCAATCTAAATATACTTTTGCACTAGATCTAAATATTATCGCCCGGTATGCGAGGAACGCAGGTTCGATTCCCGCCTCTGGTAGTCATTTTTTTAAGTGCAAAAATATTTTTAAGGCAATGATTAAGAAATCCACATTGAAAGACAGATTCGCGTAGGGTTTTATCATCATTTGATCGCCATGTTCAAATGCAGTTTAAGAGAGCTTACTTACGACTAACTTTTATCAAGTTTACCTATATGGGCTTGCCTCACATGTGTGCATACGGACTCAGACGCGAATCTCTGTAGTAATACTGCCAGCAATGTAGATAGCATGTCTATTAGATCTACACCAACCGGTAATATTTCAAAATCATTGTAAAACACCTATATTTGCTTTACGTTTTTACCACTTTAGCGTTATGTTCCACTTTCGTGTTATGTCTTAATTTATTCGTGTGTTATTCGATCAAAAGCAAAAGCAATGTTGCAATCAAAAAGGGTTCGCATTTAACTTCAATTTGGTGCAAGTAGTATTTAACAATTTTTTTACTATGCTACATTAAAATAAATGCTGCAGATGTTAAATTGCTACTCTAAAACTATTCTCAGAGTAATTTATCTATCAAAAATAATTTACAAGTATCCTTAACAAAACAACCATGCCAGATTCCTGACCTACATTTTACGCAAACCTTGTCTAACCGCCGTTACAATAAAAAAGTAAACAAAACACTCACGCGCAATTTTTGCTGAGCAATCGCCAACGAAAGATGTCGCCACCGCCAAAAGGGAGAAAATCAAAACATATCTTTCACGCATCGTGTTGCACATTGCTTCTACACACAACTGCGAACCGAACGAGGACCAATAACAAACTGACGCGACCCTCAGCGCGCGCGCACCGCCTTATGTAAATTGAAACAAGTTCTTTCTCATTTTCGGTTGCATAAATTCGGCTAGCTCTTTGCCAATGTGAAGCCTGATTTTCACGCAACGCTGCTTGCTAATCCGTTCTATAAAGTGGAAACACATTAATACGGACGTGGTCCTTATTGCCGTTATTGTAAATGTGAGAATTGAATGCGAAGTGGTGGGCGGCAGTGTCTGCCGTGTGTATTGTGCGTGCGCGCTGCGGGTGTATTCTGATTTGGCGTAAACCGAAGGGCTTATCGATATCGGAAAATTAATAGAAAAGTAAACAAAGTCAAATTACTCAAAAGTAATCAAAGTACATTAATCAGTAGGTATTAATAAACAAAAAAAACCCGCACAATTTTTTTTATACCTATTTTGTTTAAAAAACCACCTCCTTACCCTTTTACTATTTGCGGTGCCATTTTACACAATTTTAAAGCCACTACAATGTGTCACTACAATAATTCTAACAAATTGAACAAAACCTTATTTGACAAAAACCGACCAGCCGTTTGAGGTGTATTAATGTATATAGAACCTAGATGATAATAATATTTAATTAAAAGAACCTAGATTACATTAAAATTCTAACCGTTCCTGTAGATATTGCATGAAACTGACAAGGCAGCACAAACATCTCAACAAATATGCGATTTTGTTTTTGAAGAGTAAGTATTGCATAATAAACTGTCACTTGGTGTCTGTTAAAACTTGTGCCATGCTTATTTTGATAATATTGTGTGGCTGCTATATCCTTAGGTAAGTATAGTTAAATAAATTCATGACTCGCATACGTAAAAACTACACGTTCATTTTCGTATAAAATCAAACTTTTGTCAACAAGACCAGAATAGGGTCGCGACAACTAGGTGCAGTCCTGTACGACTGTATTAGCGATACTCACTCATTCAATGTTGCATACATCATTCAAAATCGTTTCAAGGCGATGATCGGGGAATCTTTGGTCAATGTGGTACGACGTGCTTTTTTCTGTGCCAGTTTCATAAATAATTTTAATTTTGAACTGCTTAAAGTGCAGAAAACTTTTTAGTTCTGTACTCTTTTAGTTTGCGTGGCGGCCATTTTAATAATTTTATATGCACGAAGATAGGTCATCTTTATTACATATTATAAAATGAAGTCGCTCCCGCTGTCTGTTCACTTAGATCTTTTTAACTACGCAACGGATTTTGATGCAGTTTTCGTGGTTTCGTGTGATTTCAGAGAAAATTTTAGTAATATAATACAAGCATATTGCACGCCCGGCCGGGTGGCTAGTGTAGTATAAACCTATATTCGCAAATGCATGATTTAATCGTTATTTACGACGCATCTCAATATTTTCCGATAGTTAATAAATCATCGCACTGCATCCTGAAAAATCAACTTTGACAGGATTCGTTCGTAAAAAAAAACATGAGAGCGTGGTCGTTATGAAGCCTCCGGTCCCGAATCAAAACAGACGGTATATTTTTGATGAGCTCTCTGTGCCGTGGAGTAAACCAATTTTTGATTATTTTATTCGTCATCGAATCTTGACGAGTGAAAATAACATTTTTATTCACATAAAATCTGCAGAATTGAGAAAATTTACCGCAAACATTTTTAACGTATTTCACACAAGTGAAGCCAGAGTTTTTTTTTAAATACATCGCACTTATTAACCCTGCCTGATTGCGGCAAGATTTGTTAGGCGGCCTTCCTATGACGGTTTTCAAAATGGCCTTAAAATTATATATGGGAAGAATAGGTAGGTACTATTTAGCAAAACGTCATGATTCAGTTGAGTAGGTATCTAATAAAATGTACTTAAATGTAATTAATTACACACCCTTATAGACGAAATGCTTCAACTACAGGTAGATCTGTACCGTAGGTACTTTTTTTTATTAACCTTCATCATCCCACTGCTGGGCAAAGGTCTCCATTCACATTCCATTGATCCCTATCAGCCGCCAATGACACCCAATCAGTCGCAAAGCTGTCCAAGTCGTCACACCACCTCTTTTTGGGTCTACCTCTTCGTCAGAATCCGTCGATACTATTAATACTAATTTTCTAAATTGTAAAGATTACAGGACCAAGTCTAAAGATGCCGAGTCATCATTATTTTAGAACATCAACTTGTTGCATAAAATGTGCATTAATCCGTTATGATTCGCCGTTCTAATGTCAACGACCACAGGCTTGAAGGCCATCCGGCTACTAGACAAAGATAAGTGCAACTATGGTTCTATAAATAAATCATAGTTTATTTATGATAATATTATAGTATCTGAGTACTGTAAATAATTTAAAATGACATAAAAAATCTGGTTAAGCCCTAGATTGCAGTAAGCAAAACAAACTAAAAACTTGATCATATAGGTATGATCGTAGGTTGGTAAAGTATTTTTACTTATTGCAATTAAATTTTTAGTACTTACGTTTAGTAGATGATCAAACGAACTTCCAAGTGAAGATCGATCGCTATTATATGAGTCGCTTCATTCGAAGATATAATTCCTTACTAAGTAGTCCCTTTAACTAACAGGGAACACTTCGCACGTCTTTAGAGTAGCTTAAAAAAAAGTTGATTTACTTGTTTAGCTATACCTATGCGCCCTCTGCGCGTCAGGCTTCTCATTCTTTTAGAGAAACATAAGAACAAAACTTTTCGAGAACGGGTCAATATGTGTATCTCAATAAACATATATAGGGCGGGAGGGTTCTTATATCTTCGAATGAAGCGACTCATATAATAGCGATCGAACTTCACTTGGAAGTTCGTTTGATCATCTATTATATTTCGTCGCTTCATTCTTTGATATAATTCCTTACTAAGTAGATGTTTAGAGTTTAAAGTTTTGTTTAAGTAAATAATATATCTAAGGTAGACAGACATACTCGTATGTATGACTTCAATGAAATATCGAGTTCTGTAATAATGTACGTATATTTTAAACTAAACAAAACAAAAAAGTATAATTCATATCTCGTATGATTATGTAAAAACAAAACAAAATAAGTATGTAAGTACTTAATTAGTATTCTGATTGAAACGCATCACAGCGTTTGCAAAATCACCTTCGCTTAAGATCGGTCGATTATAGAAGCGAGCAAAGGCTGTGGACTGACTGGTCCAGCCAGCCGTGCGCGCTGAACGTTCCCACATCTACACCACTTTCTGCCAACAACTGTTTAATCCAGCGGCTAATAGATTGAGAGCTTGCAGCTTTGTGGGGTTTTTTGTACGTTAACAGCAGTCGGTCTGCATTTGAGGTCCTCATATTTTTTGTTACAAAAATATAATCCTTGAGGACTGAAGCAGGGCATATATTTATGTTCTCCCGGAAGAACGGCAAGAATAAAATAGGTTGATCCCGACCGGGACCCGAAGTTTTAATTATGTCTGTTATGGCTATCTTAACCCCGTTTTTATTTATTGTAATGTTTTCGATCTTTATAAGAGATAATGTTTGGACCCTGTGTGCCGTGCAGAGGGCTAATAAAATAGTTAGTTTTTTGGTAATTTTTCTATACATAGTTCCGAATTAGGAAACCAATTTGACACATAATTAATAACGACCTGTGGGTCCCACGTTGATGTGTATTTGGGTCGGCTTGGATTAAGTTTATATGCTCCTCTTAATAAACGTTTTATGCATTCATCTGTACCGATACTTTCGTTTAGAAACAATGACAGAGCCGAGCGGTGACTGTTAAGAGAGCAACCGTTTTGGAATTGTTGTGTTAAAAAAGATAAAACTAAAGTTGTTGAGCCCTCAAAAAAGTTAATGATGTTATGCGTACAAAATTTCCACCAAAGTTTCAAAGTAACGCTATATTGTTTGAAGGTGTTGTCAGACAGTGATGCCAGCATTAGATCTAGGGCATCGGATGGGGCACGGCGTGCGAACGCCGCCCGCAGAGCCTCGCGGCACCCAGGGTAAGTTTGGGACGCAGAGGGTGGTGGTCCCTGAAATGGCATTGCAGAAGGTATTTATTTGGGTTG
Source organism: Pyrausta nigrata (assembly GCA_949316185.1). NCBI lineage: Eukaryota > Metazoa > Arthropoda > Insecta > Lepidoptera > Crambidae > Pyrausta > Pyrausta nigrata. The sequence continues at coordinate 7,163,895 of OX438947.1, forward strand.
AAAAATAAAATATTAGAGATGAGCATGCTTTGCAGCAGTTGAAACCAGGGCTGTGATGGCCAATAGGGGAAAACTAGGATACCAGTGGCTTCTTCATCAATAATTTTTCGTAAGCATTTTAATATCAATGAAAATGGGGGAAAAGCATAAAATAAGTATGGTCGCCAGTTGATGGTTAAGGCATCTACTGCAAATGCGTCTGGTTTTGGTTTCCAAGATGTAAATACGTCACATTTGGCATTGCTACGAGAGGCGAAAAGGTCAATGTCAGGGCAACCGAAATTGTGTATTAATGATTGATAGGCTTCATCAGATAGCTCCCATTCTGTGTCGGGGTTGGTCTTCCTCGACTCAGCATCTGCGCAATTATCTTTAGTGTTCACGTACGAAGCGTGCAACCAAATATTTCGCTTCTCGCACCATTGCCAGATGGATCGTGTTAGGTTATTTAAATGTGGGAATTGAATACCGCCTTGTCGGTTGATGTAACTTATTGCGGTAGTATAATCTATCCGCAATAATATTGTACAGTTGGTATCATCCTTTATAAAACTTTTCATTCCTAGGAATGCTGCAAGAAGTTCCAGATAGTTAATATAGTGTTCTAATTCTGCAAGCTTCCAGCTCCCATGAACTTTATTGCCATCACAGACAGCTCCCCAACCAGTTCGTGAGGCGTCTGTGAAGATTTCTTTATTGTAATTCGATGCTCTCATAGGACAAAACGTGACAAAAATATTGTCACGCCACCAGTTAAGGTCTTCTAAAATTGAACTAGGTAATTTGATCTTTGCTTCGTAATTATTGTCGTGTCTTTGTAACGCTAAAAACTTTTCTCGTTCTAAGATCTTTGTGTATAGAAAACCATACCTAGCTGCTGGACAAGCTGTTATTAGAACACCGATAAGTTTTGCGGATTCGCGTATTGTACACTTAGGCAGTTTCGAAAACTTCTTGATCAACTGTGCAATATTTTTGCGTTTTTCTAATGGCAATGAAATCGAAAAATCTTGTGTATTATATTGAAACCCTAAGAAAGTGCAGACTTGTGAAGGCTTTAATACGCTTTTGTCGTAATTAATCACAAACCCTAAGCATTGTAATAATGATAAGGTCGCGCGTACGTTGTTTTCGCATTGAGTCTTTGTATAACCAATACACAAGATATCGTCGAGGTATACTACTGACATGTATCCTTGTTTTCTGAGGTAACACATTACCTCTTTCATTACTTTAGTGAATACCCTGGGTGCCGCGAAAAGCCCGTAGGGCATGGAGGTAAATTCAAAAGTAGATAAGTCACTTGAATTTGGAGCTTGAAAGTTGAATCTTAAGTATTTACGGTCGTTATTACATATAGGTATTAAAAGATAGGCTTCTTTTAGGTCTATTGTTGCTATAAAGCCACCTTGAGGTATGTTTCAAGGCGGTTCTGTAATCTTCCATTTTGAAGTGCATTTTAGTTATGAACCTGTTTAACGGCTTTAGATTTAAGATGAAATGCTTTCCACCGTTAGGCTTAGGCGTTAAGAAAATATTTGAAATATACTGGTCTTGGGTTGGGGCAAACTGTTAAATGGCTCCTAACTCAAGTAATTTATCTATAGCCTCGAGCATATCGCGGCATTCCTCAGTTGTAAAATTAGGTTTAGGTACTAAGGTTTGAGTAACTTTTGCACAAAATGGTATGGAATAACCATATTGGATCCATTTTAATACAGTTTCATTATTTGTTATATGAGACCAACAATTATAGAAATAATAAATTCGGCCGGCGTGTACCTGTATTACTGTGGAGGTGCACGGGGTCGAGCCTGATTGTAGCCTCTCGTCTGAGTGGTTGTCGGTGGAGGGTAGGTCCGTCGTGGTGGAGCTGCCTGCCTTTGGCCCCTGTGACTCTGACCTCCCCGCCCCCCCCTGTTCGACGGGTACCGAGGAGGTCCGGACCAGTTTCCCTGAGGGGCCGGGCGGTTGACAGTAGACTGGACCGGGGCAGACTTCTGAGTTGGCACTGTCTTCCTGATTTGCGAGCCTTGACGTTCGATGGCTTTGCTGGCTTTGATTTTTCGGACAAGGAACTGCCGAATAAAGTATCATCCCTTTCAGAATCTTGAATTATATGCAGGAATTCTTCTCCAAATTAGGGGTAATAAGTTTTATCCTATCCTTTGTCAGAGAATGGTGTAGGTCAGTCAAAATGCGACAGCCGTCGCTTAAATACTTCAAGGCCTGGATTTTATTATCCGAAGAAAGTAGAATGTCCATTGCTCTGTTAATCGCCGTGGTACCCGTGCCGAGTTGTTGTTGGAAGCCGAGAAATTTCTTATCGCGTCCTCTTACTACATCGGAAACCGCAGCGGATATCTCCGCGTTCAGCTTCGGCGCTTGTAACATTTTACAATTACTGGGAATTAAATAATCTTTATCTTTCATAAGGTTCTCTTTCTGGTCTTTCGGTAGACCTTTTTTCAATAAAGGTGTCCGTAAATTAGCATGCGCGGTGGATGCTCCCAAAGCTGAAAGTATTTCTGGGTCTAAGTTTATTTCCGGCGCAGCTTCCTGGATAGGGGGCACTGGTTCCTCCAACGTTTCTTGAATTAACGGAGCAGGTTCCTCCAAAGTTTCGTTGATACATTCGAGTGCCTTTGATGAACCAGCCTCTGGTTCTGTTTCGTTTTGAACGATATTACAGTTTCTAAAACAATAAGTAGTAGTTTTAGAAAAGAAATAAATGTAATGTAAATGGGGTAATAAGACGTCATGTACAAAATATGTGCTTATTAACTGTCCCGCAGACAAAAAAGTGTAGATAACCTGCGTCTACCTAAGAACGCATGTCATTTCTACATAAAATTATGTCATTACAATGACCCACAATTAGCCCGCAGCTAATCGTGATATCGCTATTGACCCGCAGTCAATCTCGATTTATTGGAATATATGATGAACTATTTAAGCAAAAAAAAAGGTAGGTAGCAGTGTAATTTAATTGGTTATTTAAATTAGGACCACTTTCAGATAAAAATAAGAAAGGTATTCTACCATGTCGAAAATATAGTTCAGCTACAAAAAATGTTCCACAAAGTAGGTAGGTAATTTCTACCGGGTTTAAAACGCACACCACATACCTGTGACATCTTCATCTTCCGATGAATCTAAACGTCGCACTCGTCGACGTTGCGCGGTTTCATTTTTACTGAGTAACTTGCGAATCTTTTTTTCGTAATGATGCAATTTTTCTTGTGCACTGCGCTTTGGCATTTTTGTATAGGCGCGTGCGCTCGTTGCCTCGCACGAAAAAGGAATGAGAAGCCTGACGCGCAGAGGGCGCAAAGGTATGACTAAACAAGTAAATCAACTTTTTTTTAAACTACTCTAAAGACGTGCGAAGTGTTGCCTGTTAGTTAAAGGGACTACTTAGTAAGGAATTATATCAAAGAATGAAGCGACGAAAATAATACGCCACTGGTCTTTATCCTTTCGTTCCCAACTTGAACCACCGTACATACAAGGACTGACATGAATAAAGTAGGCATGTACGTACGGAATTCCTTGAAAGTAAATTTATCGTCATCTAAAGGATCTTTTTGACCAAAACTCTATATAAACTCGGCCCACTTTGCGTCAGCATGCGTCTTTATAAAATGTTCGGATAAAATATATAAATATTTGCAAGAATACATACAAAAAATATTTTTTAACGAGGAATTCAATGGCAGATTAGACATTTTGATGTTCTGTTTTGTGATTGCAGAATTAATTATGTGATTAATTTAAGAATTTTGTGATTAAGTATTACTTTTAAACCCCTATTCCTTAGATTATTTTAAAAATACCAGTGCAATTATAATTCAAAACAAGATTTTTGAAATATAAACAACAAAGACGCAATCTGGGCCCGGCTTTGGTCAATATCCTTTCATAAGCTTGGTACAGGTACTTGTTATTCTTTCTCTCGTATTACCTATTTTGTGTTACATAGTCAATACATATAAAATCATAAGCCGTGCATCCTTTCCATTGCTTACTAAGTATATGGCTTCGGATATGCGATAGCGAATGAAACCCATCCTTCGTATACTTTGTGTGATACTATAGATTTTATTAACAGTAGATTCAGATTATTTATTGCAAGCTACTTAGACATACAGTACGATTCCAGAAGAATCACTCCGCAAAATCATAAATAAATAAATAGCGTCTTTTGCTACGACACAATAAAACACAATTCAAATCGATGATTGCCAATCACCTACCGAAATTATTTGACTTAATATATGCCTCTCTTTTCCTCGCGTAGCCTTAACTCACCTACCGCGTAGGGTCCTAGCGACGCGACGCCGAACGCGCGCATAGTTATAGAACTTGGGTATGTACAATCTGGCCGGTGTGGGAATGCCCTACCAACAAATCGGACCCACGAGTATAGAAATAAAAGCAAGTCTGTATACATTTCAGTGCACGTGACTGTATCTTCATTACCTAAAATGCGGAGGGAGCCAGGCCTGCTGATACCTATTATTTATTTGCCACTTACTCAAAGAGACGCTCTGTTAAACACTATAATAGCGCACCTTACCGAGACCTTGAGTGTTCTGCCCGGTGGTCTTATCACGATGGTATAAAGGTCACATTGCATTGGAAAGGGCTTGCCAATGACCGTACCTTCGGCTACTCTTAAAGACATTTCGAAATAAGCAAAACGAAGTTTTTATTCGATTCACTGCGTAATTAGTAGGAAATGAAACATTGATTGCCGACATTCCAGCTCCCAACCAGCTGGAATGCTTAATTTATTTTTCATTTGTTTATTATTTGGACTCTATATTTTCACTTTAAAAGTTCCTATCAGCTTTGAGCATCAAGAACTGCCTTGGTTCTTAATTGAGACCATTATACCTTATGTACAAGTACAGTGGTATTGAATTAGTTTACACTGTGACCGCATTTTTTTTAATTTCTTTTTTTTCTTTTTAAAGCAATAGGTCACACTTGTAAAAATTACCACGTGCCTGAAGTCGGGAATTGTTTTGAAAGGAAAATTCAATCACTTTGCGCCTTTTACATTGTTCTAAGCAAACCCGCTCGCTTAAAAATAATTGCTGTAATATAAAACTATAAAATCCATTTTTATTAGGAAGAGTGTAGTACGTACTAAAGAACAAGTAATATGGGTGCCCTACCATTATATGAAAAATGTATTCGTATTAATAACGAAGAAAAGTTTCTTGATCTGATTGTTTTATGCAACGATGTTTCTGTTACGGGTACATTTTACTTACAGCTGTCAGAATTTGCTTCGCGCCGTGAGGTTTTATGGTGTCAAGAAGAATGTGAAAGAAGTAGTTAAAGCCTTTCTTTGTCGCCTTTGCATACTTACTCAGATAGTTGAATTACAGTTTAGAAAACATACTTAACCAAGTCTACAATACTTAAAAAGAGAGTGCCCGCGTAGAGAGTCCAATTAAGTCCCTCCGGGCATTGAATTCAGTGCTTCGCTATTTTATTTAGTGTGAGAGGAACTTTTAACACTGCTTCTGCATTTGTGACTAAAACTTTAGCTACGATTTCAGAGTCTGACGTACCTAAACGCTTGCAATGAAAGTTTCTGCGCAGGTAACCTAATTAAGCCAGAGTTGAAGGTATAAAACAGCTCGAGTCTGTATTAGAAATTAAAGAAAAGTCCACATCTTCGCAAAATTGTGAGTAAAAGCACTGCAAAAGAAATTGTAAAAGAAAAATTGTTGTTAAATAGATGTTGAAGAGAAAACGAAAATGATCAAGAATAACTTACCGCTTATTACTGCCATGTTCATCAAGCTTAAGATAAAATGTGTAGTCGTATCCATTATATTAAACGATTGTTTCGTGTAAAATAGAAACGCCGTTACTCCACTTAATTAGAGAGAAACGTTTATAAGGTTTAAATTGCAGCTGCAAGTCTCACGAAAACAATTATTTTCAGGCTTTTGCTGCCAGCGGTCCGATCCTTGCAATTTATGACCAGTTATTAATTAACCGGGACAAGAAAATATAGTAAAAACTCCTCAAGATTCCACTACGGAACGTAATCCCCTTGCAATTTTTATTTTTCTCAGCCTTTATCTCAATTCTGTAATACGAACAGTTACGATGTAAAACCGACCGTTGTTACTGAAGCTCTTACAAACTACCAGCCTCAATGATTCCCGTTGATGTGCGGGATAGTTCGGGGTCTAGGTGAATTGGTTATTTCAGCAGGTGATTTTCCGCGTTCAACAATATAAGCCGCGAATGTTCAATATTTCGCCCCTGAATACTAAACGTGGCTTATGTAGAATAATTTAAACGCCAATGTGTTTACTGAATTTATTTTTTTAATACAAAAACTGTCAGGGAAAAACCAGAATACATAGTAAGCGCATTTTTATAAGTACGTGTTGTTAACCTATTTCAATGAGGGATGAAGCTAGGGTCTGTACACTATACTACCTAGAATAGGTATTTCGTCATGACACAACCTATGATCATTTTGGGACATCTATTTGTCAATATACGAAGAATCTAGTGTCCATCCAGAATTTTTCTATCGTACAAATACTCTGCCAGAAAAATCCTTCTTTAACATTATACATTTTAGGCTTCTGTAAAAAGGGTAATACGGTCCGTATCAAACTTTACTGGGCAGTGGGTAGTGGTAATGTATTGTCCAATGACCAATAATAACTCACACTGGCCATTGTAAATGGCTTATTCAAACTAGAACTACCCACAGTTTGATGACAGCAGATGGGACACACAAACTGAACTGTAATTTAGATAAATTATCTGTAGAATCTGTAAGTACATTGTTTCAAATCATTAATCATAGTAATAGGGGTAAAACTTTCACATACAAGTACTTAACTAGCTAACGTTGGTATTTGTAAGCCTACTAATATCTGCTTTTAACGAGGTAAGTAATGCGTAGGATATAATATACATAGTCAGGTCATAATTTCTGTCACACAATAAAAACTTTTGAATTTAGAATGCTGGCCACAAAAAAGTTTATTGAATTCGAATTTAGAATTTTTCATGAAAATAAAAATCAGTACTTTAAAGGAATTTTCCTCATTATTGAATATGGAGTGGACACTTAGACCGTGTCGTGGTTATTGCGTTGCATCGTTGCGGTTACGCGCCAATTCAGATTTTCGACTTACTGAAAGATTTGAATATAACCAAAAGATTCGTTTATCGTACCATAAAACGATACAATGAAGACTCTAGTTAAGATGAAAGGTTAATAAGTGGTCGACCTCGCTCTGTTAGGACTCTAGCAGTGATAAAAGCTGTGAAGGCGCGAATTCAAAGAAATCCCATACGTAAGCAGAAACTGTTGGCCCTTCAGATGAGGTTAAGCAGGACCACGGTGAAAAGGGTGGTAAATGAAGACTTAGGGCTTAGGGCATATCGAAGAAAAACAGGACATCGTTTGGACGCTCGTTTAATGGACCTGAGACTGAAGAGATGCCGCGCTTTGTTGAAGCGGTACGCGGGAAAAAAGCATCGGAAAATTCTTTTTTCGGATGAAAAATTTTCACCGTGGAAGAGAGCTACAACAAACAAAATGATAAGGTGTACGCACACAGCAGTGAAGAAGCGAGCAACCGAATTCCGCGTGTCCAACGAGGTCATTTTTCATCCTCGCTTATGGTTTGGTTGGGAGTCTCTTATCAGGGCTTAACTGAGGTACATTTTTGTGAAAAAAGCGTAAAAACGAATGCAGTTGTGTATCAAAATACAGTCCTCAAGAACCTTGTGGAACCTGTTTCTCATACCATGTTTAATAACAGGCACTGGGTATTCCAACAAGATTCTGCGCCAGCTCATAGATCGAAAAGCACACAAGACTGGCTGGCGGCGCGTGAAATCGACTTCATCCGGCACGAAGACTGGCCCTCCTCCAGTCCAGATTTGAGTCCGTTAGATTACAAGATATGACAACACTTGGAGGAAAAGGCCTGCTCAAAGCCTGATTTGGAGTCACTCAAGGCATCCTTGATTAAGGCAGCCGCCGATATTGACATGGACCTCGTTCGTGCTGCGATAGATGACTGGCCGCGCAGATTGAAGGCCTGTAAGTCGCAGAGGTCATTTTGAATAAACTTTATTACCATATGAATCTATGTTTTATTAAGTTCATTTTGCTATATAAATGGTTACATAAATAAAAAACATGACTAAATTATTTCATATTACACATGTGACAGAACATATGACCTGACTAGGTATAATACTGTAATGAATATTTTTTAGGGTTCCGTACCCAAAAGGTAAAAACGGGACCCTATTACTGAGCCTCCGCTGTCTGTCTGTCTGTCACCAGGCTGTATCTCATGAACCGTTATAGGTAGACAGTTTAAATTTTCACAGATAATGTATTTCTGTTGCCGCTATAACAAGAAATTTAAGTATTTCTTGTCCGCTATAACAAGAAATACTAAAAGTAGAATAAAAATGGCGTCATAGAATATTTAAGAGGGTTCCCATACAGCAAACGTGATTTTTTTAGTGGCTTTTGATCAACATTTTAACAGCAACAGGTAGACGCTTGAAACTTACACAGCATATCAATATGTATATAAATAATTTAATACTTTTACTGATAATACAGATGTATAACTACGTGTTAATAATTATAATATTAACTATTAATAATACAGTATTTAATGAGCTTGAGTAGAGCGCCTGACACGTCATAAATGGACAGCTTATTTGATATCTCATTTGAAACAATAGAGTAAACAAAAAGTTTAAACTAACAAAGGCCGTAAAATCACGAGTGAAATTAATCTTTTCCGATCTTTACGCCTACTTCTGTATTTACACTAACTAATTATACTACTATAGCTTCTTGTTAACATGTATTGATCACCCCTCTGACACCTGGTACCGTGAAAAGCGTTTAGTGTAGAACATGCTAAAGCATGTTCTGTAAACAATATAAAATATTGTTTGTATTTTGGCATTCTGTGATATAAACCTATTAAGATTTTGGCCTTTGTATGTGGTCGTACTACTCAGTTTAACAGCAAATCTTTGAGTTCGTGTTTATTAGCAAAATTTTACTATAGTTGGCTTTGAATAAGGGTGTTTTTCTTTCAAGTATGTTATAAATATATATTTTTTAATAATCAATTATGTTTAAATAATCTTTACGTTAAAACTGCTGCTCTCTCTGCCTCGTTGGTCTAGTGGTCAGCACGCTGGGTACTATCCACGAGGTCCCGGGTTCGAATCCCGGGTCTGGTCGAGAGTGTTTGGGTTTTTCTGACTTGAAATTACTCAGACACAGCTCCGGAGTCAGGAAATTGGTGGTGTTAACACCACCGTACCTCGGAAAGCACGTTAAAAGCCGTTGGTCCTGCGCCTGATCTCCCTACGGTCATGTCGGACTGCCGTTTCACCGAATTATGAGAGTGAAGAAACAGAGAGTGTACCTGTGTATTGCGCACACACTTGTGCACTATAATATGTCTCGCGCAGTTGGCTAATCTCTGTTGAGATAGGCCGCCGTAGTCGAAATCGGCTAGGAGGACATTACGTTAAAACTATTCCTTTTTGCGTTTGAATAACAAACGTTCTTCATAACGTGAAAACTGATCAAACTATCGATGGTCAACATTACGTTACAATTACAAAACAACTCACAAAACTCTCGCAATCATTCAGTTTCAAAATTGGCTACCGACAACAGATGGCAGTACAGGGATGGTCACCGCAACTTGCAGCTCTAATTTCGATAAATACCGCGGCCGCTCAACCAGCTGACAATTAGATGGTTAATTAACAAATTATATCGTCGACAAACACACACGCGGTTGAATTAGGACGATTATGGCTGGAAGTTTGATTTAATTGTTTACACGAAACATTTAAACATGTTTACATGAGAAACATTTAATTGTTTACACGAAAAGAAAATAAATTATACATGTGATAACCTCTAATTTTTATCTCAGTATAAATACCTGGGTCTAACGGTAGATTGTAAATTTAGCTGGAATGTAAATGTATGCAATAAATTAAGAGCAATTTTGTGAAAATTTGGTCACTTTAAAAATGTAATTAGCAAAAAAAACATGCATATGTTATATCATGCGCTTGCAGATGCAGTGCTCAGTTATGGTCTGTCTGCCTATGGCCGTACATTTCGTACCTATCTGGATAATATCCTGAACCTACAAGTTAGGCACTTAAAATTACTTGTTAACAAAAATACTAAGAAAAAGTGTAACGGTAACTATAAACTATTATTTAAAAAAAAATTATATTCTGCCTGTGCATGAAAAATGTAATTACTTAATGGCTGTAGAACAATTTGATAAAGCTGAATATAAAATGGCTAAGGCAATAAATTGTAAGTTACGAAATAAAAAGGTCAAGAAGTATATTATCCCCACGGTAACTAATTATTATGGTAAAAGAACAAGGAAGTACCTAATACCTACAATATTTAATAACAGAGACTTTGATGTAGAAGGCATGACGTTACATGCCTTTAAATCAAAACTTAAAAATGTAATGCTTGCTGCCTTCCATAAAAATATTGAAGAGTAGGATGTGGTAAGCTATTATGTACCTACCTATGTGGATACATAATGGTTTACCATAGTCCTATCATTGAACTATTGCATAAGTACCTACCTAATATAAGTGTATAGTTGCACGTGTGATATGTTTGCTTATGTATAAAAGAGTGCATTTTCGCCAACAAACTGTGCTGCAGCAGTTTGGCGATAGATTTAAGGTCACACATGTATTTGTTTTTATAAATAAATAAATAAAAAAAAAGTGAGGTTGTGGATTTATAACGCTAGTAAACGGGGTCAGAATGTGTTTGAAAATGGTTAAAAATACCTACTACTAACAGAATAACAAATGTGTTTTAAAAGTTATACATAAATATTCTACGAGTACATGACATAGTCATTTAACTATCCCGTGATTGCTGGCGAGTTAGTATGGGTAAGTAAAAATTTTTTGCGTTGGTTTTTAAATTTTGGTCTCATAGAGAAAGCTATATTTGAGCACCAGAATCTCCCATAAGAGGTTATTATATAACATGTATAATTAAATTAACCCTGTATAATAACCATTTTGTGTTTCTTAAACTGGAAATCAAACTCAGGATCTTCGGTAATTGTGGCTTTTAACCGAACCACTGGACCACGAGGGTTATGTCACCTAATATCTTAAAACAAGGTTTCATGACTTGTAAAGGGCGGGACCATAATTAATTCAAGGTCCGTCTCCGTTGTTAGCGATAGGAAATTAAGAGATCCCTAAGGGCGCGCTCTCACGGTTAAATTAATAATTTTTCGTTGGACGACTGTCTCCTCTAGCTTCACTATTCTATTGATTTGACGATTCGCCACTACCAAAAAAGTCGAAGTTAGATAATTTTGTCTTATAGTACATTTTATTTTTAATTAACTAAAATGTAACTAGCCACGACGTTTGAAACGATACGAGAATCTGTCGTCACGGCATAATAGGAACGCGCCCTAAGTACGGTCGGCCGACACACTAAATTAGTTCCAAACACATGCAGGGTTGAGTTTGATGAATTCCAGAATATTCTGACGGTTATTGGATAACTGAACGCGACCTTATAATTTACTAGGCATTGTGAGCTGAAATATTATCATTGAAGGGTTACTTCTCATTATTAAATAGATAGTAGCATCTATTTATAAATTAGAATTAACCCTTGAAGTAACCATTGCCGGTTCCTGGAAGTATTTATATGTTTATAACGGAGCATAAAAGGTGAATCATAACTTTTACTTGTAAAGTTTGTAGAGAAACAAAACGTTTATTTACCAACAGATCTTAAAAATGGAGGAGGTGCTTTACCGATGACGTCTGAACCGATTTTTAGTGTGACTATTTTAAAGGCCGTTGATTTTCCTAATAAACACTTTGCTATAACAAAATCATACATTATAATAACACTACCTACGAGTAACACACTTCTTACAAGCATTATGTGAACCTATTTACAACCTTCTAAGCTAAGGCTTGTGTAATCACAGTAAAGCTTTTTTTGAAAAATCATTACAGCTGATAGATTACAGCAGTTTGTCACAAACAGATTCAAATCATTTACTTCAAGCTGAACTCTAAACTACTAAAATTCTGTTTTAGGGTGCATCGACAAACCGCGACACGTCAAACATTGACAAAAGACAGTCGGATTTGTAGATGGGGGTATTGCGGTCACGTCCGTCCGCAGCAAGCGTGTCAGAAGCTTGTTTAGATGGCCTATTTGAATTAAACCTCGGAATAAGCAACTTAATTTTCGTCAAGCCTCATGCGACATGAAAATGAAACGATAAGACACTGTAGAAATTGTAATTTGATAGAACCTCTATTGTATCGAGACCGCCATTCAACACAATTTAAAACAATATTATCTACAATTATCATCATCTTATTTTTCTTCTATTCGAGTTGACTTTGGCGTTGTTTGAGAGCCAATACTCAGCGACTAACAGAGCATTATCAGAAGCATACTAGTGGTATTTACGTGAGCAGGTGTAGGGGCATGTAGGGCAAGACAATAGTTGACCCATCGCCTGGATGAGGAGAAACACCACACAGATATACGCTGTCCGCAGCATAACCATATCTGTGTCTTGTGTCCTCAGTCTAAAGGTCATTTATTTATGCATGTAGGCCCACAGGGGGCATTTAGGTATATACGTCACAACATACATTTTTTAAGCCATATTACTGCTCCGGGACAAATTGTGGGCTGCTGAGAAGAAGCAGCGCAAGAAACTGAGGTTTTATTATAATATAATAACCAATATTATAATAACCGCAGTGAATTTCAGTAAGACACAAACTAATTTAGTGCCAACTAATGTATTTTAAACATAGGCTTAATTACTAGGCTTCTGTGCTATCGTGCAACTAATACTAACAAAAGACAGTTGCATTTGAAAATGACGTTGATTCTCGTGAGAGGATTTTGCGCTTGTGCCCGCCACTCGCATACCGTGGCGAGTGCTAACCCTGGCACTTAGACAAGGTGTAATCTGTTCTGCAACAATTTTCATTAATGCTAACAAAATGTATGAAACTGACATAGGTCATCGTTACCTCTTGTGACTTTTGCAATCATATTTTTTTATTAATAGGCAGTCAGTTGACCGCAATCTCACCTGACGGTACGCGACGTTGCGGCCGTGGTTGGGTCATGTCTGACTAGTCACAGCCAATTGATTCTTTTCTTAAAGGAATCCAGATAATTGTAAACTCATAAAAAACACATACCCCGTTATTCCAAAAACTTAGTACCGGGTTTAAGCCAGGACTAAGCTATTAGCTAGCCAATTAGAAAAGCGCTTCTCTATTAGTTTAGGTTACAAATATGTCATTCATTCCTCTGTTGTCGGCTAATATTTAGACCTATTTTAAACCTGGTCTATTTTTTTGTAATGACACCATAAATGTTAAAAAATCTAAAAGCTACCAGATCATAGTGTTAACAGCATAAGGGTGAAAACTCCGCCTGCTTACGAATTGTCGTCTAGGTAATTCCTCCGCGCACTCGCCGAAATGCAGCCTGTAGAATACTGAAAGGCACACCACTTTCGGCCAATGTTTAAGGCTTTGCAGCTTAGTTTCACAAAATTCAGTGTTTCCAATAATTCGTATTGCTCTATTTCCATCGGGCCTAATGCAGCCAGTTGATATTAGGCAGATCAATCTCAAAGGTGGTAGCAGTACTTCATACAAGATCGAACTTGAGCTTGGTAGTTGTAGAAGCTGCCTCGATGTGAAGTACCGCCTGACCTTAGAGAAGACTCCAAGTTTTCCAGCTGCAGTTTGTTAAATTTAAATTGGATGACAAATGGATACCTAGAATCCTGGATCTAAGTTATTGGTGATGGAGCCAGGTACACCTAGTAAATATGGAGCCTGATCAAAATGGCTCCGTTTATGGATGAGGGTTGCCGATAGCACTATTCCCTGAGGAACCCCACTATCAATTTTCTGAAGACTCGATGAGTATCCTTCTAGGACTATTCTCATTACATTACTTTATTGCGTTCAAAAGATAAACTACCTTGGCACAAACAGGAAAGATAAAGAAAAAACGTTAAATCCAATCCAAACTTTACAAAGTTTGTCACACTCTGAGGATAGGCCATAGCCACGGAATACAAAACAACAGGCATTCCCCAAAGCCATTGGAAAAGTTTTTTTCTGATCAGTATAAATGATGATAATAGTAGTGAGGTGCCCATTAAGAACGTCTTATGCAATCCTATAAACTTATGTTAATTCCGTCGCAAGTCAAGAAAGGTTAAAATAAACAGTATACCTACCTACCACCTTTTTTCCATTTAACAAAACCTTGGGGGAATGACCGCATTAGAACTATCTCATACCAATTGATATTTCCATTAGAACATACTCAAAGAGATTCTGAGTCTACGACTCGGTCAGCTACGCTGCGGTCAACTCAAGTGGAAATAAATTTCAAAAATATTACGGACTCGAGCCAAAAGGACAAAAAGTGATGACGTGGCCACTTTGTCATAAAGACCGTAGTCAACGAAGGCGAACAATCCTAAGCATTAGGGACTAGGGACCATGCAAATCATGGATATTTGCACACTCAAAGAAATCATTTTTCACGTTAGTTCCGAGTGGGTTTGAGGTTTAGGTTCAATGACTAAACGTCAGCTTCAATTTTCTTAGATAGCGGGAAAGGATGGTGAGTAATGTAACTTTAGATTTTCAGAAGCTTCTGGTGTGGTTATTTGTAGCTCGTTGATTAATTGTGTGCTAAAAATCTTTCGTCAATTTATGGACACAGCGAAATTTTAAAAGTTATAGTATAAAAGGTTATAATGAAGAACACGTTTAATAACATTGTCAAGATAACTTTGTAGTAATCGATTAAAAAGACGTAAAGAACAGGGAAAACTATTGGGTCGTTCAATAAATATAAATTATCGGCGTGAATCGGAAATGCTAGTATACGTCGAAACGTTATTAAATTGTAATCGAATAATCGTCCTTAAATTTATAGTACCTAATCAATTGTTTTAAAACATTCGTCAACTGTTTTAAAATAATAATGTACCTAAAAACTCAACAAGTACCTACTTATCGATTGCTAGAATCGATTACATTTTACAGTCACAATGGAAGGATAGTCTAAAAAACGTCTTATTGAACAGCTAAGTTTATAAAAGTTCGGCAGTTGAACAAATCACTCGCACTGATAAAATTCTACACTTTCATTAACGTAGGTGTTCAATAAGAGACCAAAACGCAAGGGTGGACGAACCTAACTGACGGACTTTCCCACACTGACTTAAACAAGTGACACCATTAAAATCAGTAATGTTTGAATTCAATATATTGTTTGCTTCTGAGCATTTTGCTCACTATTCACTTATTTAATAACATAACTATAAATTACAAATTAAAAAATCCCCTATCAAAATTTGATTTATTTTTGACTTTGTTATAGTGTACCGATAGTATTCTACTAGTCAATCCCTTTAATTTGATACTAATATTGAAAGATTTGTTAAAAAATATGTAATATGACATCTTGGACCGATTTTCATGAAACAAGGCTAATAACACTCAGGATAAAATAATCTATGATACAAAAAAAAACTAAACGAAAATCGGTTTATCCGTTTGGGAGCTACGATACCACAAACAGACCCGTTAAACTTTTACACCTCTCCTTTTGCGTCGGGGGTTAAAAATCCTCCTTCGTATAAATCGATGGATAAATCGTAACAGTCCACGGTCAGTTGATTCATAGGATCCGAATGAACACAATGCATTAATCCACTATCAGGCAACTCTAGTTCTCAATTTCTTAAATCGTCTTTATCACTTTAACGCTTTAGTGAACTTCAAATAGAATGCTCCATTGGCATATACATATATTCTTTTCCAACTGCGAAGTTTTCAGATGCAACGAATCGGCACCGAGTAATGCTTTTTGCGACTGAATTTTTAAAAACGAATGAACGTAGTTGTATGCATGAAAAAAAGGAGATTTTCTCATCCTAATTATTCATCCACACAACTAAATTTTAAACTGTAATACAGCATTTTAATCAATTGCACCATTGCATTTATGCAGTGTCTAACAAAAACTCTGACCGATCCAAAAGAGGGTAATTAAAAGTTTAAACCTGTAATAAATACATCCACACACCAATTACTATTTAGATACGACAGTCTTTTTTAATTTCGACTTTATCTCATAAAAATATTCATTGCATTTGGGCACCAAAATCGGCCTCCTTTAGGATCGGAAGAGTCAAAAAACCCTGTGTTTTTGTTACACACTGTATGATCGTCTGTGACTTTTCTATACAGGCTGCTGAACATCTTTTAGGTACAGATAAGTTACATCATGCTCTATTATATGCCATTTTTTTTCAAGTAAAGGTGTTGCCATGGTTGAGATTTTGGTTTTGAGTTTTTATTATTTTTGGGAGCCTTTGGTGCCTTATATTGACTTTGGTGTTTGAAATATTAACGAGTATTAAAATAGAAACAGACTTTCAAAATCATTTGTTGTAAAAGTAGCCATACAAAAATTTCATTTTTATATCTCAAAAATGGTAACACTTTAACTTGAAAAATTTTTTGGAATATAATAGGGCATTAATCGGTACATATTAGATAAAGGATTAAAGTTAGAAAAAAAGTAAAGTTAGCCTATATTCATACCACTGCTGGCTAAGGCCTCACCTCAACTATAAGGAGGTGTCCCATACTCCACCACGTGGGCTCAGAGCGAATCGGTGAAGGGATGTCTGTAAGGCAAGTGACGGGCGGTTTGATAACATCAAAAGACCCTAGGGCCTCTGTCAACAGACATTTTAGTTGGACCTAATAACCTAAAGAATTATCCTTCATTTACGGCACATCCTGTATACCAAGCTTAGAGTGTGTTTACGTTGGTATCTCCGCACGCCACTGAGTAGGCATAAGGCTGTGTTTACACTGGCGAGTGAATCGGAGAGGGACGTTGACTGATCGTGTTTGTTCGGATGCGTCCGCCTGCTCCGACGGGCGTGACGTAAACAACAGGTTATTTATGAAGGCACATCACTAAAAATTGGAACACCCAATCTTTGTTGATCTATCTTAACTTAAATATCAGTGTTACAGTTATTTATTTTACGAAAACAGCAAAATTTTGGTTGACAGTGTCTTAAGCTTACGCTAGGTTTGTTAAGACACCATTTCTTTCGAAAAAACACAAAAAACAAATGTACATGTATATTTCATCATCATCATATCAGCCTATTGCAGTCCACTGCTGGACATAGGCCTCTCCAAGACGGCGCCAACTTTCACGGTCCTCCGCTGAATGCGAGAAATGTATACTTATTTATTAGATTTAAAATTTTAGATTCATTTCATCCAATCCCAGTTGTTGAGAGAGACTCGACACTTTGCTTTATATATTGATCCTGAGGTTTTATGCACGTTAGGTGTACTTCGAAAACGACTTTTATTACGTAAGAAATAGAGGTGGTCTCAAGGTCAAGGCGGGGTAGTCCCGTGTGTACCTACCACACACAGCCCGTTGTCTAAGAGCTTAGAAATCAATCGAGTTTTGGAACGTAAAAATGCAGACTCGTTTTTAGAAGCACAATATTTTTGGTCAAAAATTAGCAAAATCTAGCTTACAATTTGTTAAAAGATGCATTAGAAAGTAAATTAATCCCGATATTTTTTTTAAGTTTTGAAAAGAAATTTGTACGTAACTTAATTTGGCTATGCCTAAGTTACGAGTGTATCTTATTTAGTCTATAAAAACTTCGAGATTACTTAGCTAGCTGTTACATGAATACTTTGATGTTTCTATTTGAATTCTAATTGAAAGCAATAAAATAATGATCAAAACTTTATAACTTCCAATTAAATTATTTTATGGTCTATAAACTTTGCTAACACAGAATTATTATTTTGATTTCAGTTTATTGAAATACGCAGGCAGTTACTGAAATTAATTTGATTAGTTGTCAAATATTAAATTACTGAAAGTTTTATAGCATGTTTAACGTGTGGCCACTTTGATTATTGTTCCAATTATACCATAAAGTTAAATTGTAAAAAAATACAAAATTAATGCATTACTTGAGCATAAATAAAGACCTCTTACGAGTAAGTTATTTCTGTAAAGCAAGTACATTACACAAATATTAGCCAATATTAAATACCATTAAGATGATAGGCGAAATTGTTAGATGAATTATGTTTTGTGCTTTCTCAATTTCATGCCTTATACCACTTGCTCAAGTCTCATTACATACTTACTTACAAAAATAATGGCACATAATATAAGTTTGTTTCATATTTTACTACCTCGTGAACATTTCTAATCAAGAAATGAGCAGAATAGTTTGCAAGATTTTGAAGACGAGTTTAATACTTCAAGACTAAGCCTTGAGAGAGTAAATTATATCCTAAGCTCGCCTAGAACTTTTGGACCATAACGCCAATCCTGGCTCACCTCTGGGGAGACAGAAAGTTTAATTTCGGAAAAACTTTTGCGAAGCTAACGACCATAATAGCCCACGAAAGATTTACAATTGTAGGGGAGAATCTGTTTAGTCTAATCAAGATAGAGGTGAAAAAGTGGGGTAAGTATAAATGGTTGGACAGATGCTTTTGTTTAAAAACAGAGCTTATAAGCTTAATTGTCAACAAGCGATACCCCGCGACGTCACCCGCCCCAAAAGTCGGATTTTCCATATAAACTTTCATTACCCATTTCACCCTCTTGTTTTTATATCGCGATAAAAAGTATCATGTGTCCATCCCAGGGTCTCAAACTAATTCAAACTATCTAAAACTAAATTTTATCTAAATCCTTTCAGCGGTAAGTGTCAAGTAGTAACAGAGAGATAGATACACTTTCTCTTTTATAATATTAAATATAGATTACGTTCTATCTTTAAGAAATACACTAAATGAACATAAATCACCATACTGAACAAAATGACATCGTTTGGGAATGCCGTCATCTTAAAGTTAACATAATTTAAAACATAAAATAATACTTTAGTAGCGATTAGTCATAAATCGGGTGCAATTAAAAACTACATTGTTCATGTAATTTGGAAATAATATAGCTGTAGGTATAATCTACTGGTGTAAGTTTTTCCCAAATCGGTTTAGCACTAAGATTATTTAAGATTATGCATGGTAAATACATACTTATATTTAAAAATATAAACCTTATGTAAAAATAATGTCAGTAAATAAAAGATAAGCTTTTATCTTAATTAAACGGATAATAAGTAACTGTGTCTCGCTTAAATAATAAGGTAGCTTTTTTATTACACGTCTTGTTTTCTGTCATGGTTCTAATCATTGTAATGGGCCTTTTCTTTTAAAGCTGTTTCTCAGGGCCCAGACAATATTTCATTGTAGAAAAATGCGAGACGTTAGGAAATTGTGGTTTATCACCAGAGTGTAACCACAACTTAACATGATTACTATAGGGATCTGAATTTTTTTTATTACCACTTTCAATACCTTGAAATTAATATATTTTTAAGTAAACTCTGATTTTGTAGTCGTTAAAAAACAGATCATAATTTGTTCTTGGAAATAATTTGCTGGCAAATGCTTAATTTAATCATCACAAATGCCTCAGAAAAAATATCGAATTCGTTACTACTGTACTTGTTATATGGAATATTACTCGTATTAGCGTGAATAAATTATGTTTGTTTAGTGACATTGAATCGAAAGTGATTGTCATTCTCTTCTATTTGTATTCAATTACTTTTTGCACTTGACACTGCGTAATATAAAAATAGCTTTGTGTAATTTACTTTTGATAAGTTTTTCCAAAAAAGCACGTTTTAAAAGTATCAAACGACGATGTAAGTCACAGGATCGCGTTAGATGCAGACCGATTAAATAGTTATTTTGGAACAAATTTCTTTTTTTTTCTTTTTGTTGTGTTGTGTTAATCCGTTGCCCAAGGCCAAAGCATCCGCTGAAAATTAGTTTCATGGCATGCCGTTAGCTTGTTTGCGGATTCGGCGGCTTTCCGCTTTCACCATTTTGTACTAAATAATTATAGTATTTTAATTTTGGCGATTGTAAACCGTGTGTGTGTGAATTTCGAATGTTTTTGTCAGGGTTCCGTAGTCATGATAAGGAACCTTTATAGTTTCCTCATGTCCCTCTGTCTGTCTGTCCGAGATTTTGCTAAGAGACCGTTAGTACTTGAAAGCTGTTACTTTATGGGTGTATATGTATACTAATGTCGCCGCTATAAAGTGTTGGAATAAAATTTTGGAATTGTTTTTTAGGGTAGCTCCTACGTGTTAAATGGGGATGACTTTTTTAAAGTTTTCTGCCTCATCGTGTTGGGTATCGTTGAGTAGGTCTTTTGAAATGACAAGGGGATTTCAAATACTATTTTTCGATTGAATGCTTAATTTACAAAATATTAAACATTAAAGTGCATTTTTTGTTCCAGTACGGCGATCCCTCCCCCTCCCCCCCTCTTAAAGCTTAACTGCTGGTTTCTTCTTTCAAATCAATGAGGGAGACCATGTCCAGCACTGGACGCGAGTGACTATGGTGAACTAAAACGCCACTTACTGTCACTAAAACGTAAATTTAGCGCTGAAACTCGGGAAGTGTACAAAAGTGGAAAGCGCAATTAATGAAGTCGCCCGATTCTTGAAACCATTAATTTTGACACAGTGCAGTCACGTTTACAGTATAATCATGCGCGTATGTAATAATAACAAAATTTTAATTATTTGATACTCATACTTTCAAATATATGTAGAATCGTCTAGGAGTAACTGTTTCATTGTTTTGAAAGCCTAAATTGTTTTTTTTCTGGTTAGGCAAGAGGCCATATAACACGCGTTTTATAAATGCAAGAGACCGTATTCATATCCGGCGTTTTACACCGATTAACTCAAAAGTACGAAGTAAAACCTGCAATAGATATAACACAAACCAAGGTCAAGAGCTATTTTTTTAAACTGAATGATGGTAAGCGACGATGCGGCTGAGGATGGGTCATGTCTGACTAGTAACAGCCTATTCACTATTTTCTTAAAGAAATTTATTGTTAGTTAACTTACTTTGTAGCTAACGTATACTGTGTTATGAATGCTACAAAGCAAAGCAATACACAACTAATGGCGGCTCTCCACTGTCCACACCATCGCTCAACGTCACTTTTGCCGGCTTTTTGTATCACTTAATATATACCCGTATTTACTTCACTACTCTTATATTGTGTGATTGTGATCAGTGTGCCTGAGTCAACAGTTACTTAATTAAACTTTGAGTTAAGAAAAAAACGCTAAATAAATCATGTTTGTTGTATGGGAGCCGCCCCCCTTAAATAAATATTTGATTGTGTTTATAGAATTTGTTATTTGCTATCACATTGCATGAGATACAGCCTGACACGGAACTCTAAAAACATCTCATAAGCCGTTGATGTGTAGTGGTTTACTAGTTAACTCTTAGGTTTAATTTCGAAATGTAGTATACATTTTTCTTAATTAATATTATATGATAAAAATAAGTTTAAGTTTTTTGAATTTTATGCGGTAGTAACTAGGTTAGACAAATGTACTTTGATTAACTATTTATGATTATGACTGTACCTAGTTTAATCACAATATTTGTGATCAAACTAGGTATGAAATAAACAGACATTTTATGTGTGCTAGCCGGCGACACGTTTCCCTGGCTAGCTCATACCGTGCTGCCAAACCGGTAAGACCAGAACTTTTTATTTGTTCCTAGAAAGTTTAGCATAATGAGTGCTAGAAAACTCCAAAAACTGATTATCACAATTAAGAACTATAGGAACTGCGAGCATTAAACTTTGTGCTAGCTGGAGACCCGTGTCTTCAACTTACATATCTGTATCTCCACAATTACCCATGACATATATATGGTTCATATCTTAAGACATTCAGTTGAATATGAGTCATAGACTTTGAATATTTCAAAGCCCTAGCTTGAAAACTGTTTGAACTTCGAGCCCACAACCGTGAGAGAGCCACTGTGCAAGCTGAAGACACGCTTGCAAAACGTCACTTGTATATCTCTTAAATTGCATGATTATGAGTTACATTTTAAACATGAAGTGATTGATTATAATAGAAGCCATCTTCCAGCATTAGATTCAAACATTTAGACACTTTAGCTTCCAGGTTATAATCCGAAAACGAATACCGACCTTTATTAAATTGGTTTGACATAGTCATCGCGCCGTTGAACTGTCTGTATGCTTCCATATTGTAAGCGAATTGGAACCTAGAATCTTTTGTTTTAGGTGTCATATTTGCATACATGTAACTTACGTGGAAACTGCTTAGAGCAGTCTGTCGACATTTCACACGTGAAAAATTATGAACATACTTAGTGCCAATATTTAGACAAAATAAAATGCATTAACTGCGCACTGAATCGCGTAGTTAAAGATCGGAATTTATGTAGGTATTTTTTAACAAAAAGTATTTTAAAACTTTTTCAACAGCACTGAATTATGTTAATCTGCAAAAAAAATGGAGGAAAAGGAATTGAGAAAGGGTGAAATCGGTAGCGTTAGACGAATACTTACAAAAATGTGCATATGGCATATTCTAAGCTAGGTTTCCGCTGAAGCCTAATAGTAATGGGTTATAGCGACAGGCAGCGAAGATTTGGCTTATTTACTGCCGTTATTCTGTTTCGACGTGCTGCTGTACTGTATATATTCGTAGTAGTTTTTTTTTAATCATTTCATGAAGTGTTTTTTTGTTTTAGCTTCCAAAAGGGCGATGAAATCATTGTGATCTAAAATATAAATAAATGATTCAACTTTAGCGCTTTTTTATTTTTTTAAAGTCTATACAGCATGTCATCAGAAGAAAAATGTAAGATTATTCAATACAGTGGGCCCCGCATCAATTTACACAAATTTGTCAAAATATGTCACATGATATGGAACTCTATGTAATCAACATAAGGTTAAAATATCGTTGCGGAAATTTGACAGATCAGGGTAGGGTGATGTGGTGCCATGCCGTGTCTACATCACTAGTGTTTTGACAGTTACTTAATTATGTTTTTATATTGGTATTAATTTTATTCAGATTAGGTTGGCAAAAAGTTCGTTCATAATTTTGAAGATGATGTGCTTACTCTTTACCGTAGTGATTACTTGCTCAATGCATCTAAGCTTAGACTAGGAGCCTTACAATGGCTGCCTACATTCTTGAGATTAACAACGTTTTCAAGGTTATGAAAGACCAGACTAGACCCCTGTACTTTCTAGGATTATTTGTAGTTTTCGAAATATTTGTGAAAAAATCCCTTACGAAATGTATGGAAAAAAATATTTTTAAAATACAATTTCGCGAGGCCTGAAGTAGCCATAGGTATCACGAGCGAGCAGTGACACACTTCGCGCGTTTTACTCCTTTCGCACACAGGATCGATTGGGACTTTTCACAATTCCATTATTATGGTGTCCATAAAGTTGATCTAAAAATTCAGCTTCTTGGGAATTTATGAAAGGGTGAATGTTTATTTTGACGGAACTATAAGTTCATTTTTGCAATCTTTAGATTTCAAATTAACAGATAGTTTTTTTATCAATTTACAAAAATCATCTGATTACTTTATAATGTATGGCTCCTAGCCTAAAACTTTATGTCATCGATGTCCTTGCATAGGTAGGTACACAAAAATGACTCTTCAATCATAGGATTCTAGGCTCAAACTCACTTACAATATTTTAGTGCACAGTCAGTATAACGGCGCACTGACTGCGTCCAACCATTATTTTAAGGTGGTATCCGATTTTTGCTTATATCTTGAAAGTTAAAAAGTTCAGATATTTAAAATTAAGGCTGGAAGATGACTTCTATTATAGTAAATTATTTTATGTATAAAATGTTACGTAAATTAATGTAATTTAAGGGATATATAAGTGACGTTTTGCAAGCGTGTCTTCAGCTTACACAGGGGTATTCACACGGTTGTAGGCTCGTAGCTCAAACGATTTTTAAGTTAGGGCTTTGAAATATTCAGAGTCTATGACTTCTATTCAGCTGAATGTCTTAAGATATGAATCGTAAATATGTCATTGGTAATTGTGGTGATACAGATGTGCGAGCTAAAGACACAGGTCTCCGGCTAGCACGAAGTTTAATGCTCGTAGTTCATACAGTTCTTAATTGTGATAATCAGTTTTTTGGAGTTTTCTGGCACTCATTATGCTAAAATTTCTAGGCATAATTAAAACTCCCTGGTCTCACCGGTTTGGCAGCACTGTATGTGCTAGCTAGGGAAACGTGTCGCCGGCTAGCACACATAAAATGTCTGTTTATATGAAAGTCGTATTGACTCCTAAATTTCGAACTGGATTGTTTGATGACTCCAATAGGGAACAAAAATTTGACATACCACTAATCCTCATAGCAAACTGAGGTAGCGGGGGACATTCACGTAGCTATCTTCCTGCGGTCGCCAGATGTGCAGGGGACAACGAGGGTTGCGCACGATCTTGTCGGACTATACAATCATTCGAATAAAACCGTTTAGAACACCGATTTAACAGACACAAAATGCCCTAGTAATTCAAGTGTAATACCGACATCTACTACCGGAATTGCTCCCAGGGAACTTTTAATGGAGGTTTTCAATTCATCAGACACGGGTTTAAGCCAATTTTAATTAGCGACAGAACGGCTAAAGCGGGAGTTGATGGCGACGAATAAGTAAACAAGCGAACATCGCTTTGTGAGTAGATAAAGGTAAGTAGGTATGTTTTTCGTTGGTCGGTGAATTAATTAATGCCGCAGAGTCTATGGGAAATATTGAGGTGTTGCGAATTGTGCCCTACCACTGCTCGTGTCAAGCTGTGCTCCAACACGTATAATTACTAACTAAGTTGCTAATTTAAATACCTAGTTAATGTTTTTAAGAACTTTAGTATGTGGTAATAAATAGAATACAATAAACAAGTATGTTACCCAGAATATGCAAAATATCTTACTTAACCCATTTGCAGCCGCTGTACTCAAGCGAGTACAGTGTTGAAAATCATATTTTTTTATAAATTTCTTAATAAATGTAGGTTGACTATCTCGTAATTTGGTAAAAATGTAAATATCAAGAGCTAAATAAAAGGTAATTACTGTTTTTTACCTACGATTGCCAGAATTTTAATAAAATACTGATTTGTATATAAATATAGCATTTCATAAAAAATATATTTTTGTTTTATTATTAAGCTCTCTGTCTTCATTTTAAGTTCGAGTCTCAGTGCATTGTTATTCGCGTTGGCTGTTAATGGGTTAGTAATAAATAAATATAAATTGTCAGAATCTTTGCTATCCCGTTAATGATAGACAAATATTTAGTCACAGGTCAATAAGAGTTCAAGAACTGACTAAATATTTGTTTTGCAACGCTGCGTGTTCAATGGAAAATTAAATCTTGGAATATTTTCTTATTACTACATTACCTATTGTAAACAAGTTCTATTTTATTCAATTGGTTTTAGATTGTCAATATTTCTCCGTCTGTTACCCTGTCAAAAATTACAAGAACAAGTTAAAGTAAATAAAGTTTATTTTGATTTGGAAAATGTTCCAGCAATCACATTAATTAATTTTAACATCACCGTTAAGTTAATTAAATAACAAGTTTGGTTAGGAAAGGATCTTAAAATTTCATCAACAAGATTGATTAGCCTTTCATCTTAATTAATTCTAACAAACAGGCAACGTGTAACTGATTTTCGAAAATGACACAGAAAATAGGTACACAGCTTTTAATTAATTATCTAATGGCAGCTGGTTTTATTTTATAAGTAAACCTACGTCAATTTAATCTAGTTTAACTGTGCTTCTATGACATAACAGTTTTTTTTTATTTAGGTGTTAAAAAGAACAAAACTACCAAAAATGTAAAACAAAATAAATGTTGGACAGCATCACATTTATTGCTCTGATCCGAAAATAAGTACCTAAAGTATTTGTGTTATGTAAATCAGAAACAAGGTGATATGCACCACAAGACTCAGACTCTAGACAATATTTAAAATACTATATATACCCGATTGGGGATTGAACCGAGGACTTCAGGGATGGCGGTGTGCGAACCACTCGACTACAGAGGTCGTTAAAAAGAAGGTACCTAGTTTAATATCAGATGCACTTTCGGCACTACCTACTCGTATATAAAATTGAATGAAAAAGATTGTAATTTGTATCTGAAGGTATTTCAGTTGCACAAACTTTTAAAATATGTAATGCTTTGTTATTTTCAATCACCATCTTTTAATATAATGATGAACGTCCTTAAGTGTAAATATTATATAACTAGAGGTTCCCCGCGACTTCGCCTGCAAGAGTTGGATTTCCCATAAAAACTTATATCCCCCATTTCACCCCCTTAATGTTTTTATATCGCGACAAAATGTAGCCTATGTCCTTTCCAGGGTCTCGAACTGTCTTCATACCAAATTTCATCTCAATCGGTTCAGTGGTTTAAGCGTCAAGAGGTAACAGACAGATAGACACACTTTCGCATTTATAATATTAGTATGGATAAAGTTGATCTAAAGGTTATTTTATTTTACAGGAAATAACAAAACAACTAAGAAAGCTAGTTACGCTGAAATATAGAGAGCAAAGTCTACAAAGCCACTTTTTTCAAAGGCCTTTGCTCACAAACCATGAAATCGTTACACCTTAGCACTCCAAGTAACTGCTATATAGAGAACTTCGTACGCAACTTCCCGCAATAATTCTTTGTTTCACTGAGTTCAGCCAGAAAATCTGGTCGTGTACGTCTTGAAATGTTGCTGCTAATTATTTCTTCTTGGGTTGGTATTTTGAAGTGAGGATGCGGTTACTTTATATTCTTTCACTCTGTATTTGGTGTTATATACTTTCCGACCAAGCCAACTTGACGAATGTCATACGATTTACGAATACAACGAAAATACCGATGGAAATTATTTATTGTAGGGACACAAACAGTAATGTACAAAATTTCATTTTTTTTTTTTAAACTGACTTCAAAACTGACTACAGTGCTAATTAAAACTTAAAATTTTATAAACAAATTCAAACTAAAAAGTACAAAATAATATTTAAATTACCTAACTGTGCTACGAAATTATACAAGAAACCTATTTCCAATTTATTATCTGTTATTTTTTGGAGTCGGTGCCAACCAAGCTAGATATTCTATCTACTCGTTAGGAGTTAGGAGGGGGGGGGGAGGTAAAGAGGAGAGAGCTGCGCCTTTGACTTTGTTTTGTTAGCATCCTATACATACCTGACAAAACATCTCGTGTTTTAACTACTAAACTCCTAATTTTTAAGGAGTGCCACCATCAGCTCAGCTCCACATAATGACTATCAGACGTAACAATATGTCAACATTAAGATACTAGTACGAAAACACTATACGTTTCAAAATTTGAGGGTTTCCCTCGATTACACCAAGATCCCATCACCAGATCTCGACTGGGCCAAAATGGGACCAACTAGAAGGTATAGCCTTTAGGTAAACATATTTGTTTTTCAAATCGGTCCACAACTGACTGAGATATGCGGTAACATAGCCACAAAAAAATATATATACAGTCGAATTGATAACCTCCTCCTTTTTTGAAGTCGGTTAAAAAGTGGTTTACAGGCAAAATATTCTATAGGTACTATAGTACACACCAACAACATGTTCCACAGATATATAAAAAGCGTAAGGCTACCGCCACAGGTAATAGAACAATAATAGGATTAGTAAATTTTTCAATTGAATTACATCCTACCCTAACACAATAAATATTTTTTTGTGACTAAGTGTTGGTAAGATATATTAACAAAGCAGCGATATCTAGTATATAGTTGATACAATAAAAAAAAGTATACGAAAATATAAAAAACAAAAATAAAACAGTACATGGTCAGTGATTAATATTTATAACATGGTCCTTATATTTATGAGCGTTATATTGAAAAGGGTCTACCTCGTGTGCAAACAGTTCATTATAGCGTCTTAGCATACGATACAATGGCGAGCGTTTTCCTGCATTAGTACGACAGGTGGGTATGGAAAATAGGGCTTTGCTATTATTTCTAGTTGGGCGAGAAGGGACTCTGTAGTAAACTTCATTGACAAATTTTGGGCCATTCATGTGATTATTGAGAATTTTATACAGAAAAACTGCCTCCAACTGGATACGTCTCTGACGCAAGCTAAGAAGATCAGACTTTTTCAGTAGGTTGTCATAATTATCATAGTGGCAGAAACATCTAGGTATAAATAATCATTTTTAAAAATTTCTTCTGGATTGTTTCAATTTCTGACTCATAAACCTTGGACGGAGTTAAAATAAACTTAGGCTTCTCATCTAAATTGTAGCATAACACTTTTGGATTGCCTTCGGTATTTTCGTTATGTTTGTCGTCGTTAGTCGTTTGACATTCGTCTCGCTGGCTTGGTCGAGTAATACAGGTCATTGCAGGTATGCTATAAGATTTTTAAAATAGATTCAAATAATAGCGGTTTTAAAGCAGGAGTAAATATTTAAAGGTCATA
Organism: Pyrausta nigrata; assembly: GCA_949316185.1. Lineage (NCBI taxonomy): Eukaryota > Metazoa > Arthropoda > Insecta > Lepidoptera > Crambidae > Pyrausta > Pyrausta nigrata. Next base: position 7,192,530 of record OX438947.1, read on the forward strand.
AAACCTACTCAGTCTTTATTAATACAAATATTTCTGAAAAATACTTACCTGTTTTATCCGTCGCCATATTTAAATTATCCAAATTTATTCGACCGCAACTGCATTTCCACAAACCTTCAATATTAAAAAGTTCAGTGAATGAAAATGCTTGCATTGCAAGTAATAGAAACTCACTGAGGTGTGAAGAAGGCATAGATGTAAGAAAAAGATTGGTATTCTTTTAGAATTGTTAACGACGTGAAAATTTAAGAACTTAGGTCTTACAATGTAATTCGACTTTTTCTTTATTCGTTGTTGTATAAGTCATCAAAATAGTTATGGATACTACGCTCATTAGAGTTGATTTACTCATAACTGTGTCTAAGCGAACTTCTCTGGAAGCGAATTTAGTAAATGGGACATTTTGAAACCATCTGATATTGTGGGTTTGCTTCTTTATGTGTACTTCTACATGTCTTTGTCTTTTACGTTACGAATTAGGTAGGCAAAGCACATATTAAAACGTTTTGGCATGAGTCCATCATTGCTCTTATAAGTTACTAATATAAACCTGAATTTCTTTCAGGATAGAACCTAACAAATTGTCAACGCAAATTGCATTAACATGATATTTATAATTTAATATGTTATGACTGTAAACTCTCTTTGTACCAAAAAAAAGTTCTGCGCCAGTTAGAACATGTCAAAAATATTTTTTTCTACTGAAGTAACCGTTGTTCCCACACAAATATTAAAAGGTAAAAAGGACGGTCAATTTTGTACAATGTTTATTAATAAGGGTCATTATGCTAACAACGCTGAAAATTATGGTAATGACCATGTCACAGAAACATTTCGCCCGATTGTCGCTATTTGCGGAGATATGAAAAGAGGACACAGCAGCTTCAATTAAGATAACAGATTTTTGAGGATTCTTAGACGAAGCCCTTATTTCATGTGGTTCATCTATTGTGTCCTTTATTTTTCGCGAAATTTTCCGCAACATTTTCCAGTAGGAAGTCGAGTAGAAAGATACTATACTGAGTGAGTATATTTCATAGGTGAATATTTCACACAGCTTTGTGGTTACAAAATTTAATTAAATGTTTTATTTGATAATTCAGATGTCATCTTTCTTAGAGAGCTAGAATAGTTTTTAAGTGATAAGCATTCAATTTGCAATTAAAAAATATATATTATTGCACTTGAAAAACTGACCCACAGTCCACGACTATGGTAATTATTTTTTTAGTGCAATAACATCTAATCTTTACAATTATACAATAACTTACCCTGTCAAGTCAAACCCCATAAGACCCGCGGGCGCGTTGATAACAATTAATTTTCTATTGTGTTTGGAAACATGATAGTTTAATCCATGGTTTAAATGTAACTTTTCCTTCCCAACATATAACAATAACAAGCTCCATAGGCTTGGTCCAACGCAAAATTGGCCAGATTTTTGTAGATAAAATTTAAATTTTGCACATCAGAGGTAACTAGGGTGAAACGGGACTTGAAGCTTGAACCGGTTTAAAATGCAGGCGAGTAAAAATTTCACGGAATCAGCATTTGGCCCGTCTACCCTCAATTATCATTGCAGACTGTTCGTCTATTGTTAACAGTCGTACTTTAATAGAATGAATAGTTTTTAAACGTTTCTTTTTTTGTTTATTTTTTTAAATAGTATAGGTCGGTATATTTTTAATTTTAAGAAGCAATGATTTTATAACAACGCAGGTTACAAATTGCAAAGAGTATCATTATACTCTTTATTAATATTCGATTTATTCATAGTTAGTCAATTATATCATTATATAATTGACTAACTATGAATAAATCGATTCACGATCACACCAATTACCTCAAGGACACGGGTTTATTTTTGATTAAGTAGGTTTTAAGTTAATTTATTTTTATTTCATGCATGTCTTTGTGTTTATTTTCTTTTATTGAATAAAGTTGTTGGTGCTATGTAAAAAACACAACACCTATAAGATTAAGATTATATATAAAGTAAGGTTAAGGTTGGTTGCTAGGTTTACGGATAGACCGAAAACATACCAACATAAATACTTTTTATAAACACCCTTGTCTTAGTTATGAATGCTCGTGCTCATCACATAAACATATAAAAATGATTATAAGTTAAGCTGATATCATCTTAACTGATGGTCAAATATTTGTAAAAATATTTCCATCGGATACATGCGGGTACATTCCCTAAGTATTGATGAAATCGAACGCTGGCTTACTGGCGTAGGAAGCACTTACAAAAAATCTTCGGCTAACTAACGTCTCCGTAGCTCGGTAAGAGCACTCTTCCGGATAGCAAAGGGACGTGGGTTCGAGTCCCACCGGATGACACAGTCAATTAATTTTTGTAAGCTAAATTTGATTCAATTTCGTTATCACATAAACATTTTCCCGTTGCAGGGTTGCAGGATTCGAACCCGCAAAGCATTATAAAGTCAGAAAACTACACCAATAGGATCGTCAACTAAGATGATGATGTTGGTAATGAGTGGAGATAAGCAATCACTAAAACTCACTCATCAATTCACCAGACACAAATACTTTGTTAGTTTTTGATCATTAGGTCGGTCCCATTTACAGTCAACTTTATTATCCGAATTGATATTGACGGAAATAGAACCGCCTTCCCCATTTCTCCTTATTGGATTAACATCGAAGTAGGCATCTTCATTGGTTCTCTTGCAACTTGCGAGACACCGTAAATTAGTTAGGAAGGTGAGATCTTTATGTTCACCGTCCCAAAATAGTCCTAATGGAAACGGAACAGAATTGAATTTAAAATGGTAATGGATCTTTGGATTGGAAGCATTAGGTGGACCCAATTAGTTCACTTACCTTTAGTTGAATGACATTAGAAACTTGAATTTGGAAGATGAGCAAAAAGTCAAGCACCAATAGTCGAGTGAAGAAATCTTCACCATACTCATCCGTGAAGTCACACTGCTGAATCTCTTGCCTAAACCACTGATTTTGTACAAAACTTAAGTACGGACTTTTTCGATTAACGCTGCTTAACGGTGAAAGAAATCATAGTAAGGAGTTTGCAGGTTGCACACTAGTGGTTGAATAGGGAATCCGATGGGAAAAATAAAATACAATTATTTTGCTTTAAATTTCCGCTAAGACACGCTAGTGCAGGCACCAAAACCACACCAACCACAACCGTGTTGAGTACCAGTTCAGGCAAATGCAGAATGCACCGCCCTCCCTCCCTCAATACGCATGCACTACAGCTAATGCAGTTGTTAGTTACCAACACCAACGTGCAAAAAACCTCGGTTTGCACTAGCGTGTCTTAGCGGAAATTTAAAGCAAAATAATTGTATTTTATTTTTCCCATCTAATAATGGATTTCCGCAAAGTAACGCCTGATTCTATTAATGGATAGGGAATCCGTCACTTTATCGCAATTAAATTCATCAATTTTCATCTCCCCGAAAACTATTCGCAGCAATTTTAATTCGGTTAAAAACAATTCCTCAAAATTCATTACATCACATTAATAATTCTTCGAATAGTCTTAACAAAAATACTTGTTTCATCGAATTTTATTTCCACATTTTATACGATTTAAAATGTAACGTTCCATCGATGGCACGTTTCACATAATTATTTTTCGTCGCTTCATACTCAGATATAAATAAATATATAATTTTTATTAAGGTTTACATGTAGTACCCTTTTTAGGTACTCGGCAGAGTCGCACAATGTTTAAAGAGTATGAAAACTATTAATTTGCAAAAATCACCACCACTTCCTACTGCCCCCACTACCCGTCGCACCAACTTGGTAAGACTCCGGCCATCGGAGCTCATTCCTTTTTTGTGCGCGGGATTGTTCGCACGTCTCACCACTACGCTACAAGTGAAGAAGTATAAACAACCGGTTATCTACAGGGTTATAAAAAAAACATTAGCTATTTTTGTTGTTATGAATCAGTGCCATTAATAGAACTCATCCGTGAAGAAAAAAATATATGTTTTTATCAAAATAAAAAAATGTGACTTGTCAATCTTTTCCAATAAAATGCCAAAATTTCTAGTCGCCCGCCGAGGTCATCGGCCGCGTATTCGCTATAATCTGCTCTCAGCAGTGTGGAGGTATCACTTTGTGTAAAACATGCGCCGCTAGCCATGCAATTTTCTTACCTATGCGTACGTTAAAAGGTGCAATTTTTCCTTCATACTTCTACGGGCTTAGGACCGTCTAAACACAACATTACCTTATGCGTTTAGGCGTATTTAAAAAATTGCAATCAGCTTATGTACAATAATTAAGAAAAAATCAACTGTTTCTAATACCTTATTTTTCTAACAGTATTTCAATAATTGCTCGAAGTGGAGTCCATTTCTTTCGAGGCACAATCTTGCGCGTTTTATAACGTTTCTTCTTAATCTTATTAACATTGCACTCTCACTTTTCACAGCGTCAAATGCACTAATTATTTTTGTCTTTAATTCGTCAATGTTTCGAATTTCGTTACAATAAACGCGACGTTTGATTTCACCCCACAAAAAGAAATCACACGGCGTGAGATCAGGTGACCTAGGAGGCCAAGCCACGGGTCCGCCACGGCCTATCCATCGGTTTCCGTACTCACTATTCAAGTACTCTCGAACATCGCGAGCATAATGGGGTGGTGCACCGTCCTGTTGATAATAAAAGTCACGGAGATATGCGATTGGCACGTCTTCCACAAAGTCTGTTATTACACTCCGTAACATTTCTAAGTAAGTGCCTCCTGTAAGGTGCCCTTGAATAAAATACGGCCCGAGTATCTTATCCCCAATGATGCCTGCCCACACATTGACACTGAATCTCACTTGATAGTGATCTTCGCGAATTACATGTGGGTTCCGAAACGACCACCAATGCTCATTATGGTGGTTGTAGAGCCCGACGCGCGTGAATAGCGCCTCGTCCGTCCACAGAATGTTGACGTTTGGGTTTGCAGTAATCCATTCACAGAAAACTCGGCGTGGTGTCGCGTCGGCTTCGGTTATCTGCTGGACTCTTTGATAGTGGTATGGATGAAGTCCAGACCGATTCAATAACTTCCACACTGTTGGCTGGCTGACATCAAAACGGCGAGCTGCGTCATTTGTACTCGCTCTGGGGTCCCGTTCAAAAAAGTCTAGGATCGCCGATTCCAACTCGATAGGCATTCGCGGTCGTCCAGAGCCGTACGCGTGAGTCGGTGTGGTGAACTGGCCGTAATCTAGAAGCCGCTGGTTTGCCGCCAAGATCGTGTTCCGGTGCGGGATTGTAATGTTTACGAGCCCTTGGGCTCGTAACCGGGGGACACTCTCAGTTTCGTACAGCCTCCGAGCTTCATAGAGGCTCTCACCACTCTCGATGTACACTCGCACCATCTCATAATATTCGCGGTTGCTGTACATGTTTTACTCACGAAATCACTAAAGTGCGCGCGCGACTCGCAAAAATTGGCGGAAGCGGTACGCACATGCGTCCCGAGTAGACACTGGCGGCGACTGTTTGTACAGCAGGTTCATTCCTTCATTGTTTGTTTACATTTTTTCTATGCGGCGAATGCACGCGCGCCCCTCTCCCGCGCATCCCCGCGTCTCTAGCATTGTTATTGTTTGTTCCTTGTGCTTTAGCTTGCGCATAGTGGAAGTGAATGAACTTAGGTCAATCGCTTTTTAGGGTGTTTTAGCGTTTAAATTATTTGGGACAGTAAAGTAAGAAAAATTGAAAAAAAAAAAAATTTTTTTTTTCTTCACGGAAATGTTCTATTACAGATACTGATTCTCTGGAATAAAAATAGCTAAGGGTTTTTTTATAACCCGGTATTTATAAAAGTGAAGTGAAGTGAAAATGCCTCGCTCGAAACGTTTGGCGAAAGAAAAATTGGAATATTATAAAAATAAAGTACGGAGATACGAGAATCGAGCAAGTAAGTGGAAAATATTTTATATTATTTTTATGAACGCAACTCTCAGTTCAAAAATAAAGTCTTACAACCAAGGGTGTAATACCGCTAGAGGGTTGACGGTGGGTCAACACCTAGCGCGTAATCGCACATGACTCTTTCCTACAGTTAGCTTCTTTTTTTCTCAGACTCAGAACCACGACCAGGGACATCATCTGAAACAGGCAATTCCTTTTTTGAGTCCTCCGAGTCCGACATGCCTGATAATTTGGAGACAGTTGAGTTGGTAGATCCTGACTAAGAGGTTGACATAGATGACGAAGGAATCATCTCCGGCGAAGATTTCGCACCTACAACTGTTGAAAATTTTTCAACTAAAAAAGCGGATCCACTTCCACTCCCAAATAAACAAACTTCTCAAGGCGAGAACCCTCAACTAGAATTAGACCCTGAGTTGCTTAGTGCTCTTAGTGAGGATACAGGCGACACTCCTGAGTTCGGGAAAGACATTTTAGACAACATATCCAAACTCTGGGCAACATAACTTAAAAAAGGCTTGTCTACAGACGCTAAAAACGCGTTAACCAAGGAATACCTGATGCCAGGTAACTGCAAACTTTTACAAGCCCTGAAACTTAACGAGGAAATCACGACCGCAGTTTCAGATCTGACGAGGAACCGGGATAAGAAAATCCAAACGGGTCAACAACAGCTTGGTCAGGGCATAACTACTATTGGCCAGGCATTGTCAGCTCTTTTACAAGGCGGAGACAAGGTAAAAGCTGTCAAGCACCTAAGCGACGGATGCCGTCTTCTGTGCGATCTCCATTACTCAAAGACGAACGAGCGTATTAAATTGATTACACCTCAATTGGACAAGTCCTTTTCACAAATTATACAAGGCGTTAAAAGGGAAGATACCCTTTTCGGCAAAAATTTGGCTGATAAAATAGAAGCCTCCAAGGCTATTGAGAGGCAAGGTCTGCAGATCAAAAGAGCTAAATCAAAGCAATCTACACCCCAACTCGCTCCAAACCGCCCTAACAATAATAACCAGGGAAACTGGAACAGCCATTCTCGCTTGTCTAACAGGGGGGGGGCGAGGTGGCGGCCGCAGACCTCCGATGAACCACTTCAACAACAACCAGAGGCAACCGAGGGCTACTCAACCTCAATCTCAACCACGACAGCAGAACGCACCCAGGGGTGCATCGCAGGCCCATCAACGCCGTTGATTCAGGTACATGCTGGCCGTATTCAATATTTTTACAATAACTGGCTTGAAATAACTAGGAATTCAGATGTCTTAAATTGGATAACTTCCGGTATCGATATACCGTTCGTTAAAAAGGTTTCCCAGATAGTAGCCCCCAAGAGCAAATGGTCTCCTACAGAGAGGCAGGAAATGCTCATGGCCATTAACAAGTTGCTTGACCTAGGAGCCATACAGAGATGTTCCCCAAATAGCGACCAGTTTATATCCCCAATATTTTTAGTAAAAAAGCCTAATGGTGACAAGCGATTCATTCTAAATTTAAAATCATTAAAAAAAATTATTGTGAAAGACAATTTTAAAATGGAAGATTATCGGACTGCGTGTAAATTAATACCCGAGCAGGGCTATATTGATAATATAGACCTAAAAGAAGCCTATTTATTGGTTCCTGTATCTCAGAGGTTTCGAAGATTCTTAAGATTCCAATTTCCATACGAAAATCCTAACACTTTGTGCCAATTTGAATTCGCTGCTATGCCGTATGGTCTCTCTATTGCACCTAGGGTATTTACTAAAATAATGAAAGAAGCCATCACGTGCCTTAGAAATCGGGGTTTCAAATCCGTTTTATATTTGGACGATATTCTCTGTATAGGAAATGATTTTAAATCATGTTTGGCAAACATTAAAGAAACACTTTAATTATTATTATTAAAGTGCTCCACTTTCATAGTAAATTATGATAAAAGCTCTTTGAAACCTGTACAAATATGCAAATTTCTAGGCTTTGTCTATAGTACTACTAATATGACTCTATCTTTACCCATGGACTCCATTTGGAATCCATTTATCACATGCTAAAATCTTTTAAGTCACAATGCAAAATTAGAGACTTTGCCCGATTAATAGGGATCCTTACAGCAGCCTGTCCTGCTACAAAGTACGGCTGGCTATATACTAAGACCCTAGAAAGGCAAAAGTACCTGGCTCTCCAAAAAGAGCAGGACTATGACAGTCAAATAAACGTGCCTGTAGAAGTATTTAGATATTAACTGGTGGCTACAAAATATTTTCGAAACATTTAATGTTTTAAGGCCGTTGCCCTTTAAATTAGAAATTTTCACAGATGCATCCTTGACGGGTTGGGGAGCATTTTGTGACGGCAAAAGAGCTAATGGGGGATGGAAACAGGATGAACGTATGTTTCATATTAACTTCTTAGAGTTATTAGCAGTTTTCTTAGCTCTTCGGACTTTTGCCAAAAAAGAATCTAATTGTTCTATATTATTAAGGATAGATAACACAACGGCTATTTCATACATAAACCGTATGGGAGGTATTCAATTTCCCCATCTAAACGACTTAGCAAGATCAATTTGGCAATGGTGTGAGAAGCGCGATATTTTCTTACACGCGTCATACATTAACACTAAAGAAAATCGTGAAGCGGACGAAGAATCCCGCAGAATTAACCCCGATACGGAGTGGTCCTTATCTCAGGTAGCTTTTAACGAAATAACTGAATCATTTGGGCAACCCGAAACAAATCTTTTCGCTTCTCGCATCACTGCCAAATGTAAGAATTATGTTTCATAGAAACAGGATCCCGATGCAATTGCTGTAGACGCTTTCACCATTATATGGAATACATATTTCTATGCATTCCCACCTTTCTCCTTGCTCCTTAAAACGATTCGGAAAATCATGCAAGATAAAGGTTGTGGAATCTTAGTATTTCTTATGTGGCCCTCGCAGCCCTGGTATCCCCTACTTAAGGAGATAATAGTAAGTAACATAGTTAAATTTAATCCTGATAAACAATTATTATTCTCCTCATACAGAACTTATCACCCACTCTTCAGGCAACTTACTCTGGCTGCCGCGATAGTCTGCGCGCGGCATTCTTGCGGAAGGGGACACCAGCGGCGGCGATAGAGTTGATGGTGGAATCGCTCTCAGACAACACAGTTAAGCAATATAACGTGAGTTATAAGCTTTGGTGGCAGTTTTGTCAGACTCAGAACTTAGACCCATTTCATAGCTCGGTTCAGTCGTTGACTCTTTTCTTAGCCAACGAATTTAACAAAGGTGCTTCATATAGCTCTCTCAACACCCATCTTTCGGCCTTGTCTTTGTTGTTAGGAAACAAAATTGGATGTGATGAAAACGTTAAGCGCCTATTAAAGGGTGTTTTTAAATCGCGACCCCCTAGACCGAAATATAACTACACTTGGGACCCTCAAATTGTTATAAATTTTATATCCGAGTGGTACCCTAACCAAGAGTTAAGTTTAGACAAAATAACTAAAAAACTTGTTATTTTACTGGCCCTTTGTACCGCCCATAGAGTCCAAACGTTTTCTCTTATCAAAATTCAAAATATCGAAATTGATCAAAACGGTATCCTTATAAAGATCCCAGATATCATTAAAACGTCAGCACCAGGTCGGGAGCAACCAATACTTCATCTCCCGTATTTTAATGAACGTCCAAATGTATGTCCAGCTACTACACTGCGAGACTATCTTACAATAACTAGTGACATTTGACCGAACAATGTAAAGAACCTCTTGTTAACACACAAAAAACCTCACAAAGCTGCCACATCACAATCGATAAGTAGATGGATAAAACAGGTGTTGTTTGAGAGTGGTATTGACACATCAATTTTCAGTGCACATAGCACTAGACATGCATCCACGTCTGCTGCCGTGTCTATTGACACCATTAGACGGGCAGCAGGCTGGACTGACAGATCTAATATTTTCTCAAGATTTTATAATCGTCCCATTGTATCAACAAATCAGTTTGCTAACTATTTAGAAAACCAAGATGATGATTGAATAACAAAGTTATGCAATCGCGCATGTTAATGATATATTATTTAATTTGTATTGTGTTTACTTTGAAGTTTATTAAGAATAAAACAATTTGAAGGAAACACAATCCTTTCTTTCGCAAAACTTTTTTTCTCTAAACAGCTACATGTAAACCTAAATAAGTATTATATTTATTTATATCTGAGTATGAAGCGACGAAAAATAATATAAGATCAAACGAACTTCTTGAAGTGAAGTTCGATCGATATTATTTGAGTCGCTTCATACGAAAGATATAAGTTTCCCTCCCATCCCGGTGCCCTTCATATCTTTATTAGTTTTGCTCAACCTTTCTCTAAAATAATAAGCTCCGACGGCCGGAGTCTTACCAAGTTGGTGCGACGGGTAGTGGGGGCAGTAGGAAGTGGTGGTGATTTTTGCAAATTAATAGTTTTCATACTCTTTAAACATTGTACGACTTTGCCGAGTACCTAAAAAGGGTACTACTTGTAAACCTAAATAAATATTATATTTATTTATATCTTTCGTATGAAGTGACTCAAATAATATCGATCGAACTTCACTTCAAGAAGTTCGTTTGATCTTATATTATGTTTAGTAAACAAAAAACGTTTATAATTTTTTGACAAATTGTCTATTCGGTATATTCATGAAAGCAATTTTTAATGCAATCAAGGTTAGGTTTGATTACATTAGGTTAGGTTAGGTTAGCGCCACGCGAGCCGAGCGGGCAAAGCGAGCGGTGCCGCGGCAGCGGCCGGCGAAGCGCCAGAAAAATTTTTTTTAGTTCATACTAATATATTTTCGAACTTAAGATAGGTAACCGTAAATAATGTTTAGTTGAAAAGTTACTTTGATGAAGTAATATCTTTATGAAATGTTTAATCGATGAATCGTTGTTCTAGCTATTAAGCAGATTGTGAAACGTTTTTGCGATGAATTGTTGATCGATTAAATGAGACTTTATTGATTCGTTATTATGTGAATTAAAAAAATATATGTATTGTTAAACGTTGAATAGTTTGAAAATAGCGAAATGAAATTCGTTGTTTTAAAATTTGGTGTATTAATAGAGACCCGGTTGGATGTTGGCTAATGTGTGAATAGAAGAAGGCAATGGCAAACCTTAAAAGCCAAAAAAGATGATGTGTATTTCTTTCACACGGTCAAAACAGTTTCAATGCATTATGAAGCATGCGACTATAAAGAGAATAAAAAATGCAATCAGTAAAATACCAGTGGCCACTAAATAACTGTACAGGTGCATTTGCTATGTTTTTAACATTGTGTAATTTACTTAGTCCTTTATTTAAATTACAGTCATCAGGCTCCGTGGTGCTGTCGTAATTTCGATCTAATTAAAACTTTTGTTCAAGTGCCAATGCTACTGGCCTAGTTTGAAAAAGTTATTTGCTTGTTATGGCTCCGTAAAGCAGTTTGTTCTTACGAGAGGTTTCAACGCCTGGCGTTTTCTTTTCGAGAATTCCGTACCTAGTTAATGTCGTCTGTGCTATCATATTATGTTTCCAAGCGGGGCTATAAAGGAGTGTAGTGTATTAAACTATTGAATTGGACATTACTATATTAATACCCATGTGAACCACGAAAACAGTTTTTATTACGTAGGGAATAGAGGTAGTCTCAAAGTCAAAGTGGGGTAGTCTGACGTGCGGCTGTGTGTACATACTTAAATTCGTAATAGTGGCCAGTTTGAAAACATCAAAGGTTTTTTTTTTACTTCTTGCCATTGATATCAGTATCACAACCTTACGATTCCCACTTGGGCAGATTCATTTATTTTGGGTTGGAACGAGCTCGTGCAGTTGCTTAGCATAATAGGTCATAAAATAGAACAATGCACCTAATACTGGACATTTTTCAGCACGGTGCCATCTGACTAACACGGTCATTTGTCAAGTGTCGTTTGAAACATTCCTCTGAAAAATTCATCGAGTGACAAAGCGTAAACAAACAATAGTCCTATTTGTTTTTCTTTTTTACTTAAAGATAAAACTGTCCAAGTAAGTGCGTTTTTGGTTTTTACTAAATCAAGACCAATCTATCAAAACAGTATCGCGCAGGTACTGTTTTGATAGATTGGGTTAGATTTTTAAGAACATATTGAGTGATCAATTATTTTTTATTACGCCTGTTCATTTATAAATTATTATTATTATATCGTTAATATTAGAAATACAGACTTGAAGTCGCATCATTTGACCATCTGTTAGCAATTTAATTTGTAAAATAAAAATAGGAACCGGGCATCAGCTAAAGTTGCACGTTATATGTATAATTGACAGAGCTTTTGCTTCTAGGTGTTATTGACGGCCATGCGTATTTGTATAATGTCCGATTAACAAAAACAAGCGACGAAAACAGGGACTTTAAAGTAAAACGTCTCCGATGCGCTAATAACAACTAACGTTCCATTCATTAACCTTTTATTAATCGTCACCCTTTGAATATCATTACATTCAGTGGCAACCAAGCTTTACTAATTGACGAGGGTCAGACGGAGATGCATAGTTAAAGGGCATTTACTTAATAAGTTTTGTAATTACACCGCTCCGCGCTTTAGGAATACAAAACAACAGTGTGACACACACATATTTAGTCGGGTTTCTTTAAAAGTAATTGGTGACCTCAGATTGTGTTTTAGTCGTTCTTTAAAAGTCCTAGGTGACCTCACATTGTGTTTTTTTTTACAGGGTGTCCCGTTTATGAAGGATAGCCCTTTAGGTTACCTCATGCTCTACTACGAGTATATGCCAAAAAATAATCAAGTAAAAGTGTTGCCATTTTGGTTTTGAGTTTTTATTATTTTTGAGAGACTTACTGACATTTTAAGTTAAATATTACTATTGATTTGGTGTTTGCAATATTCAAGAGTATTAAAATAGAAATTTCAAAAATCATTAAAGTCATTTGCGTGAGTAGGTACTTCGAATATCTGTCCGTGCTATTTATGCTTCTGTATTTATTATTTTTTACACATATACACATTATAACACTTTACGAGTATTTAGTTTATTACTATCATATTATTTATTTACATGTATTGTTATTTTTAATAATGTTTGGCGTAAATGTCCGTGACCTCACTCGGCTAAAGTCTACCGAAAACCAGCGTCGGGGCCCCTAGCGGGTCACGACTTAAGCTGAGTGAGGCCCTTCTAATATTGACATCGCAGGCGCACAACTGCACAGTCCGACTGGTTTACCTCTATAAATTGTAATTTTACTGAGTTTTTTGTTGTATTCCCGTGCCCTTTACGTTGTCTATTTTCGTGTGTTATGTGATGTCCAATTGTCCATTCATTAATAAATGTATTTTCTTTCTTCTTTCTTTCATTAATTGTAGAAGTAGCCACACAACAAATTAATATTTATATCACGACAATGGTAACACTTTTACTGGTTTTTTTGGCGTATATAAGGGCAGATGTAACTAATCTGTACTTAAAGGATTATCCTTTATTGACAGGACACCATGTATTTCAGGGAATATTTAGGTTAATGATCAGTCAGATTGTTTCGTGTCTTTGTTGTCATTAAATGAGAAAGAGTGAAGTCAAATTGAATTTCGCTCACAAAAAATAATCGACTGTCATCCGGTGGGACGGAGTCGATTAATTTTTGTGATCGATATTCAATTTGATTTCGTAAAAACTTGCAAAATAATTGCTTAAGTTATAAAAATAATTAAAAGAGTGGAGTTCTAAATCACCCTTATTCTCGTAATAAAGTATATCTTTATCTACAGTCGGCAGCACGTCTGGTTACCCATTTGAAATACGAAAACAGCTGTTATTAGAAGAGGTCTTGAGGTCAAAGCGGTGTAGTTTGATGTGCGGCCCTGTGTAACCCTGAAATGCAATTTTATCTGAACAACCACTTCTAAAAAAGCTTAAAAGGACATCATATTGCAATTGTAACTATGTTATAATTTACTTCATGATTTGTAACATTTGATTAATTATTTAAATATTCCAAACATTTTCTACACAGAAACAACAAATACAATGTTTCTTCAAAACATGATCATACTTCATCTCGTTCAGGCAGAATCTCATACATATTCATCATAGAATCATAAGACATTTTTGCAGAAATCGCCTCACAAGATGGCGTCTTCGTGGAAGCCATTAGTGAACGAATGTGGCGTTTGGTCATTTATCGTCCGCAGTACCAAGAATAGTGTAAGAGCCAGGATAGTTTTAATTAAACACTTTGCCATCTTAGGGCATAAGTAGTTCAAGTACCTAGATTAATTTTTATACAACCGTTTTATATTATTTGACATATTTTGTATGGCTATAATGTCAAATAAACCGTCAATCTATGTTTACCGGCTGTTTAAAAATTGATGAACTTGGGTCTTATGACCGGTATCAAGTTAAAATTAACATCAAATACTTGTAGCTGCGGTCCTTTAAAGCTGTGAAAAAATGAAGCTTCTAAATTAACGCAATCGAAGGATACTTTAATCGTATTTCTTAACATTTCCCAGGGGAATATAAACCTAAGGGTACTTCCCATATACCTAAAATCATAAAATTTGGCAAGAAGGAAGGTTTTACATAGCACAAGTAAAGGAAAAAGTCCCAAAACCGAAAATTTAAGGTTACATCGTAAAGAAAAACCTTTGTTTGTAAGGAACCGTCAGTGCGCGAGTTCGACTCGCCTACCGACTCCAAATTACACAACAAGTGCGGACAACAGCACATTAACAAACTCTTTGGAATCTGGCAGTTGTAATAGGGGTATTTTTGCAACCAATATTGGTAGTTATTATTATGTGCCACCGAAAATATAATTCATACGATATTACTATTATTATCATTAGGAGCCTGTCGTGTCCCACTGCAGGGCAAAGGCCTCCCTACCCTTTCTCCACTCTTCACGATTTTGGGCCATTGCCTGCTATGTCTACCGCGTGGCCGTTTTCCATTTAAACCCATTTGAGTCATTCTTTAACTGAGCATCTTTCTTGGAGATATCAGTAATGAGAGTTCTGGAGCGCAATACGGTATTTCGGATGCGATCAGATAATTTAACGCCCAGCATACTGCACTCCTTCGCTCTCTGACAGACTTCCAGGCTAGACCTCTGACGATTAGTCAAAGACCAAGTTTGGGAAGGATACACATATCCATGATCTTACGCTTAAGGCATATGGTAATTTGCCTTTCATCAAGTTTTTAAAAGACCAATAGCTTTCCAGGCATTTTCGATGCGGCGTGCTATCTCTATACGATATTACTCGTACCAATATAAAATAAATACTTTCTTTCAGTAGCTAGTAGGTATTATACATCAAAATATATTTGAGAAATTATTTAATACTATTGTTAAAATCAGTGATTGTTTGCTTACCCAATGTAAGTAAGTACTCATTATTTGTTTTTGTTTATTCAGATTATATCTAATTTCGTTTAGTCGAACCGCAAAAACTCTATACCTCTATAAGAACATGAACAATAAATGTGATTTCTAGCTATTTCTTTTGCGTATTTAGACAAAATCTTATCAGGGTTCCGTAGTCTGACAAGGAACCCTTATAAGATCGTTCAGTCCGTCCGTCCTAGTCTGTCGCAGCTGAATATCTTTTACGCTTATGGACTGATTTGCATGTAAATATATTATTTCACTTGAAATAATATATTTAGATTGCAAAGTGAATGCTTATCACTTAAAACATTGATTTGCATGTAACTTGGTTCGAGAATACTTCACATATAGATTTCATTTTTAAAAATACAAAAAAATTAAATTACCCCTTTTTAAGTGTAGCTCCCCATACATGTAAAGGGGGGGTGAATTATTTTTTTGAGTGCACCCCCTTGTGTTGGGTATCGTTGAAAAGGACTATAAAAATAAGGCAGGGTTTTCATACAACACTTTTTTATCTGCTTTACCATTTGCGAGATATAGAACGCCAGTCGTTTACTCGGTGTCCCCCCCCCTGTAATTTCTGAAGTCTTGGACCTATAAACTTCAAATAACTCACGTAAAAAAACAGGCGCGGAAACTCTTTTTTGAAATTGTTTCGGGTATCATGTGATGAATACTTCTGAAGTTATAAATAAAATAAAAATATATACTATCTTCCAAAAGAACAGTACAAACTTAAAAAGTTTTTTTTGCGTATACTGTCTAATGTTGTAAGTTAATGGTACGGAACCCTTCGTGCTCAAGTCCGACTCGCACTTGGCTGGTTTTTTAATACATACTAAGCATTTTATGTGCGCTTATTTACGAATTCTGTCATGTTCAATAATATTGTCTGTATTTCGTAACTGTGTAATTGACAGGTATCTGTTTTTGTACCAATTATAGAAAATAAACACTTGTTGTCCTTAGTTCTATTAATAAGTGTTATTCATGTATGAATTTAAATTGTTTAGGTACCTGTTAAAAATAATTAATTTTATTTTGTTTGTTTTTTAGATTCTGATAATGGTTCCATGAAAAAATACCAGTTGTATTTGTGCTCTAGCTCAGAGACTAGTGTGGCAGTACTTACCTGCCTAGGAATTTAAAGTATTCTTTGATTTCTCCTGTCCCTCATCCTATAATGAATGTAGACGAAGAATGTGGCTGCTCCCTGACATTAACTGCTCTAGGCGTTGTATTAACTGCTATCTGACGCTTGAGCTGACAATAATTTATCGTATTGGAATTTCAGATGCTGATGACCTGAATGACGATGAATCGACGAATCGAAGATTGATTTTCTTTAAATATATTATTGCACTTGAGAAAATGACCACCAGAGGCGGGCAACGAACCCGCGTTCCTCGCATGCCGGGCGATTGCCTAACCTCTCGGCCACCCTGGCGTTGGCAGAGCCTGTCGAAATTTTCAAGTGCTTAACGCTGTAATGCCGCGTTGCTTTCATCAATGTTATTGGGATTACACCCTCAACACTCGAAAGAAATACTATTGCAAGTATTTAACAATCGAAAGATGAAGCTTGCAAATACTATAAATTATTGTTTTTAAGTGATAAGCATTCACTTTGCAATCTAAAGATATTATTGCACTTGAAAATTACCGCCAGAGGCGGGAAACGAACCCGCGTTCCTCGCATGCCGGGCGATTGCCTAACCTCTCGGTCACCCTGGCGTTGGCAGAGCCTGTCGAAATTTTCAAGTGCTTCTTAACGCTGTAATGCCGCGTTGCTTTCTTCAATGCTATTGGGATTACACCCTCAACACTCGAAAACTATTGCAAGTATTAAACAATCGGAAGAATAAGCTTGTGAATACTATAAATTGTTGTTTTTAAGTGATAAGCATTCACTTTGCAAAGTGAATACTTATCACTTAAAAACAATAACTTATTGAATTTCTTTAAGTCATTACGCCTTGTTTGTGAGGTGCTTTCGACGGGGTTTATCTAACCATTTTTTGACAATTAAAACAAACCGCTGTCACTGTACTAGTTCAGTGTACATAAAAGAATGACTTTTATGACTATTAGTAAAGAGTAACCAAGTCAAATATGAAAAGTTTGATCTTATCTCACACTTAAACCACAATATAATAATGTCCTCCTAGCCGAATTTCGACCACGGCGGCCTGTCCCAACAAAGTTAGCCAACTGCGCAGGACATATTATAGTGCACAAGTGTGTGCGCAATACACAGGTGCACTCTTTGTTCCTTCACTCTCATAATTCTGTGAGACGGCAGTAAGACCGTAGAGAGATCAGGCGCAGGACACGGCTTAACGTGCTTTCCGAGGCACGGGGGTGTTAACACTACCAACTTCCTGACTCCGGAGCTGTGTCTGAGTTATATCAAGACAGAAAAAACCCAAATACTCTCAGCTCGACCCGGGATTCGAACCCGGGACCTCGTGGATAGTACCCAGCGTGCTGACCACTAGACCTACGAGGCAGTCCACAAGATAGATTGGACTCAGTCGAAAAAAATTTGATGAATGAGCACAAAACATGTAATGCAGAAATCCATGGCGCTGTTGAGTACTTAATTCTTATAGTCTGAATAATAAATAAAAATAACATCAAGGAACCTTAAAAATCCCAAAGTATAGGAAAAACAACAGCTTTTTACGTTTACGAGGACCGTAAAAACGCGGAAGTGGCGCCCTCTTAAAGATTCTTGGTGCTTCGGTCAGCCCCCTGGGTATATCGTAAGGTACCTTATATACAGTGTATCCTTGTTTTGGCTGGTGATAATTTATGGGCCAGTAATTCATTAAATGGCAAAAACCCCCATGTTGTGTTCTAAACTCTTGAAATGGCAGCTATTTTAATTATTTAAAAAAATACACTTCTGGACACATCTATTGGCCCACCTTAGAGTTTACGTTTCGATGGCCCCTACCGAAATATGATTTCTAGATTGAACAAAAACTATTGATGCAGTTTTAAACCTGATACATTTTACCATCTTTTTCGATCGTATTGTTTTAAATTTGAATTCAGAATACCATACGACATGGAGCTACGCCTAACAAGTCGGATATGCGCCTTGTTAAAGGCAATTGATTTTTAAATAAAAAACATGTTTTATCAAATAAAGGTTTAATTTAATAAGGCGTGTTGCCTCCATGGGCATCTACCACAGCTCTCATACGATTAGGCATAGAGTTTATCAACCGCTCAATGAAATTTTGAGGGATCATCTCCCATTCCTCTTCTATGGCAGTTTTCAACTCCTGCATCGTCTGGGCAACTGGCTGACGAGCCCTAACACGTCTTTTTAGCTCGTCCCACATGTGCTCAATGGGGTTCATGTCTGGGCTTCTGGCTGGCCAGTCCATAACTGTGATGTTCACATCCCGAAGATATTCCCTGACGATGCCGGCCGCATGGGCTCTTGCATTATCATGCATAAAAAGGAAATTTAGGCCCAAATAGTCCGCGTATGGTATCACGTGAGGTTCGAAGCACTCACGAATGTACCTTTCAGCATTTAATGTTGGCAGCCGTGGTCCTGTAACAACCTCAAGTTGAGTTTTGCCGCTCGCGGATATACCGCCCCAGACAGTCCATGGGCCACCGCCATAAGCAACCCTCTCTTCAAAGCAGCATTGTGCGAAAAGCTCTCCCTTACGTCGGTAGACCTTCTTCCTTCCGTCATTGCCATGTAACACAATTTTAGACTCATCAGAAAAGAGTGCACGGCTCCAATCTTGCTCTGTCCAATTTAAATGACTACGTGCGAAATGAAGGCGCGCTGTTCGGTGGGCTCGCGTTAGTTTGGGCCCATTAGCTGGCTTGTGTGGTACCACATCGCGTTCTTTTAACCTTCTCCGAACAGTTCGAGCGCTCACAGATACTCTGTGGAAGTCGCGAAGTTGGTTTTGTATCTCAATGGAGGTAAGGTGACGATTTTTCAAGCTGGTAGTCACGATGAATCGATCCTGCCTTTCAGTTGTGACCCGAGATCGTGGCCTTCCTTGGCGACGAACAAAGCCGCCAGTTTTTAGGTACCTTCGATAAACATTTCGGACAGCAGATCGACTTAAATTAAGTTGAGCACTCACGTTTCTTTGGCTGTGTCCGGCCTGAATAAGTGCCACAGCTTGGGCGGTGACTTCAGGTGAAGTATCCATAGATTATTGATAGAACCTCACCTTAATGTTAAGAATAAGTAATGTTTGTTGCAAAACCAAAGATATCAATCACTTTTTCAAGAACTAAATCCAAGTAAACCAATAAAACCAAGTTTTCTTAGTATTCGATTGTTTGATATCAACAAAAAGGCTCCAAATTGTCTTGTTTCTTTAAATTCTGTGTTCGAAATTCAAAAAAAGACTATTGAATAAAATTGTGAATGTGCCAGGTTCAAAACTGCATAGAAACTTTTTGCTCGACCTAATATAAAATTTTAGCTAGGACCAAGCGAAACTGAAAATACAAGGTGGGCCAATAGATGTGTCCAGAAGTGTACTATTTTTATAGATCTGGAGTTCCTTTAGGAGGTAACGCTATCGGCAAGATCAATTCATTCAAAATTATTGTCATAAGGAAAAAAATTAGTTATAATAGTTTTCACACTACCTACTCGGCAATGTTCAATTACACGTCATGCAAACCTGACTTAAAGTGAGTCATTGCATCCAAACAAGTAGGACGTAATGTTGTATGAAATTTCATTACGTTCATGCTAGGGAGGTAAAGTGATTTGAATTTCGAATAAGAGTTCATAGGCATGATCACATTAGCTCGTCCCGCACCAAAGAGAACATATTTGAAATTTCAATCTAGCAGCCAAGAATTTTAGCATGAATGGAATGAAAAAAAAAGCGCGCGCTTCTAAAAAAGAAACAAATAAAGAAGAAAAAAACCTATGTATTTTAAGAAATTACAAACAATGTTTTCGTAAAACTGTCGAGTGATGAAATTTATTTGACACCGGAGTCGCCGCTGGTATTGTTAATAATAATAATTTACTGCCAGAAAAGTCAAAAGATATAGGTATATAGATAAAAAAAGTGTTTTTGTAGTATATTTTTTTATTTCCTAGTAGGAAGTGTGAAAAGTGAGTATTCGTTTCGGGGATAAAGATGTCTTCGTCTTGGGTGAGCTTAAATCCCTCGCTACACTCAGGATTCTACTTTTAACTCCCTCGTTACAGGGTTACATTACAAAACTTCAGGAGTGACTCTTACTAAATTTAATTAGGTATGCAAAGTAACAAAATAAAACACATTAAATATTTTTTATCACTTGTGAAAATGTTACGCGTAGATCGAATTCATTGAAAAATACGCACGCACAATATCTGTGTATGTAACGAACGATCCGCTGAAAATGTGCAATACTTACATTAATAGTCATTGTGGTGCGCGAAAGTTGCGTTATCTCTTTACTTTATGTTCCTATATTTTAAAGTTGATGGTATTCGAAAAATACGATGGTTAAAAATTATTGCTAAAAAGTAGTTTCTTTATAATTATTCCCTAGATTGGGTTAGGTAAGCTCATCTCACTTGACCACGGATTTCAGTAGAGTCACTAACTTTGAGCACAGAATAAGTACTAGTACCGGAATACTTACAGTAAGACGAATTGAGCGCTTATAGTACGGATACTATAAGCGCTCAATTCGTCTTACTGTCAAAATATCACCTCTCTAACTGAATTGCCCCAAACTAATCAATTTAGAACTTTCTCAAGCAAACTGATAAGATCGGAACAAAAACATAATTCGTTTTCATCGCCGTCTCGAGCAAACAAGTTTATATAATATCAAAACAATACATTCATCTGTCGCCGTATAGGAAGAGGACAAACAAAGCGACTTTTCAAGAACAAAGCTCCAACCTGCGGAACTTTGACGAATACAAACTATCAAAGCTAACTTTTCGGGTGATTTCACCCTTATTCTGTTTGGGATCTGGATTATTCTTGCCTGTTTTTCTGGTGAAGACTTTTTTGTCGTGTCACAGGCGAGTGACGGGGCAAGACGTGTGTTTTCCGCAAGAGCTTGGCGGTGTGGATTTTTGAATTGAATTTTGAAGTTTGAACGAAAACTGCAGTTGATGTATAGTTACAGGTTTATTTCGATAGAGGATTTATGTGTTATTGAGAATAGTGATTGAAATAGAAAACTGAAATACAATTGATGCTTTCAAATAAAATACCTTATAAGGACCAAATAGTTCCTAGCCAACTATCGTATACTTTAATTACGTTCGAGTACCTTTATCTGAATTATTTCTGCAAGTATCAGTAGGGTAATAGCTGAGTCCATATTAAAAGGGCCCCCCTTTTAATATGGACATCGCAGGCGCACAACTGCACAGTCCGACTGGTTTACTACTATAATTTGTAATATTACTGAGTTTTTGTTTTATACCCGTGCCCTTTACGTTGTCTGTTTTCGTGTGTTATGTGATGTCCATTCATTAATAAATGTATTTTCTTTCTTCTTACTAATAGTGTTGCACTATTGTAATGAAAAGATTTTTGTTGTTGTTATTGTTGCAAGCACACTAGAGTTTTGTGCAATTTTCAGTTCGTCGCAAATGTATTTGTTTTTATTAAATAATGTTAAGAGCATCTGGCGAATGTGTAAATTTGCTTGCGAAACGGGCGCAATGTATTTATTTATTTATACTTTCTGCACAAGTTGAAAACAATGTTCAAATGGCGGACTTAATGCCAAAAGCATTCTCTACCATAACGAATATATTATATGCTTAATGAAATTTCAGATTTTTAACAATATTTGAATTTCAAGTTTCGTGCCATTTTATTCGGGTCTAATATTTGGTAAATATTTACTTTTATAAAACTCCGCAATGTTTTAATTACATCTCAGAAACAGGAATGGCTGGATGTACAGTCACGTGCATTCAATAATAATGTAATACACGTGCATTCGACTTAAGACAAACAATTTCATTTATACAAATGTTATGTCTATACCTAGATTTAGCAAATCCCATTGGTAAATACCTACTGTTAAAGTATCCGTAAACAAAAAACGTATATCCAGTTTTGATGCCCACATGGGGCACTTGTACACGTCCTAACATATATTTAAGTCCTACCACTGCTTCGGGACAAATTGTGGGCTAGTGCTGAGAAGAAGCAGCGCAAGAAACCCAGTCACTATTGTGTCACTAAATTGTATGTGTGTGTGACTAAGTTCCACACAAGCGCCAGTTCAGATTAGCTAATCCGGATTTGAGCAAATGGGCTTTCAACGCAGCTTTCAATGAGCTTTGCGTTAGTTCGTCTTAGCTAATCTTGGCCGGCGCAAGTGAAGCTTACAGATAAGCGAATAACTCAGATAATAGGCCTCGAATAATTTCAGATTAGCTTATCCGGACGTGCGCAAGTGGACCTAAGAAAAAAGAAAGAAAGAAAAATATTTTATTTGGAACATGACACATAAAAAACAAGCACATATAAAATTAAAATAAAGTCGAGTTTGAAATGTTACAAAACTGGTACCCACTCAGCTTTTATGCCATGGCGCTGGTTTTCTGTGGGAACCATTGATGAGGTAGAGAGAGTTACCACCAGACATTACAATTTAACCTAACCTAACCTAAGAGTTATAGGTACAGATATATTTTTCTCTACGTACCTACCCTTCATTATCCTTTATTATGTATGGGATCTGAAACCCGAAGGTCTTCCCTCCCTTTCCGCCTGCAGTAATGGACCAGCACAATATAGATGACCAGATTTATTGCTCTCAGTAATATATTGCCCTATACTCCCCTGTGCTTTTTGCCTTTTAATCTTTGCAGCGTCATGTCATTCAGTTCGACTTTCCAACTCAGCTCATAAGTGTCGTCTTTTAAAAGGTTTAAATGTTATTAGTATGTTTAGTTCATGTTTTCAATACCCTGTTATAAATATATTTATAAATTAATAATATATAAATAAATTTTGTAACGGCTATTTATTTGCACATCACATATTGGTAAAACATGATTACTCATTACTGTATTTACTACTTATATTTAAACCATGTCCCATGCCAATATTTCATTCATTTCATTTATTTACTCTTTTAAACAATAAATTTACCCCATTGTCAGTGCTAGAAACAAACAAATACATTATCATACATACGAGTAATTGAGCATTTTGTCGTTACTGTTTTTCCATGTTTGAAAAATAAATATATTTTAGTGCGAGTTTCCGGTTTATTTTAACGATGACAATAATTTCATCTAAATGTTACATACAACATTATCTAGATTTTGCGCTGATAATGGTTTTTACTATACCCGGCCCGGCGAACCTTGATCCCTATGACAGTTCATGTTCGTGTCGATGAAACTTAACTTTTTTAACCGACTTTAAAGAAAGAGGAGGTTATCAATTCGACTGTATGTTTTTTTTTATTAACCGACTTCAAAAAAGGAGGAGGTTATCAATTCGACTGTATGTTTTTTTTTTGTGGCTATGTTACCGCATATCTCAGTCAGTTGTGGACCGATTTGAAAAAAAAAAAATTTACCTAGAGGCTATACCTTCTAGTTGGTCCAATTTTGGCCCAGTCGAGATCTGATGATGAGATCTTGGTGTTATCGAGGGAAACCCTCAAATTTTGAAGGCACGTATAGTATATTCGTACTAGTATCTTAATGTTAACATGTTGTTACGTCTGATAGTCATTATGTGGAGCTGAGCTGATGGTGGAACTCCTTAAAAATTAGGAGTTTAGTAATTAAAACACCAGATGTTTTGTCAGGTACTGTATAGGATGCTAACAAAACAAAGTCAAAGGCGCAGCTCCCTCCTCCACCTCCCGCTCCCGACTCCAAAAAATAACAGATAATAAATTGGAATTAGGTTTCTTGTATAATTCCGTAGAACAGTTAGGTCATTTTAATATTATTTTGTACTTTTTAGTTTAAATTTGTTTATAAAATTTTTATTTTTGAATTAGCACTGTAGTCAGTTTTGAAGTCGGTTTTTTTAAAAGAATTTTTACAGGCAAATGCGTGACTTGTATTCAGACAAACGTGTGAAAGAAAAAAGATAATGATAAATGATGGATAATTTAAATGAGCCTCACGATATTTTGATGGACAACGCCCCATACCATTCCGTCCAAGTGAATAAAGCACTTCCAGCAACAATAATAAAGGGTAAATCCTAGAGTGGTTGATACTAATAAAATCTAATCTTAAATAAAACAAAACCTGGTGTCCCCAGAAATATTTTACAAATTTGAGTGAAATAAAAACAATTTCATGCAACTTTTTAACATTCAGCACCTATAACTTAAATGATTATAAATCATGTACACTCGTTTCCATTATCGACATTTGTTTATCGATATTTTTTCGCACTAGTCGATATCTTCCGAACGAAGTAACTTTTGCAGGACGTAAACGTAAAGTCTGATTGAGATAATTTCTTGTAAATGTTAAGAATTGTTATAATTCCGACGGAATATCATTGTAATGGCATATATCTACCTTACCTTAATAAATGGCATTTTTAGAAGCCTCCCATTCAATTCTAATGTAACGGTGACGCCACTACAATGTTGTGTCGTAGGAATAACTGACAATGTCATAGGAATCAAGGTTCGCCGGGCCGAGTCTAAGTTGCAAACATAATTCTGTTATTTCATTATCAATAAACTATATAGAAAAGACACTAACTTAGCCGCAAATACATTCTGCAAACCCTCTTACATTTTTCTTCTTATGAAAATCGTTTTAATTGCACCATAAAACACGGTGACAAACTATTCATGTCATTCAGCAAAATATATTACTTGCAAAAGGTTTCTGCGATTTATGTAAAGGACAAGGGAATTTCTATCAGCTCTTTACCTATCGCTAGGATAGCAATAAAAGGGGGCAGCCACCCTGAGAGGGCCATTTCGCTTCTCACTTACTTTCCCGACTAATTGCAAGTTTCTTCTGAGCAGCTGCTGTCTTTTAATAAATGATCTTGTACCGAAGAGTCCGATATTCGTGTGGCGCGCGAATGGTTGACAATAGAGTCGTTAGAACAATTTGCGATGCCCACTGGTGTTAAAACGAAACGACGTTTGTATTGTTCAACCTGCCGTTTTGTTATAACGATAATGTCTGATACTTGAGGGGAATGGCCGGGATTTTGTGGATTAGTTGTATTATGCGTAATTCAAGAGTATTCTGTGGTGGCAGATAGATATTTGTTTAACTAAATATATTTTTCAAGATTGCAGACACTTGCGGACCTGTCAGTCGTCGGGTATTGGTCCGCAATAATATAACGTTGGAGTCGACACGAATAGAAAAAGAAGATTAAATGTATGTACATTTTTTTTTTGAGAACTTTTTTTACCCTGGACAAATACCTACAGGGGTTCTGTTTTCTTATTTTATTTTTTTCAATTTAAGATATCATAGCAGTTCGTAAACAGTTTTCTTAGTGAAGTTTTTTTTAGTGAATAGTTACGAAAATGCACTGAATTCCATCTTACAAGCATTTTTTGGTTAAGAATTGCCAAAGTATCCGTACAAAATTCATCGTAGGTACTTTTTTTTTGTTTTTTACATAATTCAGTCTGTTGACGAAGATGCATGACTTACTTTTAATGAGTACTTTCTCAAAAATGTATACCACTCTTGTTTCACCTATCCCTCAAAATGAACTTATATTATTTTAATATTAGTCCAATAACAATAATTTTATTAAACGGTAAAGTGGTAAGACTACATCGAATTTGTATAATATAGCAAATAAAATACAACCATAGGCCTTATTATTAGAAATAAAGCATTCTAAAGCAAAAAAATATGGTACATTTGTACTGTCTCTATAACTTTTGAGGCACTCATATTACATTGACCAATGAAACTCTTCTGCCTTTTGGAAATAACTTACGGCCTAATTCCCAGGGCATCCGATCTTCTAACCACCGCGACGAAGCGTTCGATCTTCATTAGCAAAGACGCTGTACTTAATTGCCAATACGCTGGCTAAGTGCTGCTATTTAGCGGCGGTGCCTTCTATTAATATACAACAGAACCTGATTTAAGGGTTTTAAAACAATTATGATCCTTATGTGCAGCCGTCTATTCAATTTTTGATAGGGTATTGTAGTACGGAAGAACGACATTGTAACAGACTAGTCAACCACTGGACCCGCAATGACGGCTAATTTTCATTTGCCCCCTTGAGAACTAACCAAGATTTTTAGCCTCACCTAATGGTGACGCCTTGACAGTATGGTGTCAGCTCTCGATGATAAACATTCTATTCAAAAATGGGTATATGTGCCGTTTTGTATTGAAAAATAAAGAAAGAAAGAAAGAAAGAAAATACATTTATTAATGAATGGACATCACATAACACACGAAAACAAACAACGTAACGGGCACGG
Organism: Pyrausta nigrata; assembly: GCA_949316185.1. Taxonomy (NCBI): domain Eukaryota; kingdom Metazoa; phylum Arthropoda; class Insecta; order Lepidoptera; family Crambidae; genus Pyrausta; species Pyrausta nigrata. Next base: position 7,219,327 of record OX438947.1, read on the forward strand.
TTATAAAACAAGAAACACAACAAAATTACAATTTATGTGGTAAAATCTATTTGGAAAAGCCAGAAAAAATATATTTTCCGTCGTACGTAATGTATTACCGTATTTATATTGTTAGTTTTTCTTAAAATAAATAATAAGAGTTTTCGCAATAAATCATAATCTGCCATTTAAAAAAGTAGTAAACCGTTTCTAGTCTTGCACCAAAGGTATTGCATATGTAATTTGGTCGTCTTATTTTGTTTACACAGTTCAATCACTTCATTCATTATTTTTGATAGGGCTTGAAAATATCGATATTTGACATCGATAAAAGTATAAGTTATGAAGTTAATTATCCATTAATGCGGAAAAACAGGACAGGCAGACGCCTGTCCTGATCTTCCGCATTAATAATTAATTTCATGTCTAGACGGACTGATATATATGACAAAATTTTAAATCCGTCTTGACTAAAGAACCTTAAAAAGACATACCATGTGTGAACTATATTTTATCCATACAACTAAATGGGTTTTCAAACAGATTTAAACAATTCTTAATTAAAGAGTCATCCTATGCCATTTTGGGCCGATATGAGTTGAAAGTGAATAGCATAATAAACTTTAACTAAGTCATACATATGTACTCCACTTATTCTGATAATAGCAACGTGGCGGACTTTCTTGATATTCATTTCAGTTGTTATTGTTGTGATTAGGATAACGGATAAATGTACATATATGTTTTTTAAACATCCATGACTTAAAGTACAAAAACTCATGCTCATCACATAAATATTGCCTATTACGGGATTCGAACCCGCAACCTAATAATGATTTTGAAATACAATAAAATAGAAGTAGATCATTCAATCATTCATTCATCCCATGTCGATAAAAAAAATCGACATTTTGATGCACTAAACGTCAATAGTTGTCACAAAATAGACGGGACAATCCTCCGCCCCTCAAAAGTCGGTCGATGATGTTCCCATACATTTTCTTTTACGTTTCTTATCCAGTGGTTAATTCATCCAAGCATTGTAAGCATGGTGGGAATAAACTGGATGAGTGTGGCCCAAAACAATCAACGACCTCACTTCGTCTAATAAAGAGATTGATATCTACCACTTAAAATTAAATCAATTTAAAAAAGCAGTTATGCATTTGGTTGGTAAATCAGGGTTGTAGTTATTAAAAATTAAGAAATTACGCGTAACATTAAAAAAATGCTTATTAAAGTTTTTTTAGTAAGCAGTCACAATTTTGTACTATTTCTTAGATCATGTATTTAAGCTGCTATTATTAAACAAGGTAAGTCATTTTAATAATTTGCTTTTTAAGTTTTATGATTAACAACTCATTAATTAATATGTTACTTTACTGTACCTACAATATCTGTTAAACATTTGTGTACCAAATAAACAAAATAAAAATTAAATAAAACAGAGTCGAAAAAGTTGAAGGAGGCCAGCATGCTATAAAAAGGGCTTAGATGATGATGATCATGATTGTAGTACGGAATACAGGCACAGGGTGTGCCAGAGTGTGTTATCACAATATTTAATTTCATTGTAATAACATAAGAAACCTGTTTTATACTATGTAAAAATTTTCGAAGATTTGATATTCTAGAAGCGTATTCAAAGGCAAAACAACAACTTTTACTAATAGACCAACTTCAAAATCCTAAACAAATTAGCGTTTCCATACTAAAGTTGTTCGTAACATGCCGCATTGCATATTACGCAGCTGTAAATGAAGAATCTCATTTCATATCTCAAGCTGAAGCCCAAAGACTAATAATGAGTAAGTAAGTAAGTAATATTTATTTGCAAGAATACAGTAGGTTCTTATATTTATAATGATCCAGTGCATTTAATGAGTACAATTCATTTTCAGTATCAGAACATTTTTATACAAGTAGATTGGAACTACAAAATATAAATAGCCAAAACATATTTAGTATATATCAAACTAGATAGCCTTGTGAAAATTGTAATTTTAGAAAAGTAAATTTTGCTTGCACCAAAAACTTTTAGCTTTGTGCTGATAAAAGCTACATTTTTGATCAAAAATGTCTTTCATACACAGTGCATTTTTTAATACCTATAATATACCAAGTTACAAATGTTGTGTTGTCAGAAACATGCACAATATCCGTTTCGAAATAGGAACAATGAGTGAAGTAGTTTCCTATTTTAAAATAAAATCAACGCACGAACACACAAAAAGGTCGTTGAAAAGACGGATTTTGGGTCAGACGAGTAAAATCAGAAAGTTTTAACATAAAAAGGTTCTTATCAAACTTTTTTTCCATTCAACAACAGCCCACGGCTCATAATAATCCCACCAATTGTATTCAAAGCCCACGTGATGTAAATCCCGCGTATTTTGCCAACTTCATTTCAATCGTTAAAGTTAAACCAGTCGCAACTTGGCGTATTTTCAGTGCACATTTTTATTTCGCTGCACCTGCAGCCATAATCTGGGATTGCAGTCAAAATTCACGTGTCTGATATTCTTGGGTGTAAGAGACATTTTAGGGGCCCCGATTTCATTTAGTCTGGTACAGGCGCTTAGACACCTTTTTACCAAGAAACTAAAATTGAAAGAGTGTGTGAGTACAAACGCCAGATGTTCTTTGATGCTTTAACGAAGTATGTATTACATACAGAGCAACCATATTTGATTTATCTAAGAGTGCCACATATAATTTGGTAGGCTTATCGGACAACCGATACTGAGGGAATGTGTGACTATCGTTCCAACACCGCTGCTAGCTAAAAACCATACGTGCAGACAACTGGAGAGACCCTTCGGCTGCATGCTTAAGGCCTATGTCTAGGACTTGAACAGCAAGTTTTCACCTAAGGGACCGGAGAATGCCATTTTATGTTTTGAATAGGATCTCATTTTGGGGCCTACATAGCCCCGACTTCCCTTTTCCCTTATTTTTCAAATTCCATATCAAAAAAAGATGGATTGGATTTCAAAGCATGAAGCGCATAAGCTGATTTAGCTGATTTGTGAAATTTTACGTTGGAATGGACCTCAATAATTTGACTTTACACATCTTCGAAAAGGATAATAAAATACACCTACCTATAAATGTAAAGATCCAATGATATCACAGAAATCCTAGAAGGAAGGAAGTAAGGCGAACGTAGAATTTAAATCTGCGGACTCCCTAATCTTATTTCCAATACGCTTTTGACCAATTTCCTTTCAAGCCGAGCATCGGGCAGACGCCTAAAATAGGTCTCAATTGCCGGATCGCTAGTTCGTTGCCTAGGGATTTAAAAATTCTCTTCATGGATTATTTCAGGCGCCATTATTCCGGCATTATCGAAATTACGGAAGCGTGCAATGCATAGGATTTTAATAGCAGGATGCTGCAGCGGAGGTTCACTTTTTTACTGTGATCGTTAAGGAAAATCTCGCCTAATTGGTTTTTATGTACCTAGGTATTGAATCTTACCTACTTGCATTCGGTAGGTATCTGAATTTTATGATCATTTTGAAAAAAAAAACATGTTGTAAAGTAAATGAGAGATTTCACTAAACGTATTGCTACCAAGCAAAGTAGAGACGAGCGCTGATATCATGGTACACACTGCAGCTTCTTATAAAGTCGTAATAGGAGAGATTTAACAACTAAAATTTATAGGTAGTCTGATGTGCTGGCCCTGTACCTAGTAATGAGATAAACAAAATCCAATTATTTTGTCTTTGAGCACAGAATACTAGTACTTCGTACAGAAGTATGACTCACGGTTTAAGAACTTTATTTTCTCAAAAGAATAACATTCACTTGCTGAGAAATTACACTAATTAATAAACAGGTATATTTTAATTTAATGAGCGTACTTAAACTAGACTTGTATCCGAGTAAAAAATAAAAATAGTGTCGGGTACACAAACAAAAAGATCGAGACAAAATATGAACAAATTTGCACGTCCGTCAACCACGGATGTAATTGCGCACCGTGCGTACTTGAAAATCGGATGTGGCATATTGATAAAAAATTATGGGTTAAATATATTTTATTAAGATTTTTATTATTATTTACTTTTACAGGGGTATACATATTTTATATTTATATTTGGTTTGTATTACACATACTAAAATGCTTTATTTTATATTTATTATTAAATTACATAGTAATTAGCTAACAGTAGGTTTGTTATTAATTATATCTCGCCCAGCACATATATTTTTAAGAGTTTTTTGAAGGAGATCAATGATTTAGCATCTTTTATTTTATTAGGTAATTTATTATACATTTTCACTCCTTCAAATTCTATATTTTTAGCACCGTAATTAGTTCTAAAAGGCCGCGCAATTAGATGGTTGGCATTTCTTAATTTTATTTTTTGCATTCGTGATTTTTTATGAAATGATAAGGATGTATGAATATGGCTGTTGAGAATTTTGTAAATTAATATACACGTATAATAAGTGTAAGTTTGTCTGATATTCATAATTTTGGTTTCGTCGTAATTTTTTTGTGTAGAAATGCTGAAATTGTAGTGAAAGAGTGATTTTATTAATTTATTTTGAGCTATCTGTAAAATTTTTAAGTTTGTTTTGGCCGCTGTGCCCCAGATTTCAATCAAGTAGTCAAGGTGCGGTTTGATTAGGGAGTTATAGATTAAATATTTTATTTTATGTGGAAAACACTTAGAAACGCTGCGAATAGTACCAGTTAAAGATGTAAGTTTAGTTTTGACTTTTTTAATATGTACTTTCCAGTTCAATTGATGATCGAGGATAAGCTCTAAATACTTCTCATGTTTTTTTTCGGTGAGCAGTTCATTATTAATTTTAAGTTCTACTATACCATCAACTTTTTTGTTTTTTGCAGCAAAAATAACAAAGTTTGTTTTTGCTGAGTTAATAGTAAGTGAGTTTGATAGAAACCATCAATTGAGTAGATCCAAATCACTCTGTGCTTTCGATGTCATTGCTTGTTTGCGGTTTTGTAAATATGATTTTAGAATAGCGTAGGCAGAGCCAGTGATACCAATATCGAACAGTTTTTTAAGGAGTATTTTGTGACTGATAGTATCAAAAGCTTTTTTGAGATCGATGAAAATCCCCAACACTAGTTGTTTTTCATCGATCCTATTGTTTATCTTGGTCACAAGGTCAACTGTTGCTGAGAGTGTGTTGGATCTTGGTCTGAAACCATATTGTTTTTTGTATAGGAAGTTATTATTTTTAAGATGTTTCTCTATTCGCGAGTAGATTACTTTCTCAAATATTTTTGATACAACCGGCAATATTGAAATCGGGCGATAATTACAAGGGTCAGACTTGTCTCCAGATTTAAAGATTTTTACTTTTGCAATCTTTAATGAGTCTGGGAAGATTCCTTGACTCATGCAGTCGTACATTTTGTGAGTGGAGTGGTATTTAGAACTAACGCCATCAATCCCACTACTTGTGTTAAGGTCCAGTTCGTCGATGATTTTAGCAATTTCATCCGTGGTTGCAGGTTCAAAGTCAGACAGGTACTTAGAGAGTGGTGATTTGGCAACTATATTTTGACTTGCTTGATGTACATTCGGGATTTTACTGGCTAAAACTTCTCCTATACTTGAAATATAATTGTTGAAACATTCGCAGATTTCTTTGACGTCAGTGACAGTATTTGAGTCCATATTAAGTTTGCTTAGTCCAACTGCATCTATTACTTTATTTCTCGCTAGAGTATTAATACCTCGCCACATAAATCTAGAGTTCTTCATATGTTTTTGGAAAAAATTGGAATAGTATGCTTTTTTGGTTTCTTGAATTTTTTTATGCACCTTTGATCTAGTCGTCTTAAATTTTTCTACTATTGTTTCATCATCTTGTTTTTTTTGCCACAATTCATTCCGCTTATTTATATCATAAATGATTTCTTTATTTATCCAATCCTGGCGTGGCGGATTCAGTATTTTTGTTTTACTTATTTTACTCTTAGAAACGCTGTTTAAGATTTCCTGTTCAAGCATGTTATAATTCCAGATTGTTTCTTCTTCGTGGTTTTTCATAGAATTTTCTAAACTTTTGTACAGTTTATCATAATCTATTGCAGAGTACTTAACTTTTTCGAGGGGTGCGGGTTGGAAGTTTTCTATCTCGAGAAATATTTGCTTGTGATCAGACATGACTGAGTCGATTATACAGAAGTTGAAGTTATTTTCTTTTAGATTTGTGCATACATGGTCAATAATAGATTTCTTAGTTTCAGTTTCACGAGTACAGTGCTTTTGATTGATCTTATTCAGAATTCTAAAGCCAGCTTCTTTAATTATGTCTTTATATTTACGTGTGTCTCTGTCCGCTGCTGACTTAGCAATTGTATTCAAAGAAATGTCTACTCAAATTCGTTAACAATATGGTGTAATTTAGTTCGCCTCAGAGTCAAGCACATTTTCGTGTAGACACCTACAAAAATCCATTGCAAGATAATTTTATACTTATTGCTCTGGAATATGATTCATAATACACTAACCAGTGACGTAATATCACGCGACGCGATAGGGTTGACTGCTACGAGAAGCTTCTAACGCCATCTAGCGCCTCTTTCTAGTACTTTATTCATTCTCGTCCAGCCAGCAACGTAGCCGCGCGGCCGCCGGTAAATAAAACGCGCGAGCGTGTCACTGACCGGTAGCGACACGCAACTTGTTTTAGCCCCTAAGTAGGGGCGCCGCGCGTAGGTACGTTTTTGCTACTTACGCGGGGAGATACACAGGCCTGCTTTGAGTTACATTTTTTGTTTAGTAAAAGTCCGTTAGAATTCTATAAAAAATTATGCATATAAGGAAAAAAAGTAAACAGCTTTATCTACAGCTACCGTTACGAAGTATAACTAACTCTCGCCATTAAATCACGAAAACAATATTTAGTTAGAAAACTTTGCAGACTTTCGATAGGTTGTAAAAACTTGGCAATCCCCTGTCTCATACAGTTGTGTATTATAACGAACTCAAATAAACTCACGAAAGTACGAGTATACACTATTTGTACCTACACTATTCTAGTTTAGTTGTAACTTATATTGTAGTTTAGTTGTAAAAAAATCTTTTTTTTTAGATCTCGAATGAGTTGCGTAAAGTATTCAGACTTCTTTCGATAGGGAAAAGTTTGAGTTGAAGTTTAAAACAATTTGATAAAATATTCGAATTGAATGCTGATAACTTTTTAATAGTAATTTTTTACATTTTGTAGAAAGATATATTTTACGATTTAGGTATCATGCTCTTTTAGTAATACACATTTTACATCAACAGCCATTTTATAAGATCGTTTTTTATGCATTTTTCCTGTGCCTACAAAATTTCGTACAACTACTCGTAGATTACATATTATGGCATCGTCAAAGGCCAATCAGAGACTGCGCCAAAACACACGCTGACGATTCCCAACCCATCAACTTCAACTCGGTAAATAAAAAACAATCAGTCCCACAAAGGCTGTCTTTGCTCGCCCCAGGTTCGACTTTGTCATGGAAATGGGCTTCTAAAAGTACTAGCTAGTCCTTTGGTCCTGGGTGCAGGATAGGTCTTAGAACCGTAAATTGTTTTTGTGCCTCCAGGCGGTCTGGGGCTGGGCTATTAAGCGGTCGGTGTAGGGTTCCATAGGTAAATGGAAGAACGAAACACGTGGCAACGGTTGGATTGGAATTGGGTTTGAAACTAATGTCTATAAAATGGCCGTGAGAATTGGAGGGACTATTTCATGGAATTTGTCACCTGTGTTGTTTGGGAAATTGAATTCGGGCAGGGTTTTGTTTTGTAAATGATTAAGTTTGCGTAGTAAACAAATTGTGTTCGAAGTGTAAATGGCAATAGTAATTTCCCAATTTTAATTTTCTTTACTATACCACATGCATTAAAAAGAGCTGATTAATTGTAAACTACACACAAAATTAGTTAAAAGACTCTAAGAAAACAGTGCTGTATTTTATCACAAAAAGCAATCCATTTCAAATTGGGCAGTATTGTTTTTAAACCTCTTTCCTAAATAAATAAAACTAAAAATACAAAAAACAAACTAAATATACAAAAAACAGCTTTCTTTACAAGGAAAGGCATTCTCTTTTAAAATATTAACACAACTTACAGTTAATTCAAACAAAATTAATTTGAAGTTTATTTCATGTTGCCGCGGAGCCAGCAAAAGCTTCAAGTTAATGGGCACCTAATGACATGAATCGCGAACGTAAATGAATCAAATTATGTGTGAAGGTACGGAACACTCATTTTAAATGGTGTTTCTGCGAAGGTTTCGAGTGTGTTTAGTAAACGTTTGTATGCAATCCTTTGTGTCGAGGCGTTTGGTGAGAATTTTCATGGGTGCTTTGTGCTACAAGTTTGGTTGATATTTTTTGTTTCGTCGAGTCGTGTAACCTCGATCGTCAACTATCTTTTTTGTAAATGGAATAACAACTACAGTTAAAACTTAGTGTTGTTCGCAAAGATACTGAATTTAAAAAGAGGTAGATGGATCATTGGCAAGGGGAAATTGATTGCCTTAAATTTGCTCAATTTTGCATTCAAATATGACATTGGACACTTAAAAGAACGTGTGTTCGAAGCATTAAATTCGAATCGCCACGCAGTACGAGTCTACCTCTTTTTTAAATAAATAATACATTGTCAGTGGTTCTACGTAAACATTTTTTCTTTATTCTCATGTCCTAATTTGTGGACAAGAAAGAAACTCTTCGTGATTAAGAAATTGAAATTAATATGAAAAATAAATACTGAAACTTATGACGCAAAAGAATTCCTTACTGAGAAGAACTAATTGATAACTTCAAGTTTACTTAATAGATGATTATGTGATGTTCTATTACATAGAAACTGCGAGTACTAAGAAAATATTCATAATGAAACTATGAATTTAAGCTAATTGACTCTGAAACCTCAGAAACATAATAGTTCCATTATTCTCTGTAATGAGCGTATGCATTATAATTTCTCAAGTCACTGCTTTTAAAGGTACTGACACCCTACTCACTTAGATCAATTGTGATGCATTAAGTAAAGAGTTTTGGAGTACAAAATGTAGTTTTTACAAATGGATGAAGTCATCATCATCATCATCCTAGCGTTATCCCGGTTGTGCACTCGCACGTGAGGGCCCAGGGTTCGCTGACCATGATCCAGAATGCGGCAGATCAGGTAATTACAGTGGAGCGACTGCCATCTGTCCTCCGTGAACCTGTTAACAGGGGAACCCTGACCAATTTTGGTTGGATTACACTTTCAGTCGCACTTTCAGTTGCAAATGGATGGAGTAATTAGGTAAATTACTGAACTAATTTTGATGCGTATACATACATATGCATACCATAATCTGAGCATTTGTAGTCCAGTGCACAGCCAGCACAAGTATTTTTATACTTAAAAGGAGGCCACTTGCTGAAGAAATACGTTTGTTAAAGGTAAATACATATTTTTGATTTGATGATAGCCTAGGCTATTTTCAATGTCAATAGAATAAGTACAGAGATCACGCTGTTTTGGAATGTATCTCTTCACCAACGGCACAATACAAATACTTAAGAAACTTAAAAGGTTACAGGGCGCATTGGCAGTTGAGTCATTTTGTATCATCGAGTCTACACAGATGAAGTCGCGCGCAATAACAGGTGTTAAATAAAGCCGCGTGTCCATAATCGTATTTTGACATTATGATGTGTCATAGGTAGGTACGCTGTATTAGCCATAACGCCGTTAGCACACTACCGCGGTAAAATTTCGGTAATACACAATGAATCTGAATAAACTATATACTATAAATACTATTTGTATCCTAGATATAAGTTCTTATGAGAATAAAGTTCTTTAACCTTAAACGACTGATGAAGTGTCATACAACATTTGCAATTTTACATGTTGTATGACGCTCCATCAGTCGTTGATTTCATGTAATTGCATTTTTGTTACTGGCGAACCACCTCCTTTCGCACGGATGCCGTGGTACCGTCATGTCAGTTTCGCCGCTAGCAGAGAAATGACGTGATTTGTCTTTTTTGACAGAATATCAGAATATATAGAAAAGATTACATGATCAGTGTAAATATTGCCATGGAACAAGGTGGTGCAGGTAGGAACTAGAAAATTATAACTGAAATAAGAAGCTATCCTGAATTATATTTACCAAGGCCATTTATTATTTATTAATCCATATTATAATAATTTATATGAGAAAATGAAGATTAATAATAATATCCTCCTAGCCGAATTTCGACTACGGCGGCCTATCTCAATAGAGATTAGCCAACTGCGCGAGACATATTAAAGTGCACAAGTGTGTGCGCAATACTCAGGTGCACTCTCTGTTCCTTTCACTCTCATAATTCGGTGAGACGGCAGTCCGACATGACCGTAGAGAGATCAGGCGCAGGACCAACGGCTTAACGTGCTTTCCCAGGCAAGTTGGTGGTGTTAACACCACCAACTTCCTGACTCCGGAGCTGTGTCTGAGAAATTTCAAGACAGAAAAACCCAAACACTCTCGGCCCGACCCGGGACCTCGTGGATAATACCCAGCGTGCTGACCACTAGACCAACGAGGCAGTCAGAAGAATAATAAAAAGAAGTAGCGTGGCGAAAAATTACGAAAACAAGCTTGAATGGTGAGTTAATGGTAATGTCAAAATGGCGAATTACTGTATGTAAAAGCGACCGCTTCAATATCGCCAAAATTTCGCGTTTTCGGATCGCGAATCGCTTCTGCGGTTCACCGCGGTCGGTGTGCTAACGACGTAAGACACCCTGCCACCCTAGAGCGGCTGTCATCAACTGTCATCATCTTACATGCATAGTGTGCTCTTAGCCTACACTGGCTGTTCTTAGGCTCCGTGCAGATGGTCGCACGCCACGCCCTTTGGTCTCGCACGAACGAAGGTTGTCGGTGGCCACTGCAATTGACACTCATTTGCTAGATCCTTTGACAAATGTTTTGAAATTAGATATTTTATTTGCTATGCCATGATTTTAAGGTCTTAAAGTGCACATAAGTAGGCAAATGTATTTAGCTTGCAAGCAGACGTGCAAATTTTAACTTTTATTAGAATCATTACAACTAATTTGTCTTATAATCTAGGAACTCTTTGACATTTTAAAAACAATGCAAAAGTAGCCATTCAGTTAGTTTCCGTTTAAAAGCAAGACCCCTTTAACCTTTTATTCGTCAAATGGTAGCGTGTCGCGAACACTGAGTCGAGTGGCCGCTACTCGCTTCACGTGTGCGGCTAAAATAATGTAAACAGCTTGTCGCTAGCCTCCGGCAGGCCTGTGTATCTTCCCGCGTAGGTAGCAAAAACGTACCTCGCGCGGCGACCCATTGGTAAGGGACTAAACAATTTGGGTGTCGCTAGCCGGCAGTGACACGCTCCCGCGTTTTATTCACCGGCAGTGCGCGACACTAAGTTGCTGGTTGGATGAGCGTGAATAAAGTCCTAGAAAGATGCGCTAGATGGCGTAAGTAGCTTCTTGTGGTAGTCAACCCTATCGCGTTGCGTGATAGTACGTCACTGAATAGGTTTAGTGTATTATGAATCATATTCCAGAGTTATTAGAATGAAATTATCTTGCAATGAATTTCTGTAGGTGTCTACACGAAAATGTGCTTGAGTGTAGTACTAGTACTTATTCTGTGCCTCCGGTGACTGTGGTCGGTGGCCCATCTGCGCAGAGCCTTAATATTACTCAGCCTATTGTGTGCCTCGATCCACACTGTGTACTGCCTTTTATCAAACTCAAGGAACGAGAAGCTTTTAACTGAGGAAGTGCTACGAATTGTTGGGATGCGGGATTACTATGCGGTAAGGAATGAAGCCATTTCTGACCGTTTAGCACGACAAGGTAATGGCCATTCGAAAAGAGACTTAGCTTGAATAGAATGTAGGTTAACTTATGTTCTTTTAAGTTCAATTTTTCAAAATGTCAGATAGAAAGATTTTTCTTCGAACAATTTAATACGTTTTATTTAAAATGACTATGATTAGAAGTGTGTCACTAATAGATGACGGCATCTTAAAATCAGTTGTGTTGTATTAATCGATCGACGAATATTTCTCATTTGACTTGAAAAGACAGCCTTTAGTACTTAAGGCACAGATTACTAGAATTCTTATGGCTACTTTATTATTCTATCAAAAGAAGTTGCTACGTAAGTTAATGCAATTAAAGTGCAATGAATCAATGATATGGTGCTTTGTTTCATTTAGTAAAAAGAATGAAATTAAAATCTAAGAAAGAAAGATTTTAATTGTGAACTCATATTTATTAAAAGGTAAAGTGAATTTTTGACAATAATCAGGCATATGTTTTACAATGTGCAGTAAGTAATGAGCTTAATCAAAGAAAGTCAAATTATGATATACACTAACATAAACTTTCAAAAAGATCTGACGCTACTTAACAATAAACAAATACAAATACTGAATTTCAAGTAAACTGATACTTGAAATATTTGAGAGAAACACTTTTTTTTTCAACGAGTTTTGCAAGGCTTTCGGAAATATATCGCATACTCGAAGTATTTCGTTGTAAATATAAAACGAATCTCAACCGCACCTGCTATAATTGCGGATCCACTAAAATATGGGACCAACGTCGTCAAGGGCCCTTCAATTTTTTCCTCGAGGTCCCTTTGGTTAGTATCGAGCGCTGAAATGTTATAAATTAATTTGATTTCGTGCTTTTTGATTGGTAGCTAGGTAAAATATTTTTCTTGGTAATAATGTTACAATTTATTTTTATTTTGCTTCGAGATTATTTTAAAAGCTTTTTGCATAATAGCGCAGCATTAGTATTACCAACAGGTACTAAGTAAGGATCGTTATGGTAAGATACGTACCTATACTTGCCTGCGTCTATAGACACGCATTGTAATAACACCTTGAAAAGTATTAATCTACGTTATGTGATTATGTGTTATCTCTACTATACGTTTTTTTAGACGCAAAATTATTTTGTACTGTCATTGATGTGTAATTTAAACCCTAAAGGCGAACTCTCTCTACTAAGGGTTTTTATTTAAAAAAAAATTAAATGCATATCCGCAACCTCCTCATAGTTGAGGTGAGGTTTCCCAGCAGTGGGCTCTAATCGGCTGACTTTACCGCAATCTCACCTGATGGTAAGATATGCACAGAGTATTTGACCCAAATGACCCAAAAGCTGGCCAAAAGTCGGCAGAACGAAATTAAGATCTTGTCAGTTACACTCTCTCTCCAGTCGGTCCCTCTTTACTGAGGATCGTGATTACTCGAGCTTCTCAAAGGGATGATTTGCCTCCATCGATTCCAGTCTGCAGCAGCCTTCACCATATGGTAGAATTTGGATGGTCTATTTCACTACCCGGTTATAGTTAAGGCCCCAAAGAATGTTATACTTACTGCAATTTTTAATCACGACTGTCTATAGTCGGGAAAGACTGTCTAGAAAGAATATCTGTCAGTCATCATTTGAACGCGTTGATAAGTTAGTGAGTTATTTCACTAAGTTGGTGCGAAAATCATATTCGATATTTTTCTTAAGGAAGTTAATGAATTCTTAATGTTTTTAATCGAATCAAAATATATGATATATTTTGATTAATAGGTTGAAAAGGTTGCGAAATAATTTTTGCCAGCTTTTTGGGTCAAATACCCCTCTGTGCGACAATCTGGTATATTATTTGATGAATTGGTAGTAAAAACACATAGATCGAAGACATTTCTCAAGATAGAACAGAACTAAAGTATTCACCACCATTATGGCGGTCTGTTCCCGCACTATCGCTCGACAACAGTCTTAGAAAGGCAAAATAAAAGACTGAAAACGCGGTTCAAACGAAATTTACCCGATGTTATACTCTATAAGACTACTTATTCTCTTTTACGTACACTAATATGGCAGTAGTGGGAGCCTGTGGGAGTGAAAGCGATTATATATATATATATAATCGCTATGATTTGGAAAATCGCTTCACGACCCTGTCTCTGCTACGTTTCGTTTATTCTGGAGTCAAGAATAAACCCGCAAAAACGATTTGTATAAAACTATGTGTTTTTCAAATATTCTACTATAAAATTTTTAGCAAAGATCCGGAAAGAACAGGAATTTACGTTTAAAGTCACAAGATGTACAGTAAGCCCTCAGCGACAAGCGCGCGAGAGCCGCACGGGACCGGTGCGATTACCGGGAATGGGCCTGTAATGCCGTTTGCGTCCCGCGGGCCGCTTTCAAGTTCCGCCATCTGATAATTTTGTTCTACCTCCTTTTGACAATTTTCGTGGCTATTCAAATTTCAGTCACTATAGTACCGCCCGTATAACGTTCATTTTAAAATTAGACATACACTGGTCTGCAAAAGTCAGTAACGCACTTTTAAAATAATATATTTAAAATAATAACTCTCAAAAGATTTTTTTAAAATAAAAAGTTTAAGAGAAAAAAAATTTAAATACTTTTACTTAGTTGAAAGTTTCTCCGAGAAAAGTCTTATTAACAAAATTGGTATGACACCACATGAAATTGCTGTTTTTGTGTACCAAGACTATAGGCTGTAATAAGTGCTCGAGGAGGCAATACCAAATAAAATTGAAATAAATCCAAAAAATTGCTGCTGAATGTTGGGAGAGTTTTTTTTGTCAGATGCTATAAAATTATTATTCTATTCTTATAGTTTTAACTAAAAACACTAGTATCTTAGAAAGGTTATGATATTTTTATATAAACTCTCATCTTTTGTTGAATTAAAGTTTAGGATAAAATGCAATTTCAACAGTGATAAGAGAAATTTAGTTTTTTACAATCTAGAAATAAGATTTACACTTCATCATCCGACACCAAACAAAATAATTAAGAAAACATTGTTCTTAGAAATAGCATCTTACTATATACTTCTCTCTAATTTGTTCTTAGAAATAGCATACTATCTATATACGTTGTTAATCAGCCAATGTATCATTATTTCACTCAAATGTTCATGTGAATAAAGTTAAGCAAAGGCAATTTACTCTTGTGTAGAATAAGAATAATTCTCAAAATAGCAGTCCAGCTAATCCATCTCGCTCCATTGTTAAAAACCTACGCAGTACATAATCTTGCTCCAAATTCACTCCCGTACACTTATCTTAACAATAGGTACCTACAACAAAAAGAGAAACAAGGGAATACTTTTGCTTTCATCCGAACGATCTCAATATAGTTTAATTATTTATCAAAGCTTCTTGGGAGGCAGTGGTTTCCTACCCGTTGATCTTAAATTTTAATTAAATGGAGAGATTGCCTTTATAATGCAACAGCATCTGACTGCCTCGTTGGTCTAGTGTTTAGCACGCTGGGTACTTTCCACGAGGTCCCAGGTTCGAATCCCGGGTCGGGCCAAGAGTGTTTGGGTTTTTCTGTCTTGAAATTACTCAGACACAGCTCCGGAGTCAGGAAGTTAACACCCCCGTGCCTCGGAAAGCACGTTAAGCCGTTGGTCCTACGCCTGATCTCTCTACGGTCATGTCGGATTGCCGTCTCACCGAATTATGACAGTGAAGGAACAGAGAGTGCACCTGTGTATTGCGCACACACTTGTGCACTATAATATGTCCTGCGCAGTTGGCTAATCTCTGTTGAGATAGGCCGCCGTAGTCGAAATCGGCTAGGAGGACATCATCATCAATGCAACAGCAACTACATACAACGAACATCCCCTTGAGCTTGTATAATAACCATAAATCTTGATACAGTAAGAACGTTTTTCATTGTCAGTAAGACTAAAAGTAAAACAAAAAATAATGTTATTATTAACGTAAACTGACGCAGATAAATGATTGCAATACGTACTTATTTAAAACTTAATTAATGGTGCCTACTTAATATTCTCGATTGTAATACCATTCAATTTATCTAAATCACTTTTCGTATTATTTATTACACTTTCTAAATCTGGCTTTGGCTAAAAGAAATTCATCGTATCTAATTCATTATCCTCGAAATACCTGAAAACTCCGTCTGCCTTGGGATTTTCAGGTTTCTTAATTATAAAGCTTAGTGCTCATAAAGCTTGCCGGAGACGCAACGTGATTTCGAACGCTCTGAATTCCTTGCACGATGAGGTATACATTTGCACCCCAAAAACAGATTTTATTACGTAAAGAATAGAGTCTTAAGGTCAACATGTATCGTCCGACGTGCGGCCGTGTGTAGTTACATACTTTGTAGCAATGAGAGCGCTTACATTGTGCTAATAAATGTTCTAAAGTATCTAAAGCATATTTATTATGTTTTCGTTATACCAGTGCAACGAGACTCACGACAGACCGATCTAGTTATTAGCGATCTAGCAATTAGCGATTGTAATTGCGACCAGCGAAAGACCAACTCTTCTAACTATATATAGATTTCAACCCAGACTTTTTTTACTGTCGGCATTATTTTATTCTAATATGATTGCAGTTTTTAACTGTATGAGTATACCTTATGGGAATTAAACAAATGACAAGATAAAATAGAATTAAAACATAATATTGAGCTATTTAATTCAAACAATTAGGCTTACCTTCGGCCAATGAGTTACAAATGAGTTAAGATAATAATTTTATGTGTTCTTATTGTTATTTACTTATGTTAACTTTAAGATCTTAAAATATTGTATAATATATTCTGATAACTAAACTGTCTGATTTCTGATTTTCTACGCCACCATTCTGTATAAGCCTTTACAGAACTGTAAGAAAATCTGAACAACATTTTGCCTCTAATAGATAAGACCCGATGGGAAGTTTGCAAATCTTCTCGAAACTCAACGTTTGATAACTTGCTCAAATTTAATTCCACTTCTGAAAAGGCAAAACTGTTTCATTTCAATTCAAAACGTGAACAAGCTTTACAAGTGGAACTTCTAAACCTTTAATGAATAGATCATGTTAAAGGAACCGAAAGTGACGATTAAAATTGACAACAAAACTGAAATGTATAGCCTTTCATTTAATAGACAAATAATTACAAAATTCTTTTTCATCTCAACTGTTCGGAAAGTTGAACTTTCATGTGTAGATAGCCGGGTGGGAAATAGCTTTTCCCTCCTACTTTATACTTCTACTATTGAATAAAAGGCCACTATCTGGAGTATCGATAGTTATTGCAATAGTCAGAGCTGTATCAGCTATCGATATTGATTTTAATATTGATCTTTGATACTATCGATAGTATTGCTATTTATATTAACGGAGCTATCGATACTATCGACATTCTATCGATACTATAGCTTTTACATCAACTATCGATAGTCTTTCGATACTATTGCTTTTGCCTAGGCTATCGATAGTCTATAGATACTATCAAAATTCTATCGATACTATTGCTTTTGCCTCAACTATCGATAGTCTATTGATATTTTATCGATACTATTGCTTTTGCCTCAACTATTGATACTATCGATAGTCTATTGATACTATTGCTTTTGCCTCAACTATCGATAGTCTATCAATACTATCGATATTCATTCAACTACCGAGTTTATCGATACACTATTTCTTTCCTCACAGTCGAAATGAATAATAGTATGTTTAATTCGGTTGAAAGCACCCATTCCACTCTCGAGCTATTCGCTCTCACTTCGTTCGAGCGCCAGAAACTTCTCGAGTGGAATGTTCACTTTCGGCCCTTGTATAACAATCTACTATTTTAAATATAATTACAATTAATAAGTAAAAAGTAGAATACCGAGTGCAGCGAGGGATTTTCGCTCGCCCAAAACAAAGACATCTGTATCCCCGAGGAGAATTCTCTACTTGTCACACGTTCTGCGAGACAATAAAAAAGAGATACTAAAAATACTTATTTTTCTTTGATTTTTGTGGAAGTAGGTTATAAAAAATACCAACAAATTTCGTCACTCAAAATTTTAACGAAATATTAGTTAGTAAGTACTAGTGTGGTCTTTTAAAAATTTATCAGGCCTACGAACTCTCTTTCGAAACTTAAATCACTTTACCTCCCATGCCATGGGGCGTATTGAAATTTCATACAACATTACGTTCCTTGGGATGCAAAGACTCACTTTGAGTCAGGATTGCATGACGTGTAATTGAATATTGCCGAGTGGATGGTGTGAAAATTAATTCCATTATTCGAAAAGACATATTAGAAACGATACAATAAATATATGTATAAATAAATATTGGACAACGTCACATACATTGCTTAGATCCCAAAGTAAGTAGTTTAAGCACTTGTGCTAAGGAAATCTGAAACAACGGTGGTACCACAACACCCAGACCCGAGACAATATAGACAATCAGAATTTCTATATTGACCCGACCGGGAATCGAACCTGGGACCTCAGAGATGGCGACACCTTGAAAACCGGTGTACGAGCCACTCGGCTACGGAGGTCGTCAATACAAGGAGGTAAAATGTTTTCTTAAAACAACAAAAATAAATAACGTCAAGCTACCTCCATCTACCTCTTAATTTAGATGTAATTTCACGCCAACAAAAATATTTAGGTAAAGGAATCGGATACTAGTACGTCAGCAATTAGTGAATGAGCTGGGTCTGTGAGGGAGTTTAATTTCTGACCCCAAACGTTTTAATTAAAGGCACCCGTCTGAAATGAAATAGGCGGCTATTTTGAAGAAATAATTAATAACAGATTTTGGCGGAAAAACACTTTCTTTTTCTAAAATACCATGTTACATTTCTAAAGTTAGATAGGAAAATAAGATTGAAAAAGTTTTTCCGGGTAAATATGTTAAAACTTAGGTGTATAGTAAGTAATCGTGTTTTTTGATGTTTATTGCCTTTTTTAAGTGGATTTGTTTGATTCTGATGCTAACCATTCTAAAATTATAAATATTTCAAATTGAGCTTTCTCAGCAACATACGATATTTTATTTAAATTAATTTCTTTGCAACGTTACTCGTGCCTTAAGAGGAAGTGAATTAAAAAACATTTTATTTGTTTATATATTGAAATGCAGCCATTTTAAAACATGCTTTTCATGATCTGATTTTCTTATTACTTGTCGATTATTACTGCAATACAGATTTTCATTTAAATTACTCTGGAAATAGTTCGTCAAAAGACACTTGATCAAGAAACACCCCCAAGTTCTTCACAACTGCAGTGCTCAGAGACCGGCAAATATATGGACCCACCTCGGCTACGATGTCTTTCCAAACCTCGTTCAGAAGGTTGTTGATTTGGTCACCTAGAATAAACGATCATTTATTTGAGTTTGTCTGAGGACAGCACTAAAGTGTAAAAACC
This sequence comes from Pyrausta nigrata, assembly GCA_949316185.1. NCBI lineage: Eukaryota > Metazoa > Arthropoda > Insecta > Lepidoptera > Crambidae > Pyrausta > Pyrausta nigrata. The sequence goes on from OX438947.1 coordinate 7,238,572, forward strand.
TAACTCTTTAATAATAAATAACATAAGTAAACATGGTAATGGTAAGTCCACGAGAGCTACTGCCGTCAAACTGTTGCACAGTTTGGCAGATTTCACATGTTTGCAAGTGTGTTTGTAGTGTTTATTGTGAAGAATAAATAAGTATAAATAAAATCGGCTACGGTTATCAAACCATACCTAATATCAAGTTATTGTGTTCGCAATACACAGATGCAACCTTCACTCTGATAGTTCGATGAGAACGCAATCCTATATGACCGAAGAGAGATCGGGCACAGGACCAACGGCTTAATGTGCTTTCTGAGACGGGGTGTAACAACAGTAACTTACTGACTAGACAGAAATAGCTTCTGGCTTGTTTCAAGATAAAAAACTTGGGTTAACGCCTGAGGTTGAAGTTGTCTACCAAAAAAGGACATGAGAGGGAAGGAATTCATCCACTAGACTTTGATTCGAGCCATGAAATTGGCACCTCATCGGCGGTAAATGTTTTCACATTCTCCTCCCACTATTCTCGTCTCCGAAGGTGGTAAAATAGCGTTATTTATAAGACTCACTATTTACTTAACAACACCTTCTCGGCAAAGATCAACAAACCCACCCAGAATCGACTCAGTTAATTTATCATAACTCCTAACTGATTTATGGTCGATTACGCAAATTCACGCGTTACAAACATGTTATTTGTCCATCTACATGTCCACTCATGCTCGTAAATTAACCAGTTTTATTGTTATCGGCTCACAAATGCCCCAAGCGACAATCTATCATAAATTTTTCGGCCTTTTTTTCGACCATTGTGTTTAGAATGTCTGTAAAACAAGTCTGTTAGGGCGAGGGCCAAAGTTTACCGAACCTTTTTCCGTATGCCTAAAAATTGTTGGGTCTTACAGCTGATGAAAATGTTAAAAAAGTTTAAGCTTTTATTTGAATGTTATTGATGACGTTAAAATAACTAAAAAGTTTATCTATCTAATCTATCTATTAACTAAATACCATTTAAGTATATCCTCGAAAAAGTTCTATCGTCACTCGTTTTTAGAATAATATTGAATTAAACGCTAAAACACACGACACTCTACACTTAAATCAAAATCATGCAAAAGACTTATTATTATTTTGACAATATTATTTAAATTCTAGAGGTAGGTAAGTATATTGAAAATATTTTGATTACTTATAATAAAAACTATACAATCGATATCTGTGTCAAGTTAGAGACGTGTTCAACAAATCTAATTAAAGTCTGATGTAAGGTCGTCTGAAGCACAAATATATTCTAATAGAATCGACCCCTAAGCCCTAGGTGACCCAATTGGTTTGAATAAACATAATTAATAGTTTTGCAAATTCATAGTTTGGCGTATAAGCTCCTTCTTGTAACGTTTAATTATAAAATGGTTACGAAATAATTTCCCTTCTCCGAATAATTAAGCTGATTAAACTTATTCTGGTACTAAAGTATGTTAATTTTGTTTGTACGTCTCAATTCGGTCTATGAAAATATGCTTCGTTATAATTGTTTACTTTACGAATTCAGGCTCTTAGTTATATTTTTTTCTAATGATGTAACTTTTTTGCAGCATTAAGTTTTTTATATCTATGTATATCTCTATAACATAATGATCAAACTGTCTTCTGAACGTTAGTTCTCTGAAAAAATGTATTTTAACAATAAGACCGCTTTCACCTTAGAGCGCTTTCATATTTGGGCGACTTTAGCAGCGCGGCGGCAGCGCGACTTACGCGCGACAGTCGCGCTGCCGATGATTTTATACTATACACGACAGCGCGGCAGCAGCGTGGCAGCGGCGCGTAAGTCGCGCGGGTCCGTCCCACTATACCCATTATCCATTGCAGTGGTAATACTATCCCCGTATTAACACTGAAATGGTGTAGTGGGACTGACCTAGTCACGCGACCGTTGCGCTGCTAATGTAAAGGCATCCGCTGCTGCCGCGATGCTGACGCTTTAATGTGAAGGCACACTTAGTGCTTTAAATCGCGTCCGCGATAAATGATTTTAAATTTTATCATACTAACCAACTTGTTTATCTCCCAGCAAATTCTCTAGCCTGAAGATAGCCTTCTCTACCTCGTACTTGATATCGTGTTTCGTGATGTTCCAGTGTATTTTCCCGTCCGCCCCCGTCACCTCTTCATACCACATCTTGACACGTAGGTCAGTGTTTTCTGTGGAAATGTATTTAGGGTTTAGTCCTCGTTGGTTTAGTCAAACCAACTAATACCTGTAGCCTGATACTTGTATATCATTTTCAAGACCCTTTTAATAATATTTTGGGGGCCTTCAAAATCAAATTATACCGATTTAATTGTCCCTGTCAATGTAAAAAGTATCGTCTGTTGTTAACTAATCTAAACTAGTTCTCCTAATTTAGTTTTTATGGATTACTGTCACTTGAAATGCCGGATAAAAGCTGTGCCATTTTTTTGATTTATTAAGGCATATCCTAAGTAGTTAAAAATACTACAAGGGCAATAAAAATACAAAATCCAATGCCTAACGACTTACAACTACTGAAATATAGCTGTAGAAGCACTACGCGTCGAGATTTTAAACAAAATATTTAGGATATGTTTACTTATTCGATGGCTTTCAAAAAGACGTTTCATTGTCTTTAAGACGTCCATTTTAAAAGAGGTATTGCCTCTAGTTGCTGTTTTGGTGCAGATCTTGATGTCTCCTTAAAGTTTAATAAAGAAACAAGCTTTTATATTAAACTTGCTCTTAAATTGATAGACCGCAAAGTCGTCGCATTAGGATACAAAAATAAGTAAACTTTAATAAATAATAATAATCACAGAATATTATATTTTTATAACTTAAGCAATTATTTTGCAAGTTTTTACGAAATTAAATTAAATTTCACTTACAAAAATTAATCGACTGTGTCATCCGGTAGGACTCGAACCCACATCCCTTCGCTATCCGGGCGAGTGCTCTTACCAACTAAGCTACTAATACTAATCACAGAATATCATAACACTTACTCAGTTTTATAGATGATTCTCCGTTCGATTTTATTGGTATTATCATTAATTTTCCAGAGAGCTCGTAGTTATTTGTGACATCCAAATTAACAAGCGCTTCTGTAGTTATTATTTTTTTGTCAAAATCGAATCTGAAAACAATACATTTCTCATCACAAAACCTGACAATATTATCGTCTAATTAGAACCGTCTTCTAAGAAAGCAATTCGTTTTAATCAATTTAATGTAATGAAAAGTAAATCTTGATTTTAAAACGCGAATTAATTTTACTTTATCCAACATTTTAAATAATTCATTTTAATTTATTAACCACCTTATGTTTCAACAAAAGGTTTGTCAATACCAAAAGGGAGTCTACCTACCTAAAACCGACTTAGTATACCTAGCTACCGGTCATGGGTTAATCTAGAAGAAAATTTCTTCTGAAATAGACAGACACACTATGTATCGCATGGTTTACAATAGCGTTGGTCCCTTGTGTTGACATTTCTGGTGATAATTTATTGGTGTGCGCACACACATATTTTTATTGCATGTGGCGAATTAAATTTTAATGTAGTATGGAGTTTGCAAAATGTGACCAATTTACTTGGTGACAATTTCTATGATAAAGAAATGTGTATTCGATCTTCCATCAAGGTGTAAATTTTATTTTTGTTGTTTCGTAAATGCATTAATATGGGTTACTAGACGGAAAACCTCACCTGCACAGAACTTATATTCTACGCTTGGTCTGTCCAAGTAAAATAAAAGTAAAGTTAGCCTATATAGATCCCACTGCTGGACTAAGGCCTCACCTCAACTATGAGGAGGTACGAGCCATACTACACCACGCGGGCTCAGTGCGGATTGGTAAAGGAGTTCTGTAAGGCAAGTGACTACTGTACTGTCTGATATTATCAAGCCGCCCTAGGGCCTCAGACTAGGCTTAACGACTAATATTAACAGATATTACACGGGACCAACTGCTTAACGTGCCTTCCGAAGCACGGAGATGCTTGTCATGGACGTCACTTAAAATGGTCAGAATGGTCTGTCCAAGTATTTACTTTATAGCATCCTTCATCCCACCCAAAGCCAACTGAAGGCAAATGTTGGAAATTGTGCCGAATCACAGCGAGGTTTTCACTCCATTACGTCTATTGTGCCCATTGAATCACGGCTGCTCCTAATTATTTGAACGCCCTTTACTTGAGGTCTTTCATAATATTGGCGATAATTAAAAGGCCCGGCTAATTGTCCATGAGTCATGACTCCGTCGTTAGTCGCACATAGTTCATTAAGGGACAGCCCGAAAATAACAGTTAAATCATTCAGCAAGATCAACATTTTAAATGCATATAACTATGTTTTAAAAAAGATCAAAAATTTTAAATGCGTATAACTAAATTCAATCAAATTTCACTTACAAAAATTAATCGACTGTGTCATCCGGTGGGACTCGAACCCACGTCCCTTCGCTATCCGGGCGAGTGCTCTTACCAACTAAGCTACGGAGGGCGTTAGTCAGTAGACAAATTTTTGCAAGTGCTCGCTACGCCAGTGAGCCGGCGTTCGATTTCATAAATACTTGGGGAATGTATCCAATGAAAATATTTTTACAAATATTTAACCATCATTACATATAACTATTTAAAAAAAAACTTTTCTTGTACATAGACTCGTCAGGAGCACTTATACATGTCCCACCATAGATATAACCCAACCACTGCGTCGGGACAATTTTGAGCTAGTGCCGAGAAGAAGCAGCGCAAGAAACTCGAACTTGTCATAGCCTCTTAACAGTTTTACAAAATTTGTGTTCTAACTATTCTTAAAATAAAACTTAATAGTTGTTTTAAGGGTTTCGTTCTCCTTTTAAGTATAGGGTTTAGGTAACTTTTAAACGCCACGTTGATCAGTAACATAACGAGCGGTCATAAATAAATAATTACAAGGTAAAAAGAAGTCACTTTTTAATTATAAAATAAGTCAGCCTATTAGATCCCACTGCTGGGAATAGGCCTCACCTCAACTATGAGGAGGAACGAGCCATACTTCACCACGCGGGCTCAGTGCGGATTGGTGGAGGGGTGTATGTAAGGCAAGTGACAAACCTTACTGTCAGAAGTTATATAAGCCGCCCTTGGGCCTCTGACTAGGCTTAACGACTAATACCACAGATATTAGCCGGGACCAACTGCTTAACGTGCCTTCCGAAGCACGGAGATGCTTGTCATGGACGTCACTTAAATGGTCGGAATGGTCACCCATCCAATCACGACCGCGCCGTGGGTTGCTTAACTTTTGGTATCACTACCAAAGCGCTGCCGCCACTGCGCCACAAGCACCTTCATAATTAAGATTAATTAAAAAGTGACTTCTTTTTACCTTGTATAATTAATAATAATTATTTTTATAACTTAAGCAATTATTTTGCAAGTTTTTACGAAATTGAATTTAATTTCGCTTAAAAAATTAATCGACTGTGTCATCCGGTGGGACTCAAACAGTCGTCCCTTTGCTATCCGGGCGAATGCTCTTACGAATTCAGTCTTACTCTTACAGTCAGCCGACGAATTTTCGTAAGTGCTTGCTACGCCAGTGAGCCGGCGTTTGATTTCATTAATACTTGCGGAATGTACCCGATGGAAATATTTTTACCAATATTTGACCAACGGTTAAGATTAATTGTACAATTAGTGATACGGCCTATTTAACACTGATTTACAGTTAAATTGATACAGTGATTACAAATATCATAATAACCATAAGTATTCATAATCAAATTCAATGCGTTGCATTTGTGATCATGACAAACCAATGTAAACAAGTGTAGCTATACTACATACCGTTTCTTCAATTAGAGCGTTACAAAAATCTAAATAAAAATTCAGCTGAGTACATCGCGAGCGCTACGAATGAAAACGCACAACTTTTTTCGTAGTCGGCCTACGAATGACTACGCTTGCTACGAAAATTCAAAACGATTCTTTGCATGGTGTTATAGTAAAATATTTTACTCTATATTTTGAGATTTTTCAGAAGTTTCATTTTTGGGCTATGTGTCCTGAAACAGCGCCAGTGAAAACAGATTTGCACTAATTTTAGCAATGTTTTGGTGATATGATTGGTAAAATATCAAAGTTGTTAATCGTATGAGACTAAGTACGAATATGTTATCTGTCTATGATTATGTTATAAAATTTTTTTAGACTTAGTGACCTTTACAACGTAGAACGGTTTAAATCTATACTAATATTCCGCCACTGATTCAACTTTCTGCATCTCCAAGCGGTTGACTGGTAGAGAATGCCCTAAGGCATTAAGTCCGCCAATTGTACAACTTATAGTGCAATAAAGTTTAAATAAATAAAAAATAAATATTATAAAGAGGAAAGATGTGTTTGTTTGTTTGTTTATTTGCATCGAATAGGCTCCGAAATTACTGGACCGAATCAAATTAAATATGGCACAGAGATAGTTTGAGACACTGGGAAGGACATAGGCTACTTTATGTCGCGATATAAACTCATCAGGGGGGTGAAATGGAGGATGAAAATTTGTATGGAAAACCCGACTTTTAACGCGGGTGAAGTCGCGGGGAACTGCTATAATTTATACTTTGTAAAAATTGTTTCCAAGTAAACCAATTCTTCACGCAAACTCTGAGCCATTAACCTTTTAAAACCGATAACTTTCAAAGAAATATTTTTTACATAGTAATACGAGTAAAAGCAGAACTTTGATTTTGTTTTCGTTCTAAAAGTAAATGAGTAAAAAGTTTTGAAATCCATTTTTGATTATAAAAAGTCGAAACTAACAAAATATTAACGGGTACCGAAACAATGAATAAGAATACTGATGAAATAAGAAAGCAAAATGATGCTATACAAACATCCATGGAATTTCTCTTAAAGGAGAACTCAGAACTGAAAGAAAAAATGAAGAAGATAGAAAATGAGCAACGTGATAGCGCCGCATACATTCATATGCTTGAAGACAAGATCGAGGGACTAGAACTACAAAATAGATGTACCAGTGTGGAAATACGTAACGTCCCTGTATCCAAGACTGAGAGCAAGGACGACCAACTAGAGGTGTTCATGAAAATATCGACCACCCTGAATGTAAACGCGTCTGCATTAGATGTCTGCGATATCTTTCGAATTAATTCTAAATCACCAACACAGAAGCCCATCATATGCAATTAAAGCAGTGTACTACTCAGTGAAAAACTGTTGAAATGCTTAAAAATCTTCAATAACTCCCACAAGGGAAACAGATTTAACACGGAACACAACACACACACCCACACACACACACATACATATATACACACACTTTCTTCGGCTGATCTTAGAAATTAATTGATAAACATCTAATTATTATTATTTTTTTTTGTTTCTTTTTTAGTAAAGAAAATGCCTGCCTGTAATGCCGGTGGAGGGCGCTAACGACTGTCATACAGTTTTTAAAAAAACTAGTACAGCTGTTAACGTTTCAACCGTATCTTATTATTGTGTATCCAATACTTTGTACCTATTTTAAGATACCAGATGTAACAATTTGTACCAATAAACTTATTATTATTATTATTAATAGGTACCTCAGTATTCAGTATAGTTACGTTAACGTCAATTGAGTTAACAATATGGTGTCTGTAATGTCTGTGATTTGCTATTACATAGCAGAGGTAATTAAATGACTTGCAGTTACAAAATAATAGTATTAGGTGCAATGACACTGCTCATTAATGAAAAAAACATTACGTCCTCCAAAACGGAAGTCATTAATGAAGTGATTTTACTATACGTATAACATTTCCAGGATAGTACCTACCAGAAACAATAAAATGTACAACCCTATGTTTTTTTTGGTGGCTGGTTGGCAAAAAAACGTATTGAGACCGCCTCTATTCCCTACGAATTAAAAGCTGTTTACGTAGTTCAGGTGGATAACCTGATGTGATATTTGCGTTTTGTTTGTCATGGATGTTAAAATGAACTTATGGTATAATATAGTCGCCATAGCACAAGCTCACGCTTAGTTCGGGGCTAGCTAATTGGTGTGTTTGTTAAAACAGTCTAAAATTACTAACAATTTTGTTATTGCTTACCTTAAATTCTCTAGATCCATCCCCGAAAGGCCGTAGAACTGGTTGTTCTTGAAGACCAATTTTAACCCATTTTCATTGGGAATGTATACCGTCATCACATCTACATACACTGGGTCCAACGATGGCAGGTTTCTACCTGGGTCACCCAGTGAAAATCGCTGGATTGATTCTCTTGCCGATTTTAGTGCGCACTCATTCATTTGTGGATCATTTCTTGAACACGATGTTATGTAATCGGCTGTAATAAGTTTTAAAGTTGCATACTTTAGTTTCTTACAATAGGGACAGTTAATACATTTTCAAATATTTTCAAGATAGTCTCCACAAAACGCATTGATGAAAAAATTCCTTCAGTTTGTTAGTAAACGCAGTCCATTGGATGCATTGAAACTTCATACCAAAGACACAACACTACTTGGAATTTTTCTTAAAAATAAGAGGTAAAATGAATTAGTATTTAGACAGTTAAACTAAAAGCATTTTATCTATATCTAAAAGAGTGAATATGACCATCAATATCTACAACTTTTACTGTAGGGTCATGATCGAAATTTAAAAAAAAAAAACTGTTGCTTATTACAAATGATTCTGGCACCGCAATGACAATGTTTAAAGAGCAGATGTTTCCTTATTTTATGATTTTGGTTATAACTTAGAGTATTTAAATTCACCCCATAATATTCACCCCGATGAATATGAAGACTTTAAACTACCACACTGCATACGTATTATATTTAATGGGATAAACATTAATTCCTTATTAATAAAACAGGTCACACAGCTTCCCTTTCACGTTACAAAAGTACTACAGCTGAAAAAATAAGTTTGAATCAGCAAAAAGTCCCTACCAAAAAACAGTCCAATCTAGCAAAACGCGACCTAACCCTCGAAATGCGACAAAGTTTACTTACGCAGTCCCATAGACGTGACATAACTAATTAAGGCCAACAGTGAAAAAGGAAAACTCAGCATTTTACGTTGCCCTACAAGCGGTACGAGTATGAATGCGGAGTAACCACTCTGGCGGTCTGTCTAGTAGTTTTATAAACATACCAAATTGCAGGTTGCAAGTTCTCATTAGTCTGTGAACAACGCCCCGGCTAGATTATGTCTGTGAACGTGACGTGTTTCTATGAGAGCTATTAGGTGGTTTTATTCTGCTGTATGAGTTTATCTCGTTGGCATCGCTGTTCGGCGTTCATTTCTCGTTTATTTGACTTCATCGTTGGTAACCTGCTTCTTTACACATTTGCTTAAGTGGTTTTAAAGTTAGTGTCATCTTGCAATCAGGTTGATGTTCAACATACATGCCATTGTTGTCAGATAAATCGAAGTATGTTCGTATATTTAGGTATCTATCTTGGTTAATGTTACATGTCTTTGCCATTTCGACGACCGTCTTGGTGTAGTGGTTCGCGCCACGGACTTCTAAACCAGGCGGTTGCGGGTTCGAATCCCGCAAGAGGCAAATGTTTGTGTGATGAGCACGAGCATTTGTACCTAAGTCATGGATGTTTATAAATGTATATAAGTATGTCTATCCGTTATCTTAGTCACCATAGCACAAGCTCACGCTTAGTTTGGGGCTAGGTAATTGGTGTGTTTGTTGAAACAATTTATTTATTTATTATCATTATTGCTCTCAGATAATAATCGAGTTCATTTATATATTAAATTCAATAACTAATATTGTAATTATGGAATGATAATTATTGTACTTACCTAAGTATAATATGTAACTTTTTTATTTGGAAGGTATATTGAAGAAATTTTCGTCCAAAAAGTAGGTAACGATTTCGGAATACTACATCTATTCATTCGTACAATATTCAGAGGCATTCTTAAGTAAGTAGCTAGCTATGTTGGAAGGAGATAAGACGTAAGACTCGAGTTCACCAATTTATAAACAGCCCTTAAACCAAACTGACGGTTAATTTGACAAAATTTTCATACAAAATACGTCAACTAATATCTATTTTAATAGCTGTTTAAAATTTAAACATGTGTTGGTGAACTCGACCCTGAGAGTAGATGTCATGATATTGACTGAACGTTAATAATGACAGTATGTAACGCACAATGAATATCTATCAAATACATACCTACATTACGTAGCGCAGGCTCTACCATAATATTATATGATTCTGACGTCAAACTTTCCTAAATGCATGGTATTTGTATACACGGGTGATTCCTTGACGTAATTCAATCAAATTGACGCTCAGACATTGAACTACGAGTAATCAAACAAAAATCAATGTTAGACCCCTATGCGTTTCGAAACCATTTATAATATTACACTTTACATTGAAACTTTTTTTTAGGAAAACGGGTTTCTTAGGATGCATGCAAGCGTTCCTAGCCCAAAAAAATATACAATGTGGTAATGTGGCATGTGCGTCAAAGAACTAAGATAACGGACATAGCCCTCCGGATAAGTAAGCTCAAGTGGCAGTGGGCAGGGCATATTGTGCAAAGAACTGATGGCCGTTGGGGCAGAAAGGTTCTTTTTTTTTCACTGTTAACCACTATTATATTAAGTTCAATGACGTCTTGTATGAAATAAAAATTATAACATCTACTCTCACTTGCTAATATTAAGGTTAATTACGTAAAATGTAAGTGCACATTAAATGGGGCAATGGGATGATTTGGGTTAGGGAAACTTATTCTGTAACATTTGTTTAAACTTTCATAACGATTTAAGTATGACTTCTTTGTACGACTGGATAAGCATTTACGTTTAAGATCATTTTGAACTTGAAAAATATGGACCCTCTACACCCCTCTGCTACCCTCTACGCTTTCTTCTAGTCAAAAATATGTTTTTAACGCGTAGAAGCCTTCTTGTAACTTATAAATTAGTATTTCACTACAACCTTTTGTAAAAAAGGAATGTTTTTTCTATGTCTTGATTGGAGAATATTTCATCAAACGTATCGTATATCGTAAGGCGTCCATTGCAAAGATGGTTAGTAGACCTTTTAAAGGTTGTAGGATCGCATTGGATAAAGGCCGAATGTAACAAGTCACTTTAGAAATCTATGGGAGAGGACCCCTTGTTCAGCAGCGGACGTTCAGAGGCTGATAATAATGATGATGAATTGGGATGGGTTTACGGCTATAGGTACCCACCTATAGCTAGTATGAAAAAGCAGCTTAAAAATAGCGCCTACTGATTTAAGCGCGGAATTCTGATCACTAAAAAAGCAGCAGGAACATTCGATGCACGTAGCTGAAATGAATATGCACAGGTGGTCAGAAGCAGTGACACTCCTACATCAAACATACTTGATAAAGGAGTGTCACTGCACTGCATTTGCGGCATGCGAGTCAGGCCGATTCCGGAGTAGCTGCTGGAGTGTATGTTGAGGTAGCAAGGGCACGTCATGAGAAGACCTTACGACCAGAGAGCTTAACTTGGAATCCAGCCCATGAAAGTGTGGCAGGCCCCGAGTGACATGGGAATCAGTCGTTTTTACTTTAGGAACTTGCAAAAAGCCCAAATAATTCTGCAGACGACCTAGAATAAGATGTCCTGGTGAAACATAGTGAGGAGAGCCCACCCCAACTGAAACGGGGTAAGGCAAGAAAAAAAAAATGATATCTTACTATTATATAAGGACCTAGACAGGTTTTTTCAAGCGCGGCGTTAATATGGATTTTCAAAAAGTGATACAGTTTATTCCATAAATTACTTAACACATTGAGCGCCATGGTGGTCACCGGTGACCCCCAAACAATATAATTCTATTGTGTCTAGTTCCGTGGCAGTCAAAGGCTTAACTACTATCCTAAGCTTCGTTTCACAGAAATCAATGCTTTCTCATACTAATTTCCAGTCGCTAAAAATGGCTGCTCCATGCGCACGGAGTAACAAAGAGATTTTAATTAAAAAGGATTTTGCTTGTAAGGGTCATCATTTTTCATGTTCAACTTAAAAAGGCCGCGACACACAGCATTATTTACGGCCGTGCAAACACGTCATTTTAAAAGTCGTCGCACGAGGATATAAAACAACACAGATTAAATAAAAGGCTTACAATTTTGTCCGGCAATTTTCAATGTTGGGTGTAAACGATGAAGGCTTTTAAATTTTGACGTTCAAATGGAAAAGTATATGGTACAAAGGATAGGAGAAAATTCTATGTTAAACTGTATACAGGGTGTCTGGGTTTCAACTAGCGATAATTTAAGGGCCTTTAATTTTCAATTTTTTTAATGAAATGAATTTTTTGGGTTTAGTTTTGTAATAGGTTTAAAAAACTTTTCAACTGTTTTAAATTTTTAGCAAGACTTATTTAAAAAATATATTTTTACTCTATAAAGGTTAATATTTTGAATTGATCTTTATTTCACTTTATAGGCCATAGCGTACCTTCCAAAAAAATCATTTTTATAAGTTTTAGGACCTCCAGATCCATAGAAATAACATTTTTTATTAAATATTAAAATGACTGTCATTTCAAGAGGCCTCTTGAAGACCCCCAACATGGGTTTTTTTGTCGATAACATTTGATGATGCCAAATGAGCCCAAAAATTATCGCCAGTCGAAACCCGGACACACTGTATAATGTTAACCGAGTTAGCGAATTACTATTGCAATATTGTGTTAGGAATTATTTAGGAGCATCTAGTGTACCTATCACTAAAACTGGTTAGATTTGTTTTTGAAGGCAATTTTTTTGTATTAACTTTCCCTAGCAGTTTGATTGCTTTGACTTGAAAGTTCCGACCAAATTACTTTTAAAACTAAATCTCTTTCAAGGAAAATATTTTAATCTTTACTCAGCCACGGTAAAAAGTTTACATCTAAATAGATGTACGCAGTAAAGAATTTCATCGGACGATAACTACTTATCTAATGCGTATAATGCTGTATAAATTACATAAATATGTTAAATATGTTCTTGATGGCGATTCTTTTAGAAGTTTTAAAAAAAGAAATTAAAAATTTTCTCACAAATCTGTCCGATTTGCACCAAATCATAGAGATACCCTATTGAATCAAAGCTTTAATTTGGCATTTATAAAAGGATAGCAAAAGACATAAAAATACAAAGGTTTAAGCAAAATTCGAAACCCCTTCCCATTTTCTACTATTATACAGTTTATGTTAAATACCTGATATTATCGGTTACGGTAATTGTAGTCACAATTCTTTGTAATTGAATTAATGTGCACATAGAGTTCAATTGTATACCATCAGTGTTTACTCACATATAGCCGTTTGCACGCGAATTTGTGACCTGATCGCCCCTCAACCTTCAACATTGTCACAGGTTTCATAATTTATGGTACGAGAAAGAGTATATTAATGCGATTTTACGTCATTGTAATAGCGTTTTAAATTGAATGCGCTTGTAAACCTACACTTAATGCTCGTTTCGTGACTGTTGTACTCACAAGCTTTTGTTTAATTGATAGCATTCACTATGTGATATAAGATTAGTAATCGCCTAGCTTAGATACAGTGGTCAGCACAGCACGCACATGCTATATTCGTTGCTAAATTTACATCCGCATAAGATAGCACGGTGGGCTCGATTCCAATATGTGTCCTTAACCTGTCAAACCCCATAAGACCCGCGGGCGAGTAGATAACAGTTCATTTTCTATTGTGTCTATAAACATGATACGTAAAGGTTTAAAAAGTTGTCTCTCTCTTTCTCTGCCTAACAAACGAAAAGACACTATAATAATTCGAAACATCATAGACATAACAGCTGTCAGGAAAGCTGCTAAAATGGTTACAGAATCCATAGACAATTTAGTAGACACGTAATTTGATGACGACGTTAGACGAAAAACCACGCGTGCACATACGAGTACATACACGGGTAACAACGTAAAAATCACATCACTTAATTTGACGTTTTTAGGTTATCGTGTGTCTATTTTCGTTTGTTTAGCATAGAAAGAGAGAGAACATGAATTTAATCTTAGACAGGGCATATTAGAATCGAGTCTGGTATTTACCTAGACGTGCCATCGTTCGTACTGAAGTGGCGGCTCCCTTTAACATAATTATCTTAACCTCAAAGTCCTGAAGTTTCTGGGGTAATATAGGTTCTAAACTCCTTAGCAGTAGTAAACGTCTTTACGCAAAAAATATTTACTTACTTGTAACTTGGATAAAATTAATAAACTTAAATATGCCCAAGTAAATAAAACCATGATAAAACGTTCAATAAATATTTTGATCTCGTATCCTTTAAAAATTATTTGATTTAGATAAAAGACTATAGAATAAAAACTAAGTAAATTAACCAAGCTTTATTTTCATAAATAAAATAGGAATCCCTGAATATCACAAACATTATATCGTAAGATTTGTCTAAAACCTTCTTTACTTCAAAGCGTACGCCGACAAGTCGTCTGTGATGAAATGTTTCGTCGGAATATTCTCGAAGAAATTGCGAATAAAGTCTTGGACTGCCCCCATAGCATCTTTCATAATATCATCTCCAACGGATGTCATGACGAGTTTCCAGTTTTGGTTCAGCATGTTTGTCAAAAGTTCACCTGCGAATAAATTATAAATATAAATTGTTTCAACAAACACACCAATTACCCAGCCCCAAACTAAGCGTGAGCTTGTGCTATGGTGACTAGGATAACGGATAGACATACGAGTACTTATATACATTTATAAACATCAATGACTTAGGTACAAATGCTCGAGCTCATCACACAAACACTTGCCCCTTGCGGAATTCGAACCCACAACCGCTTGGTTTAGAAGTCCGGTGCGCGAACCACTACACCAAGACGGTCGTCAAATTAAAAAAAAAACATTGAAGCTGATGCATGCGAATGACTATGTAAACCCATTTATTAAAATAAACTTAATGCAATTCTTATTTGATTACGTGTTTCCAAAGTTTAAGTATCCGCGTCGCCAATTACTGAGCACAACAAATTTAAGTCGCTTTAACATCTACACGATAAGAAGAAGAAGAAGTTTAAGTACCCCCCATCAACCTTCCCAAATCTGTCAACATATCTCAAATGATATGGAACCCTATGTGAACATATCTATACTAATATTATAAAGAGGAAATATTTTTATTTGTTTGTTTATTTGCATCGAATAGGCTCCGAAACTACTGGACCGAATCAAATTAAATATGGCACAGAGATAGTTTGAGACACTGGGAAGGACATAGGCTACTTTTTGTCGCGATGTAAAAATCATAAGGGGGGTGAAATGGGGGATGAAAATTTGTATGGAAAATCCGACTTTTGGCGCGGGCGAAGTCGCGGGGAACTGCTAGTTCTTAAATAAATAAACAACATTGGTGTTATTACAAAAAAAAATGACCAGGTTTAAAATGGGTCTAAATATTAGCCGACGACAGACGAATGAATGACACATTCGTGACATAACCTAATAGAGAAGCGCTTTTATAATTGGCTAGCTAATAGCTTAATCCTGTCTTAAACCCGGTACTCAGTTTTTGGAATAACCCCCTGTACACTACTAATAATACGATTCACGAATGTAACTTGGCAATATTTCGTCGACGTACGAATATAATGTTTGTTCTAATGCAAAAAGATCCAGGCAAGGTTAGTGCTAAGTGTTATTATGTCCACTTGAATGTTTTTCTTAGTACCTAAGAACTTACTGTTTATTTACAGACGTGAGTCGTGACATTATATGACGTGAATAATTCAAGATAAAAGTTATGTTATGTAAACGTTTCTAAACGTAATAAACGTATGTATATTTAGGATCAAAACAGAAAAAATGGAATCAAAAAATGTTTAACTTTAGGCCCTTAAAGTGCTAACGTTTATTTGAGTAAGTACAAGATAGTCAGTTAGGGAAGCGTTCACATTGAAGTCGACATAATATATCTACCTTATTAAAGTTTTTACAAACACATCATATTTAATGGTGGTTTACATGTTACGTCAATACAGCAGCATACAGATCCGTTATTCAAGGTATCGTAACTTTTTTATTCAAACGCGTAAAGCCTAGCAATTTGCTATACGTAATCTCAGTATAAGTAAGTAAATAATTTGGGATTTCCAAAGTGACTTGACAAACACACGACAAAATGTGATAAAGTATTAAAAAAGGCACTTACTAGCATCTCGATCGCCAAGGTAAAGTCCGTCAGCCGCAAACAACACTTGCCCAAGTACATCATACTTGAATTTTATGTCATCGCCTTTCCGAATTATGTAGGTGTCACCATCCTTTTTTTTGATGACGAAGTTAAAGTCTAACTTGAGGTTTAGTTGCACTGAAAAAAAAAGTATTTTTATTAAAGGAAAGTGCAACACTATTTAGAAACTCTGTAGATAGAGGTCATGATTTTGTAGTCCTCGTTTTTTTTTTAGGATTTCGTAGTCCGACAAGGAACCCTTATAAGATCGTTCAGTCCGTCCGTCCTAGTCTGTCACAGCAGTATATCTTCTACGTTTATGGACTGATTTGCATGTAACTTGGTTCGAGGATACCCTAGGATAATAATTAAAATTACCCCTTTTTAAGTGTACCTCCCCATACATGTAAAGGGGGAGGTGAATTATTTTTTTGAGTGCACCCCCTTGTGTGGGGTATCGTTGAAAAGGACTATGAAAATAAGGTAGGGATTCCATACAACACTTTTTTATCAGCTTTACCATTTGCGAGATATAGCCCGCCAAAGTCGTTTACACGGTGTGTCCCCCCCCCCCCCCTGTAATTTCTAAAGTCTTGGACCTATAAACTTCTAATCACTCATGTAAAGAAACAGGCGCGGAAACTCTTATTTAAAATTATTTCGGGCATCCTGTGATGAATACGTTTGAAACTATAAATAAAATAAAAATATATACTTTTTTTCCCAAAAGAACAGTATAAACTTAAAAAGATTTTTTTGCCTATACTGTCTAATGTTGTAAGTTAATGGTACGGAACCCTTCGTGCTCGAGTCCGACTCGCACTTGACCGGTTTTTTTTTATTGTAAGTTTGTCTATAGTAATTTTTTTTAATTAATTAATATATAAGTAATTTTTTGTTTGTTTATAGTAATTTTTTTTATAACTTTTTATATCTCTCATCTTCCTTCAGCTACTAATTTAACTATTTTTTTTTACTAACACACATAAAATCTAAGATTTTATTTACCACTTCGAATATATTGCCTTTACATTTGTTAAGAAGAGCTGTATCAATATTACAGAGCATGTTTTCACCGCCATTACCACCAATATTGACCCTTTTAGCCAAATCAACAATCGCCTGGTTTTTAACTTTTTCCCTGGGCATTTAATTAACCCTTGCAATCATGCCGGTTTTACCCTGCAATCAATTAGTGGGCGATCTCTCTGATCGGTGCACGTCAATCTCGGTAAGCCTCAAATTTATAACTTTAATAACAGCTTTTGGAATTTTATTGGACGTGTTGAATAACAGTTTGATATTTTGTATCTTATGAAATCAAAAATGTTGTTTCAACGAACTGTACTTACATTTTTTAGTTTTATTTTATTATTTTTTACAAACTTTATAACACAAACAAAGTGCACAAAAGGTGGACTTGATGCTAAAAGCATGTTCTGCCAGTCAAACTCTTAGGTCATCTAGAAAGCTCATTAATAAGAGTTTTTGCTGTCTTATAATACCATTATTAATGTTCGTACTTAAGCCACCTGAAAATCAAAATGAAATCTCCCGGGATCAGCAGATTGCAAAAAAATTGTTTTTGAAGTTAATGACAAAATAGAATCGTCTTATTGCACAGAATGTGGGGTTATAGAAGACGTAGTTCATTTAATGACGGAACGTGTAAGAAATCAAGCTGAGAGAATTTTTATTTATTTGCCAATTCTTGTTTAAGTGGATTGGTGTAATAGTATTTAGCTTTACCTTAACCAGGACAGCCAAAATGTTATATAGACTCATAGTTTGCTCTTCGTCAGAGATAATATACATAAGTAGATTTGACTATACTAGAGTGACATTCCCATTGAGGAAAAAACCCTCTTAAAAATTAAAGTAAAAAAATAACTGTGTGTAGGTAGGTATGTTACCTATAGATTCGATATCAATTGAATTAATGCGCATCTATGTTTTGAGCATATTATTACTACCTTTAGTCCGGTCCACAAGGTATGCTACGAGTACGATTCATTTAAATAGGTTAATTATATACCTACATTGATTTTTATTAGGTACGAGTGTAAGTCAGTGGAATCAGCCCAAGGTCATAAAAAGTAACAAAAAGGTATCTATTATAAGTCAGCCTATTAGATCCCACTGCTGGGAAAAGGCCTCACCTCAACTATGAGAAGGAACGAGCCATACTTCACCACGCGGGCTCAGTGCGGATTGGTGGAGGGGTGTATGTAAGGCAAGTGACAAACCTTACTGTCCGAAGTTATGAAGCCGCCCTAGGGCCTCTGACTAGGCTTAACGACTAATACCACAGATATTAGCCGGGACCAACTGCTTAACGTGCCTTCCGAAGCACGGAGATGCTTGTCATGGACGTCACTTAAATGGTCGGAATGGTCACCCATCCAATCACGACCGCACCGTGGGTTGCTTAACTTTTGGTATCACTACCAAAGCGCTGCTGCCACTGCGCCACAAGCACCAAAGGTATCTTACCGACTTTTATTTTGACTTTTCCATCGCCATGCACTGATTCACCTCCAAGTAAAGATTTGATAACAGGACTCGATGAATTTGCTGTGTAGTGGCCTTTTACAGTGAAGTTGCATGTCAAATCTATCGAAGCTCGCCCTTGATCAATATGTGTCCTTTAAAGAAAGGTAAATTAAACCTTAGGTCAGCCATAACAGGTTCTCTTTTACTAGTAAGTACAGTGGGCAAAATAAAAAAAATCAAGTGCCAAAATATCTAAAATGATGTGGAACTCTATGTGATTAAAATGAGGTTGAAATATGGTTGCGAAAATTTGACAGATCAAGGTAGGTTGATGTGGGGCCCACTGTACACGTTTTAGGCTTAAATTATTTACGGAGTTCTTCAATAGCTCAAAGAACAAAGTATAAAAGATTTTTTATATATTTTACTACGCAGAAGAGTGTAAAACGGAACGTGGGGGAATCGGTTAATATTGCTATCTTAGTAAATATTGCCTACAAAAATTAATCAACCATCTTCAGGTGGGATTCGAACCCACGAACTCCTTCGGTATCCAGGAGATTGCTCACCTGACTGAGCTATTCACTTTTAGTCTTAGGACTTTTAGTCATTTGACGAATTCTCGTAAGTGCTTGCTGCGTCAGTAAACCGGCAGAACTACTTCATTCATAAAAACAAAAAGTTTATTACTTTTAAATTACTTACACAAAGTCGTTGACGGCGCATTTACTTAACCCCTTAACGACTCCATCACCAAAACGCAATTGGACTATATCCCGGACTGGTATGTTCAGGGTTTGCTTCAACTCCAACGGGTCAAATGGGGCGATATTCGCCTCGGGTATCCCAGTTTTGCTGGCCTCCCTTATGACATACTGAAACGATTTTCTATGGCACGCAATGTCTTTGGCGCTGCATTTCGGGATGGTATCCACTAAAAAATTAACATTAAAACACTAAGAGCCGAGTTTTGCAATTTTCGAACAGCCGGTAAACTCAATTAATTTGACAGAATTCCTATATAAAATATGTCAAATAATGCTAAACCCACTGATTAAAAATTAAATGGGTTTATGAATGCCAGGATGTATTAATCTTTTAAACATTCGTTATATAAGTTTAAATAAATTCGTTAATATTTTTATTTGAAATAGAAATAATTATTTTTTATCTAACGGTTTTTGAAATGAAACTAGAATCAAATTATAAAATAGGTAAAATGAATAATCCTTACCAAATGCCGCACTACCTAGTGCTAAAACTGTGCACAAAACGAGCAACGTCCTTTTTAGAAACATCCTACTGTCAGCACTAGCGTTTTTGATATGACGTATCTCACGCCGAGAATCGCAATATATATCCACATGCAAATATAAAAATAACATTGTAAAAAACCTATGTTTCCTGTAACCGGTTTTGTAATCAAGTAACATTATTGTTTTGCACCGACCGTTTTATTGAAAATAAAAGCATTTGGAGAATAGTATGACGGGGGACGCGGTTAGAAAAATTTTCCTCGAAAAATAAAATTGCGGTAAGCACATACATCAATAAATCAATCTATAGTACCTACCTATTTAACACATTAAGTTGCGAGTATTTTATTTTTCAATATTATTGATTGCCGTAACTGTAAAATGTGAACAATACATTTTAAGAGTTTATAGGTGATTTTATGTAACGAATGCCTTAGACAGGTAAAAACTTTTTATTTACCTTCTTATGAAAAAGTGGTCTGGGTAGATGCTAATAACTTCGTGTTTTTCCGGAAGCTTGAGACCCAGTTTATTATTATTTAATAATAAAAACAGGTAATACCGTAGGCCATTTATAAAAATAAAAACAATCTCATTATGTAAGACCAACACTGATTTATTTTTAGTTCTATTTATAAAATCACAAATCTTGCTGGTGGACGATTTAAATATGTTAATGTTGTAACGTCAATGGGAAGTTCTGTGAATCATGACATGACTGTTGTGCATATGATCTTAGTTTATTTATAGGCCGACCTAAAGAACCAATAACAACAAAACATTTATTATGGATTTGAAGATTTTAAAAAGTTGATAACGTAATTACTTTGAATTAAGTTTTTTTTATATTTAAGCATATAGTAGCTTTTCTTAGACACTTAAAAAAGAACACTTCTTATACTGCAACTGATTTGCATTTTTGACCATAAAAATGTTCTGTTGACTTTGGCAAAACTATGTGTCTAACCCTGACCCTGAATTTAGAGTACAAAAGTTAATTGCCACACCACACTTTAGTTTTTATGAAGTATTCTAGAAATAGACCTAATGTTTTCCTCTTATATCTAATTTTGAAGCTACCTAAATCACCTGCTGTCATAGTAAAAATTAATCAAATAACTCAATACTCGTACGACCATGGACGAATAAATATATTTTATGCATAGCAAATTCTAAAATAAAGGTATTTTAAGACGCTATATTGATTTACGGACACGCCCACATGAAAGGGTAGTAAAAAAAGATGGCGCTATTACTGATCGCGCGTGAAAAGAGAGATGCCATCATCATAGGTCATACTTTTTCTGGTCAACATAACATGTAAAATTAATTAAACAGTATTTTATGAATGAAAATTGTAGATAACAAGCAAATGCTTCATGATTCTGAATATTAGTTATATTCACGTATTTGAGAAGTTTCTTATTTAATGTCTAATATGGTTTCAAAAATAATAACAAAATTTCAAAAAAATAAGAGGCTTTTTCGAAAATAAAATGTATCAAGGCAAAATCTTTCAATCGTGTTTTAGGTTCATGATATATCTAGATAAAAGTAGGAAAAAAGCATGTATCTGACTTTTAGATCCGTAAGATCTCCCATTGGCTCATAGTTCAAATCGAAAAAGACGAATCTTTTCCATAAATCCCCTAATTGTGTTCAAACCGTATGTTTTTTAGCAAAAAAATATTTGTTATAAAACGCAACTTCACCACATGTTATCAGTTAGAATTTTATACATAAAATACATGATCAAATCTGTAATTTCAATTGGTTATCACGGTTCATGAGATATGCCCTGGTGACAGACAGACGGACAGCGGAGAAGGGACGGACCGGTACGGGTCCCTATTATAATGGGTCCCGTATTTACCTTTTGGGTACGGAACCCTCATAAGCAAAAAGCACGGTTTCTCCGGATTCTATATATTACCAAAATAGAAATGTATACGAGTAAAAAGGCATTATTATTATACGTCTTACTTACATAATTTGTGGTTACTGAACGGAACTTACTTCATAAACGAAAACATCCTTCACCCACATTAAACTTCAAAGGCTGTTGTAAGTAAACCTAATCTCACTTTGCTAGTTAATTAAGGTTTCGTCGGCGAAAAACTAACTTTTTTCCGCCTTATTACGAGTACTTATTATGCAAGAGTAGAACGGTTGCCTGACGAGAGTAAGAAAATGTATTTTTATTTCTGTGTAGAATTAAGTATGATAAAAAATTTTTAAGGTTTTTATTTTGTAAATACCTATCGTGGAACAATGCGTTCGAAGTGGTTTCTTCCGCAGTAAGTAAGTACCCACTTTCCGCCTGACTGGTTATTTTCCTTGACTGCTCTACCACAGACTAACACGTTACGTACTCGTAAGTGATACTTAGATGACTGCCTCATTGGTCTAGTGGTCAGCATGCTGACTTTTGCCTTAGAGGTCCCAGGTTCGATTTTCGGATCAGGCCGAGATTTTAGAATAAATCAGAAACAGCTTCTGGTAGTGGGAGGTGGGTGTTAAACCCCCTCGGAAAACACGAAAAAATCGTTAGTCCTGTGCCTGATCCCTCTCCGGTCATGCTGTCTGATGCTGTGATTGCTGTCTTACCAAACCAGCGCATCCGGATTTGATTCCGAGACCTCTTGAATAGAAGCCAGCCATGCCGACCACTAGACTAGGGAATCATGTTAGTAAAGGTTGTCATATAAGTAGTATTTTTGTTCACCCTATAACTGGTACCTTATTATAATATATTGTTTAGAGCCTGTGGTGTACTTACTGTAGGGCAAAGGCCTCCGTAAGTCCCGACCCAGTTTTTCCCCTCCACGATTTTGGGCAGCTGTTTACCAGTCATTTCTGTAGTTATAGGTACCACCTATTCCAGCAAATTGTGGGTTCTCTACTAGAGTAAGCATTAAAATGTCCCCCGGAGGGAATCAGTCCTCCATCGATTAAATTGTCATGTTCCAATAAAGCCTCTGTCATTGTTGACATTTGGGACGTGTCCCTTCGCGGACAAAGTATTGGGTCTAAGCGTGACCACTAAAGACTTCAAAAACTGTGATTGGATCTTTTATATGTGCTATTTATAGACTGTTAATTAATAAAACTATAGTTAACTCATCTTTAGATAATTCAAGTTGGAGTAATGTAATACTGTCTCCTGAGTCCTCTGTAATACTGACTATCGGTAACATAATCTTTCGTGTAAAATAAAATAATAGTAAAATCGGTAAACATAAAACTATTTACACATAAAAAAAATCTGTGATCACTAGCAAAACTTGATATATTTTTATTTTTTCGAATTTTTTTAATCTCCTAATTACCTGAAATAGAAATACACTGTTTGAAATTAAAACACATTTGTTTTATGATTTATAAAGTGTATATCTATATTTAAAAAATACGTTAAAACTTTTTATTATAAAGTTAAATTTTAATATATAATATTTTTAATAACGGGTTCAGGTTGCTGACGGGGCTGCCTCGGTACTGCAGTGCTTCGGCGATGTTTACTGAGGCTCGCATAGACAGTTCCCCAGTAGTCATGCGCAAGCGGGTCGCCTCTTCCTGGCGCCGCATCCGTGGCAGCCCCAACAGCCTCCTGGCGGCGATAGGGGAGTCGCTATTGCTGTCCTATACTGAGGCACTGGAACAGCGTCCATGTTGGTTCGAGATCTGCCTTAGTTAACATTAATTAGGTCATGTTTTGTGTTACATCCTTTTTCGATTTTTTATTAATTTACTAACCCTAGCTCGTAAGATTTTTTCTGTAACTACCAACCCAATCCATGGAAAGCAATTTCTGAAATAAAGATTAATAAAAATAACAAGGTTCGCTAGTAATCGCAAACTTTTTTTGTTTTGTGTCCGTACAGTCGAACATAGAACCTCCTCCTTTTTTTAAGTCGGTTAAAAATTAGATACATCCTTCAAATTGATAGTTTTGGTGTTATATTAGCGATAAAACTATCTGTATTGTTGTCATATGAGTGAATTAACAACGGCGGCACTAATGACAGTGTCATATAAAATGTAGCGTCATGATTAGATTTTTACTTGTTTTTTAAGATATTTTACTTGTTTTAAGGTTCTTTCTATTGTCACTTCGCTATCGCAATAGGTTACCACCTGTAAAGATAGTTTGTAAGTTTTAAATAAATAAAAAAATATGTTGAAAAAGTCCAGTTTTCAAAAGTTAATTGCAACGCAAAAACGTTTACGGTTTTTCCTAAATAAAAATAAAATAACAGGCATGTAGGCTATGCTCTTTAATACTGTCAACCAAAAGCAGGCTTTGGATTTATGGACATTTTGTGATAGGCAAGTAACCTTCCGATTCTCACTCGTAAACAAAATTAACGATCCGTAAACAAAAATATAAATATTTGGCAAAAACAAATGGCTCGCTATGAATTATCGTGCGAATTACGGAATTGAGCCGTCGGGTAGGATTTTTAAAAAGTACAAATTTAATTAATTATAAGTTTAATGAATAAGTAATTAATAAGAATTACATAAAGTGTTTTATAACTAATTGATCTCGATGATCAGACGTCCAGATGCTTCCCCGGTTGGAGCAAAAAAGGCACGGCGGGTTCCTTGAGATCACCCATGTCGATGAAAATGTCCATTCAGCTTTTCTGGTGTTTGGGATTGCTCAATCGGGCCGATGAACAATGGGAAAACAGGTGACGTAGCCGTATGACGTAAGAGGCTTGCCCTCGTAACACCTCCCCTCTTAGATGAGCAACTATTTGCGAAGATTGAGAGCAAATGTTGCGGCTTTTCTATCTTCAATTGATGCTGATGAAACTGCTGAAGTTAATTCGATGTCTTGATTCGGAGTTACAACGACTCGCTTACGCAGGCGTTTAAGGTAGTATGCGAGAATAACCAGTGCAGCTGTACTTAATAACAGGATGATGTATGCAGGTATAGTGGTGTGATAAATACTTGATAAGTCCATTGTTTCGATTTTTCCAGGTAAGTCCATAAGTACTTGATGTTGAATATTGTGTAATTTATTTAAATCAATGGTTGTCAGATTGTAGTGTGGAAATTGTTTCTCGAACTCTGCTGACATCGGCGCTGAACGTGGGATCGTCATGATTTCGACAGGTTGTCCTTGGAATTTGTCATCTAAGTTGACGATTGTAAATTCGGGCGTTCTTATGCTGCAATTTCGGGGAATAGTGGCTAAGTAACTGCCTTCCAGGAATTGATGTTGTTCTTGTGCGCATGTTAATTGTACTTTTATTTTATTGGGAAGTGATAAGATATAATGTTGGCTATCTAGTTCCAAGAGTGCTTCTTTTTGCAGTGAAATAGAAGTGGGGTGGCATTCTGTCGCGTCTTGACTGTAGATGAGGTTGAAGATGCAATCCTTTTTGGTACGGGTTTGGTGGCTGAGCTGCTGTTTGCAAATGTGCCAGGTGTCAATCTTCGGGCATTCAGCCTCCAAGTACGCAAATTCCTGGGAGTTGGATGCCATATATGGGAACGGAGGAAGGATAATATTCGAGTTTCTATTTGGGACGGGGCAGAGTCTATATAAGTCATAGGTATCTTGGGACATGATTGGGAACTTAAGAACAATAACTATTTTTTTGTCAATATAATACGACCCTAACGTAATTAGATCGTAATAGTACCTAATATCTAAATTTAATAGAGCACTTTGGCTGTAAAAGTTTTTCAATTGGCGTAACATATTATTTAAATCGTTTATACTTAAAATAGAGTGGTGCATTACATTTGTGCGACTAAAAGCTACTATGTTTTCTAACCTACTTATTTCGGATGAAAGATCCTGAATGTTCTCAGTTACTATACTAAATAATTGAGAAAGCTGAGTAAGATGATATATTTGATTTCTACCCGTAATGGATGCGTTGTTTATTATAGAGATGGTTTTCTCTAGTTTCTTTTGGTTAGCTGTAATATTATCTAAAATTTGAGTCTGTTGGATAGTCATTTGCTTATACAGACTAATATGCCTATTCATAGAGAGAGATAGTTCATGGTCATTTTCCTGTAAAATTGTAATGGCATTTTCGAATCTCAGGGCGTCCTCGTTATCTAGGTTCCCTGAAATGCTTTTAATAAAAGTTCCTAATGGGTTGAAAAGGCCTCTTTTAACGCGCTTCGGCTCGAAGGTCTGTAATTGCAATGATGTTTTGTTAAGTTTACCAAATAGATGAAGTAACTGATGTTTGAATAGAATAAAATTTTGATTAGGCAATTGGTTAGCAATGTCGTTTAATTGAGTCATCAATAGGTCAATCTGTAGCTGGGTCTTTTCTAGGTCAATTTCCTGAAGGAATGTGTGGTCATGAGATATTATTTTAGTGGGACCAAGTTTAAAAGGAAGAATTCCGGGACCATTTGATAAGTCGTCAAGTCGGATCGTGTCTAGCGTCAGCATTTCGGCTTGTACTCGGTCTGGGTTCACTGCAGTTATTAGAGCCCTGTAACAATGTCACGTCGTTAGTTTTCTTAGTCCGTTTTAGTCGAGTTTTTGCAATTGGGCCTCGTTTCCTAGACGTGTAAATATGAATAGGTAAATTGGAGACTACTTTGTCTTGTGTATAACGAGCTGCTGTTTTTTGTCGTGTGGCACTGGGATTTTTAATGTAAACCCTCTGTTCCTGGTTGTACTGTGGTATAACTTCGCGGTCAAGGTTACGGCGCTCCATTATCGCATCGCGTTCTGCAAATGATGCGTCATGTATTATATTGTAGACCGTTTCCATTTTGCTCCGATGTTCTTGTAGGTATTGTTGATATAGTCGTTCCGATAAATCTAAGTCAGTCGGGTTTCGTGGGTCAAAATGTCCTGAAAGAAGGTCGAACGGTCTGCATTTAGTTAAACTGTGGATTGAACTATTATAGGCTATAATTGCGTAAGACATTAGATTTTGTGAAGGTTCATTTCTGTGTTGCAGTTTTAAAAGTCGGATGTGTTCTAGGATGGTGCTATGGAAACGTTCTATCATACCGTTTTCGTTTGGGGCATGAGCAGCTGTCTTATGATGTTGTATTTTATGTAATTTAAGGAATTCGCTGACGACTTGATTTGTAAATTCTGTGCCTTGGTCTGTTACTAAATACATAGGGAATCCGTGATGAGTAGAAAAGGTTAAAAGAGCTTTGACGATATTCGGAGCCGTGCAATCCGGAAGTCTATATGCCTGTGCATATTTTGAAAATGAGTCGATTATTGTTAGATATTTTTCTTGTTCTATTGTTAGAACATCTGCGTGTGCTATTTGGAACGGTTTTGACGGAGGGGGTACAATTTGGAACTTTGGTCGAACGGGGTCTCGATCATATTTAGAACGATTACATATGTCGCACTCGTTTATGAATTTAGTTATACTATCTTTTAGTTTGGGCCAAAAATATCGCTGAGATAGCGCAAGGTAAGTTTCATTAATGCCTCGGTGGTTAGTTTTTCCTTCATGATATTTTAATATTATATCCTGTTGGTTAAGGTAATCGTTAATATCTTGGATTTCATTTTTCACAAGCAATAAATTCATGGAGGCATTTTTGTAAGTTCTTTGTAGAATTGGTACAATTTCGTACATTTTACTGAGTGGTTGTATTAAAATGGCTGTTCGTATTTTGGATCAATGTGGTTTTTAACGATAGATAGTACATCTTCTTCGAGGTTACTTTCTGAAATTTGAATAGTTATTTTTCTAAACGTTTCGAATGGAATGGTGGTTTTTGGTTTTGCACTACAAGGGTTAACATTCACTTTTATTATTAGTTGCCTTTTAAATTTGTTTAATGGATCTTCTGTTACAGGTATATCTAGGATTGGGTGTTCTACACTGGTGTGAGCTGTACTGGTTTCTAGATTTTCCATGAAAGTTAGGTAGTCTTCCCGAACAGGTAAGTTATCTATTTGACTAGGTAGGTCACCGTCTACTAGATCTAGGACAGGTAAATCATTTTGGTGGGGGAAGTTTAGGGGTGAAGGGCTGCTCAGAGGTCTCAGACTCGGTGCAGTGTCAGTTGAAGATTGGCTGATGATAGCTCTATCGTCGGGAGCGGTCACTGTAGATGAAGAGTCACTGATGTTAACCATAACGGAGTCTAGTTCTTCGTTATGAATTTCGACGCGAGACAATGCATCTGCGTTTGTGTTCATTTTACCTTTTTTATAAATGATAGTGAAATCATACTCTGCTAATTTAAGACGCCAGCGCGTTAAGCGAGAATTTGGTTCTCTTAAGTTTAAAAGCCACTGCAATGGTTTGTGGTCGGTTACTATTTTGAATTTGCGGCCAAATAAGTAGGGTCTAAAATATTTTGTAGCCCAGACAATCGCGAGAAGTTCTTTTTCGATGGTAGAGTAGTTGATTTCGCTGTCATTTAGTGTCCTGGATGCGTAAGCCACTGGTCTGTCGGAGCCTACGGAACCCTGGGATAAGACTGCTCCTAGAGCTATATTAGAGGCGTCTGTGGTCAAAATGAAATCCTTAGAGAGGTCGGGGTACTGTAATATGGGGTCATTAGTCAGTAAGGTCTTACAATGTTCGAAACATTGTACATAGTCAGGGGTTAACGCTATTTTTGCTCCTTTTTTAAGACATGTTGTAAGGGGTTTTGTTAGACGGGCGAAGTCAGGGATAAATCGCCTGTAATATCCCAAAAGTCCAAGAAAGCCTTTTATTTGTTTAGAAGTTTTAGGGATGGGATATTTCAAAATCGCCGCAATTTTATCGGGGTTAGGCTTTACGCCTTGTGGTGTAATGATATGGCCTAGATACGGAGTCTCGTGTTTTAAAAATTCCGACTTGTCCATTTGAATTTTGAAATTTGATTCTCTGAGCCTATCGAATACTTTGCGCAAATTAATCATATGTTCCTGAAGGGATGTCGAAAAGACCAATATGTCATCTAAGTAGACCACACAAACAACGTTTTGTAAACCCCGCAGGACGTTGTCCATGACGCGTTGGAAAGTAGATGGACTATTTTTGAGTCCCATTGGCATTCGTGTAAATTCGAAGTGTCCCTGGCCGTCTGCTACACTAAATCCTGTCTTGTGGATATCATCAGGGTGCATCTCTACCTGGTAAAATCCACTTGTAAGGTCAAGGGTACTGAAATACTGGCATTTACCTAATTTGTCTAGTGTGTCTGTCAGGTTAGGAATGGGGTATTTATCGTCTACTGTTTTTTCGTTAAGTTTTCTGAAGTCTACGACCAATCTCCACTTGATTTTACCGGAGGCGTCTGTTTTTTTCGGAACAATCCATATAGGCGCACTCCAGGCTGATGTTGAGGGTCTAATTATACCTTGGTCGAGCATTTTTTTTATTTGGCATTTTACTTCTTCTCTATGTACATAAGGGTAACGGTAAGTTTTACTGTGAACAGGAATTTCGTCTTTGGTTTTAATTCGGTGCTTAATTTTATTTGTGAAGGTCAGTGGTTCGTCTTCCAGGTAAAATATGTCAGGGTATTCCTTACAAAGTGTAAGCAAATTTGCCTTTTCTTCCGCGTTCATGTGATCGGTGCGCAACCGCGGCAAAA
Source organism: Pyrausta nigrata (assembly GCA_949316185.1). Taxonomy (NCBI): domain Eukaryota; kingdom Metazoa; phylum Arthropoda; class Insecta; order Lepidoptera; family Crambidae; genus Pyrausta; species Pyrausta nigrata. The sequence goes on from OX438947.1 coordinate 7,268,108, forward strand.
TTTCTTGGAAACGCTCGGGACAGGTGTCGAATCCGTGAGTCACACTATTCATTGTTTGAGATAATTCGGAGAATTCGTGAAATATTTGAACTTGAAGCGGCTCTGATAAGCTAAAAATAATATCGTTTTGTGACGGATTCAGGATCTCAATATAGGCTTGACCATTTTGCACGGTAGAAAAACAGTCAGAAATATTGCAACCGCAAATAGTTTGTGACTCTACGCAAATTTCGCCTTTAGAAATATTAGTTGGAACTCTGATAATCTGAGTCGATTGCGCGGGAATTACACTTTCGAACAAATTAACTGTGCCCGATTTATACATGAGTATAGGGTTTTCCGCGAACTCGGTTTTTAGAATATGAGTACTAAGGTCAATTTTAGACTGCCACTGCTCTAAAAGGTCTAGACCGATTAATCCATCAAAATATTCATGAAACCTGTAAATAAAAAGTTTTATGGGTTTTTGGTCACGTAATTCTGAAAAACATGGAACAGTGATGGAATAGTCATTTTGAGTAGTTGCGTGGATATTCGTTACTACAAAGGGGTCATAATTTAATGGAAAGTTTGAAAAAAAATTTTCCACGGCCTCAGGACTTATGAAGGATTGGTTTGCTCCAGTATCTACGAGGAGTTTCAAAGGTGGGTTAGAAATTTGTATAAAAGGTAATTGTCTTTTATTTTGGAGGTGCAACTCTATTCTGGGTGGTCGTTCTGCTGGCCTTTGGTAAAATCCTGGTCATTACAGTTGCTGTCAAGGATTTCTTCCTGTGTAAAATAGTTTTCTGAGTCTTCAGAGTATGTGTACGAGTATTGTTGGTCGTCGTCAAGGTCAGTATACGAATAGTAGTAGGTATTGTCAGGGTTGCAATCATTAATATTAATTTGCTGACGCGTGTTTTGGGGAATAGGTGGTAATACGCGGGCCACGGGATGACTCACTCCACTCATAGGCCTAGGATAATTTTGATAGGCCGTTGCAGGACCACGGGGTGGGATTCTAAAGCCTGTAGACCAATTGGATCGCGGCAAGGCTCGCATCATTTGTTGCGTCCTTGAAGGTCCTTGTTGGTTATTATAGTTATGCGATTGTGGTAAATTAGTAGGCCTAAAGCTTTGATTAAATTGTTGAGGCTGGTAATTCGGTTGATAATTAAACGGCTTAAATTGGCGTGTGCCTGGCATAGCAAAATTAAATTGCCTAGGAGGCTCGAGAGGCACGTTAAAAGCGTTAAAATTGCTGTTACTATTAGGCCTTTTGGAAATTTGAGAGTTTCCGACTTTATTTTGGAGATAAAGAACGTTAAGTTCCTCTTGGGCGAACTCTAAAGCTTTTTGCAAGGTTTCAGGTCGCATGCATCTTACACGTGAGCCAAGAGGCTCAGCTAGGCCTCTAGTGTAGGTCTGAAGGGCCAATTTTTTATAGAGGTCACGCTTTGCTTGTATTGTCGTCTCTAACGTTTCATGTAGCTCTATGTACGTGATTATAATAGACAGTAAACTTTGAACACGTTCGTAGAAAATTTGAGGAGTATCAGAACCTTGGGATAGCATAGACATATCTGTATATAGGGCGGACTCATCCCTGTGATCCGAAAAGCTGTTAATAAGTGCACTTCTTATACCATGCCAGTCCCGGGGAATGCCGTTTGTCGCTAACATTTTAGCGGCTTGGCCGGTAATCTTATTAAGAATTCCATTAATTAATGCTGCATTATTTAAATCATTTCCCGGAGCTGAGTTGGCGTAAGTTAAAATCAATTGGTCACACAAATTTAGGAATCGAATTAAAACATTTGAGTTTCCATCAAACTCTGGAACTAGTCTCAGCGCCTTCCAGATAGTATCGGTCAGGTCGGGTGCCTGAGCGATGGCTGACGCATCTTGATTTAACTGTTGTTGGGCCATTTCTTCTTCCTCAATACTAACTAAACTACTAAAATCGATATTTCTATGAAATCTTAGTTCTCTAGAATGTAAAAGGGGAATATCACGCCGCGTATTGGGCCTAATACCCCTATCCTTCCTTGGAAAGAAAATTTTGATAACTAATTTCTAGCTTTTTTGAAGAAAAAAAAATGTTCTTAAGTAATTTACACCTACTATTGGGACAGGAAAGGGACCGCTGGCATCCAATAGGAAAGCGTATCTAATAAAATATTGTAACTCACAGGAACAGCATGCTCAGCTGGATTTGGGCCATCGATTTTCTGATTGCACCGCTGCTGGATCTGCTTTCTGCTTTCACCTTCCGACGGCTGCTTCGCGTAGATTCTGGATTCTCTTCTGTGACGCGATAGCCACACGGGCGGCTCGTATGAATTCGGAAATCTTCCTAGACGTAACACGAACGCGACCGCGAGAATCCTACCGACTGCGCCAATTACGGAATTGAGCCGTCGGGTAGGATTTTTAAAAAGTACAAATTTAATTAATTATAAGTTTAATGAATAAGTAATTAATAAGAATTACATAAAGTGTTTTATAACTAATTGATCTCGATGATCAGACGTCCAGATGCTTCCCCGGTTGGAGCAAAAAAGGCACGGCGGGTTCCTTGAGATCACCCATGTCGATGAAAATGTCCATTCAGCTTTTCTGGTGTTTGGGATTGCTCAATCGGGCCGATGAACAATGGGAAAACAGGTGACGTAGCCGTATGACGTAAGAGGCTTGCCCTCGTAACATGCGTCACCTGTTACGCGGTCCCCATTAAATTGATGATCTGATGAGAAGTACAGTACAGAAATGAAACAGTAAGTTTATGATAACAGAAAAGTAGGCACATTTTAGTGAAATGTGTTTTGAAAAACATTTCAGTGTCATAAATGAGGTATTCTGTTCTGTTACTTTATTTTATGATAAACGTAATTTTACTATCGTATTTCAGTTCACAGTGTTGTGTATTTGGTAATAGTATGACTGCCTCGTTGGTCTAGTGGTCAGCACGCTGGGTACTAAACACGAGGTCCCGGGTCGGGCCGAGAGTGTTTGGGTTTTTCTGTCTTGAAATTACTCAGATCACAGCTCCGGAGTCAGGAAGTTCGTGGTGTTAACACCCCCGTGCCTCGGAAAGCACGTTAAGCCGTTGGTCCTGTGCCTGATCTCTCTACGGTCATGTCGGACTGCCGTCTCACCGAATTATGAGAGTGAAGGAACAGAGATTGCACCTGTGTATTGCGCACACACTTGTGCACTATAATATGTCCTGCGCAGTTGGCTAATCTCTGTTGAGATAGGCCGCCGTGGTCGAAATCGGCTAGGAGGACATTAATAGTATGATTGCCATTTAACAGGCTTTTGTAGCTTATGTAATTTACGTAGATTTATCTGCTTTAAAATACTAAACTACTAAATATATTACAGCAAAAGTGGTAACACTAGTCAATAAAAAAGATACAAACTAGCTCTGACTTAGTATAATAACAATTTCTTGAAAATGGGCACGAAAAAAGGACGTTAAGTACATCAACTGAAAAGTTTAGGACCGATTGTCTTTCTGTGTAAGAGTAATTCTTAAAGAATATTTACCCACAAGAAATACTCGCGAAGTTTAATTTAAGACAATACCATTGTTCCATGTTCTATGGCGTTAAATAAAAAAGATTCGCTCACGAAAATTGTTCGACCGTCTTTTCGTGGGACTCACAAAATCGCTTAGCCCTCGTGCTGCCAAACTTGAGACACAATAAAAAATCCATTGTTATTACGCACTGGTGCGTTCTGTAGCAGCGAATGGGTTAATTTAAAAAAAAATATAATGCGATAATTAAAGTTTAAGTCTATGAAACTTGAAGAAAGATAGCTTTGGATAAAAGTAAGCTACTATTCATTACAATTGCACTGTGTTAAGTGTAGCCTAGTCAGTGATGTTGATATTTTATTTGTTCTCATACCGTTTGTCGTAAAATTGGTAAAATCCACCTTTGGGATTCGTGATATGGATAAAATTTTGAGAAATTAAAATATATATTCAGCTATTATGCATTATTTCGTTTCACATGAGACTATAATTTTTTGTCGCAATGAAAACCCTTACAACTGCCTTATGCATTTGTACTATGCCACAATGTTTACCTTCTCGTGCTGTCGTCCGTATTATCTTGTGTCACAAAAAACCCTTACGGTATTATTACAAAAAAATTAGACTAGGTTTAAAATAGGTCTAAATATTAGCCGACAACAGAGAAATAAATGACATATTTGTGACATAACCTAGTAGAGAAACGCTTTTCTAATTGGCTAATTAATAGCTTAGTCCTAGCTTAAACCCGGTACTAAGTTTTTGGAATAACAGGGTTAGGGTCCTAAGACACTGACTCTAAGTCAAGTTGATTTTATGACAAGCGAATAACTTTCTATTCAAACATGATCTATCCCCTGCCACATCATCGACCGACAAGTTTATGCGTGACCCTCCTGCGCCCCAGCGCAAGACGTGCGGGGGCGAGGTAGGGCCAATAGCACGCGACCACATAACAAAAAACTTCTTTGCATGCGACTGTCATATGAAATCCCCTTCCCCACTACATGGCTCGTCCCTGCTGACATCTAACATGCCCCGCACCTCTGCCGTAGGAAGGTCGCGCATGTGACAGACTATAAGCATAAGCAGGCTTAAAGCCTAATTTGCTAGTTGTTGCGATTACGATTGCAATTCAAAAGCAATAACATAAGTAATTATAAGTTATTGTTTTATCATATATATTTTTTTGTATTTTGTTAGTCGCCGAGTATTGGTCCTCAAAAATATAACGCCAGTGTCGACACGAAAAGAAGAGGACCATGATTTTGAAATCTTCAATTGTTTCAAAAGGTATAACTACTTCAATCAGAAAGCAATCGAGTGACGCTTGCTAGTCAAATTACGGCCTAATGTCTGGCTATTTATAAAATCAATAATGTACCATTAGTACTGGAAAGATTTCTACATTAGAGGTATACTTAGTAAATGTGATGCAGCAGTTTGGCGATATATTTAAGTTCACACTTGTATTTGTTCTGCTAGGAAATAAAAAAACAGTCTCAGTCCAGCCACAGTAAGATATTTTATCTCTAAATATTACTTAAAAGCAAAAACTTAAGGAATTTGTACATGATGACCAACGAAACTCCTCGCGCACTGAAACTGGTTAAAAAACTCATAAGATTGATGTTTCCGCGCCTTAGTTTCAAAGTCTGTCAGTAAAAAAACAGGTAAGAGTCAGCTGGACTCGTGCTTTGAAAGGTTCCGTAAAGACTTTTTATTTTTTGAGCGATGCAACGTGACTACTCTTGCATTGGATTTTTTGCGTTTATTTGTGCTATTACAGTCTCAAGACATTGGTGCTTGCCATATTCATGACTCTAGGTTATTATTAAAATAGTTTATTTTCTTTTTCTATAATTTTTAAACACAATTTACAGCTTATATTACATTGGCATTGACATAAACCAATGAGATTGTCAGTAATGCCACATCAGTCTACTTCTACAAAATAACTAAATTACAATTTGAACACTAATATAACTAAATCAATTATACACATTACCTTTGTTGTTTACAGGATTGCTACCATGTTACCTAAATGAAAAGGTGCTAAAATAGGCCTATAAATAATTAGTAATATCTTTTGATTGCATCGACTTTTATTTGATAGGGAAGCTGTCATTAGTTTTTGAGAAACGGAATCCTAAAAGCCGTAAAAAGTTGCACGTGGTTACGGTAAAGACTACGTAATCTATCATTCGCTGGGTTTGGTTCGAAGTTGTTATCAATGAGGTCTGATAGCCCTCATTCCGTGATGTGACAGACGTTGATTAATACGAGCCTATAGGTACACCTAACATCGATGATGAGATAACAGAGGTCAAAGGTTGTATATAGGTAAAACTGTAATTTTACCTTTCGGTGAAAGTGATGACAAAGCCAACCTTACTCACACCTTTGGCCATTTTTTATTACTTAATTGACATGATTATAACGTTGTCTGGAAGAGATCGCTCCCAGTGATAAGACTGCCTAGATTGTGCTAACATGCTCTTAAATGTATGTAAGTATGTACAGACATTACAGAATGTGTTTTCTTGGTGCAAAAATAATCTGTCTAAAGCACGTCCCGTTAAAAAAAATCGTCCTAATTAAAAAAAAAAAATTATAGTGTTACGCCAAGGCTCGGCCAATCATAGCCAAAGCCAGCCCAGCCAGCCCAGCCAAAGCCAGCCATAGCCACCGCCCAGCCAGCCAACACCAAGCCACTGCTTGCTACCCTTCCCCGCCGCCAATGTGCCTATAATGGAGGGGGAAAGCCTTTATAAGCGACGGACAGCTCAGTCTAGCAGACTTGTACACAGCAGCCACTGAGTAAGCTGAAACTCTGCCAGTTTGAGTAACTATAATCATTATTCTTTGTAAGTGTGTGATTCGGCGATTAAATCTGTGTGCTTAAGCTATTGTGCATTTTTTATTTATGCCACTCGTTTACAATAGTAAATTAAGAGGTGCTTGTGGCGAAGTGGCGGCAGCGCTTTGGTAGTGATAACAAAAGTTAAGCAACCCACGGCGCGGTCGTGATTGGATGGGTGACCATTCCGACCATTTAAGTGACGTCCATGACAAGCATCTCCGTGCTTCGGAAGGCACGTTAAGCAGTTGGTCCCGGCTAATATCTGTGGTATTAGTCGTTAAGCCTAGTCAGAGGCCCTAGGGCGGCTTGATAACATCTGACAGTAAGGTTTGTCACTTGCCTTACAGACACCCCTCCACCAATCCGCACTGAGCCCGCGTGGTGGAGTATGGCTCGTTCCTCCTCATAGTTGAGGTGAGGCCTTTTCTCAGCAGTGGGATCTAATAGGCTGACTTATTATTACAATAGTAAATTGGTATTCTGCATCTGGTCTGCATTCCCACGAGGTTGACTGGGAGAGCATGACGCAACCTATAGGTCGGCAGTAGACCGCTTTGTTTTGCGGCGGCGCCGCAACGCAGCGTTCGTTGGCGCGTTGAGATGCGGCGCGGCGCCCCGCAACGCGGTTATGTGTTCGGCTCTTAGGCTTCTGCCTCGAATTTAGCGAGCAGCGGGGCGGCAGCGGCGACGGCGTGGGTCTGCGTTGCCGGCCAGGTATTAGGTCTGCCAATTCCACTTTTCTTTTTGGGTGCAATTATGTTAAATAAATAAATAAAAATCTCGAGTTATCAAAGTTCACAACGTGTAAGGGTATATAAGTTTAAATTAGGTACTCGCATGTGCTGTAACATTTCGTAAGATACTTTACGAGAGGTTAAATACTTTATGAGAACGAATAAAATATGTGCCTATAAAACAATTAAAACCATAAAAGGTCTCACTAATGAAAATGAATGTCAATTACGACATTGTTAAGTTTATATTCATCCTAGAACAATAGATGTTTGATTTATGGATTTAATCATCAAAATTTTACCAGAAATCGTTTCTGACCTTCATTATTTCCATAACAATTATTGAAATTTGCATTTCCTACAGGAAACTTTAATGAAGAGTGAACAAAATTCATTAGCGAATGAATTTGCAATGTTAATATTCCTTGTTGGGTTTTCTTAGATTTCATGAGCGGTTAAATTCAAAGCCGGCGGGAGCTAAGCCAATTCATCCAAAAGATCAATAGAGTGCTTTGGGAACAACACCAATAGTCCTGATTGGAAAGAGTTTGTATTGTTCTGTTTACATTTTGTTGTAGCACAATAATTTGACTGTCAGCCTTATTGTCAGCTATTATTTGTTTGATGTGCTCTTTTTATTTCGTACTTCTATTTCTATTCGGCTGAAAGGGAAAAGCAAGCGTAAAAATGTATTTGGTACGTACAGAAGCAAGGTTGTATATATGACGTTGAGTTAATTAGTGCTGCGTGGTTGGTCTTGGTACCCATCCTGCAAAGTCACTAGGTAACAATGTTAGATTGAAGTAGTATTTTGAGTAACAATTTGTTTAAAGCTTCCTTTACTGTTGAAAGAAACAAGTAAACAATGTGTCAAACCCCAAAAAGCTACCATGTTTGTACAACGTAGAAATCATTTTAATTTCAATCATTTTCGCCTTCTATCCTGGTTAGTAGTAGGCACCCTGAAACATTCTCGTGCGTACCTAAGTTTCTAAAAGGTAAATTTAAGTTCTTATTCTACTTACTACAAAATCAAAACATTATATACCAAATAACGACGATACAAGAAGCAGAAATATCAATTTGATTTATAATTCAATAGATTAGATGCACTTCCGTACCCTTCATCGGGAAGTACCTTAATCTAATCAAATGTCTCTTGCTTCAGTAACGGACGATAAAAGCTATTTGAATCCCTCTTTAGGGCCAATAAAGCTTGCTTATAACAATAATTCACTAAACGTTTTATAGGCCACTTTTAAATAAGTCACTATCACCACAGAGCGTCGGTGGCGCAGTGGCAAGCGGGTTGCCTCTCATATGCGGGAGGCACCGGTTCGATCCCACATGCCGCCATGTACAATTGACTTTCTCTGAGTTATGTACATTAGTTGTTTCACTTACCAATGCTCTTACGGTGAGGGAAACATCGTGAGGAAACCTGTACATTTAGGCGACTGCTGTGTAACCATGATCCAAAACTGGTCAGGTTACCCTGGTAACAGGGTTACGGAGGTCAGATGGCAGTCCCTCTACTATAATTACCTGATCTGCCACATCCTCAGTAGCGTGCATTAGTTTTGTAACGAAGTAAGCACATACAAATTTCAAGTCAGTATAGATCATTACGAAATCAATAATAAAATTAGATAAAAAATCGTCACAATAATTTAAAAAAAAAAAACAGGTGAATCGTGTCCTCGGTAGAGTAGGTGTCTATATTTTTTAACGCTAGCAAATAATTTCAATAGCAATTACTTACCTAGTTTTTAATCTTAATTAGATTTATGATGAATTGGGTGTTCTAGTTAACCGCAGATTTATTTTACCACCACAAGTATCAAGAAAATGAGTGAATTTATAAGACATGTCGTTTAAATGATACCCATAGTGGCTTTTAGAAAAGCCGTTGTTATTTTTGCATTCACTTCCACCACGCACTAACTTTCACAAAGCAAAAAGAAAAAAAACAAAACAAAGAAAACAAAACTTTAATGTCGTTTGCTTTCAAAACATTGAGTAAACGTAAAATTACCTAATTAAAAGAAAATGTCGAGATGTTTCAACCTCTTTTATAAATAAGATCGGCATGTAGGTATGTCTTTTGCCAAATATACATCTTAGCCTTATCTACAAAATAAACTAGATTCGACGGATTGGCGCCTAATTTTTGTAAGCAAATCGAACTTTCAATACACCCTATACACTGCAGTTTTTCCATTGTTTCGAATGCAAACACACAAATTTGAACGTTGAAATCATTTAAAATCACTCAAAACAGCAAAAGAAATCGTGTAAACAATAAAACTACTTTTCAAAACACTCGCGAAAGCAACAAGCAAGCAAACGAAATAAGAAAAAATGGCCGGCGTTTTGGCTTCGTATAAAAACTATGGATGCAATACTTTTTTGTAAAAAAACTTGCTGATTAGTTTGTTTCTAGTTATGGAACGATTAAATGTTTATGATAAATAAAATTATGATTTATCAGTGTCAAAACATACTTCTGTATGTTTAGATGTTATAGTTGTTCGCAATTAGACATGATTTGATTGCACTCCGAAGTGATACCCCGCCATGATGGTAGGCCTGCCTATTGTACCCCAGTAAATCGCAAATGTCACGTTTTAGCTTTACGTTTATGAAAAGTGTGTCATTTTTAATTTGGTCGGCTTTTTATATAAATATGCGGCTATGTCGATAAGGGCTAAAATTGCGTGAGTTTAAGTGAATCTGATAGGCAGCCGCGAGAATGCCTACTGCTCATACAATGGTGTACCTAAGTTGAGCGGTTTAGCTAAGATTGCATATAAGTTATTGGCGAAAAGTTTTTCTCTATTATTTAAATGGCAATTGGCAAACTTTTGTGAGGGAGGCACTGCTTAATTGCCTATATAGAAAGCACGCCACTGCACATCCTGGATCATTGTCAGCGGACCCTGGGCCTTCGCGTGCGAGTGCACAACCGGGATAACGCTAGGAGGATGATGACTATCACCAGACAAAAAAAAACTTCTCAAAAAACGTTGAAATATTCATGGGTTAAGAGCTCTGAAAAAAATAAGAAAAAAATATTCATAATAAAGAGTTTTTTTTTTCTCAGTATTGGCTTGCATAGCGTAGCCAGTGTCAAGTGAAAATAAGGGAAACAGGGAGATAAAAAAAATTACGGAACCCGGGAGTGGAATCCAAAAGGATCAGGAAAGGAAAGTTTTATTCTAGTCTATCTACTTAATAATAATAAAAATAATATAGGGATGACATATGCTAAATATAGATATATTACAATTTTATGTCATTACTTAATAAGAATGAAACTATACAATTATATACATCAATATTATTCGAATATAATAAAGAGGCAGTTGAGGTAGGGAAAGGAATACGATGGGATAGTAATGAATTAACGAAAAATGAGCGGTCATATCGTTAGCAAGCAAACAGAATGTGGTTAACGTCCTCAACGTCCTCGCCACACTCGCACTTAGCATCAGCAACAATATGAAGTTTGGCAAGATGATTTCGCGTACATGTGTGTCCAATTCTCATTCTGGAAATTACTGATGTTTCGGTCTTGCCAAGCTTCATTTTAAAAAACCAGGCCTTTGACGGAATAGAAGGTTGAATTTTAAAGATGAACCTGCCTTTTGTTATGCTACTGTCCTCCCATTCATTCTGCCACGTCATAGTAAGCTGTGTGTTTGTAAGAGATGCTAGATCATGACAGTAGTTACAGTATGGGTAAGTGTCACCTGAATGCACAGCCTCATTAGCCAGTCTGTCTGCAATTTCGTTTCCCTTGATATTTTAATGGCTAGGTAGCCATGCAAAATGAACCTCAAATCCTCTTAATACAAAATCATTTACCTCATTTCTAATTTGGAATATTATAGGAAATTGGACCTTACAATTGAACGGAAATCTTTCTAATGCCTGTAATGAACTTTTTGAGTCAGTGAAAATAACTGTTTTCTTAACCCTTATAAGACGCACATATTGTATAGCTTTTAGAAGCCCAAAGCATTTCCCTGTAAAAATAGAGGATTCTGGTGGGAGTTTGGTTTTTTGTACTATTTTATATTGCTGGTGATATACACCAACACCGGTGCAGGTTAACGTGGAATGTTTAGAGGCATCTGTAAAAATGTAATGAAAATCGGAAAATTTTAAATCTATATAAATATGATTGAAACTAACTGCTGCGTTAAGGTCACTTTTGTCAAGGGGAAGATAATGTATATTTAAGGGATTTATTAAAGACTCGAACTCACATTTAAATATAGGGAGATATTGTGAACGGTGTGTGGGAGAGAAAAGAGAAGTATATATGCGGTTACTTACTATCAGACATGGTGGTGATTTATGTGCCCAGTAATTGGTATTCTCTACCAAATCAGAAAGCAACTGCAGCTTTGGGATGATAGGATGATTAGCGAACTGAAGTGCTCGAAACAGGAATCTATCTGATAGGAATTGGCGCCTTAGTCTCAAGGGTGGGTCACAGCATTCTACTTGTAACGTGTTTATGGGGCTAGATTTTTCATAGCACCAGTTACTATACGGAGCGCTTGTGTCCGTATACGCAACAGGACCCTGCCTTTAATTCGATTTACAGTTACAGTTTAAGATCCGTAGTATTTAGTACCTTCCAAATCGTATTAATAAATAAATAGTACCTCAATTGCTACAAAGAAATCTTAATTTTTTTTCCAGCAGGACCCTCCGCCGTTTGAAGGTCTGCAGACCAGTGGTATACGGCTTCGTTTAGCGACATATTAGTACATTGATACTATTTTCAAATTATTATTAGTTTATGAGGAATGCACCTGCGAAACTTTTTTCATGCCAGCAGGACCCTATTATGTTTTGACGTCTTCAGCCCAGACAGTCAGATTTCTTATCAGCATTTTATTAGTACTTTTCAATAAACCATACGTTTAATTCAAATATATTAGTATTTCAGCAGAAAATTTGTTTTAAAACTTTTAGTTTTATGTAGCTAACGAACGTTCAGTTTGTCTGATATATGAGCGTCCTCAGTCAGTTTTTAGCATGGTCGCTATTCATTGAGGATTTCATTCATTATATGAACATAATAAAAAAACTTATGGTATGTGTATTTAATGTATTTTTAGAATAACTGTGTTTTGCCTATTAAGCAATCGTCATTGCATTTACATTATAATCTTATTAATGCTTAATATTTGTATATAAAATACATTGCAAGTACCTGTACAAAACCGCGTTTATTGCGCCACCTAGTTGTTTTCTTTAAAAGATAATGATTCAGAATGAAAACAACAGACAATGTTGCTTCCAATAGAAACTATATTATTATACTGTGATAAAAACCATCAAAAAAGCTTATAACGTAAATGCAATGACGATTGCTTAGTAGGCAAAACACAGTTATTCTAAAAATACATTAAATACACATACCATAAGTGTTTTTATTATGTTCATATAATGAATAAAATCCTCAATGAATAGCGACCATGCTAAAAACTGACTGAGGACGCTCATATATCAGACAAACTGAACGTTCGTTAGCTACATAAAACTAAAGGTTTTAAAACAAATTTTCTGCTGAAATACAAATATATTTGAATTAAACGTATGGTTTATTGAATAGTACTAATAAAATGCTGATAAGAAATCTGACTGTCTGGGCTGAAAACGTCAAAACATAATAGGGTCCTGCTGGCATGAAAAAAGTTTCGCAGGTGCATTCCTCATAAAATAATAATAATATGAAAATAGTATCAATGTATTTTTAAGGTACTAATATGTCGCTAAACGGGGCCGTATACCATTGGTCTGAAGACCTTCAAACGGCGGAGGGTCCTGCTGGAAAAAAAATTAAGATTTCTTTGTAGCAATTGAGGTACTATTTATTTATTTATACGATTTGGAAGGTATTAAATACTACGGATCTTAAACTGTAACTGTAAATCGAATTAAAGCCAGGGTCCTGTTGCGTATACGGACACGGAGCGCTTTGGATTGCACTACATCTAATTTCCTAAAACTAGTTATATTGCCAGGCTGTAATAAAAATGTTCCATAGTCTAATACTGATCTAATAAGTGCATTATATACAAGTTTCATACAAAATGGGTGGGCGCCCCACCAAACTCCCGATAAACAACGCAACATATTCAACACACGTTCACATTTAAGAACAACATAGTCACAATGTGCTCTACCTGTGAGTTTCGAATCTAACACCACCCCAAGAAATTTAAACTTCCTTTTCATAGGGATTGGACAGTGGTTGTACAATAAGATAACAGGTGGCGGAGCTCTCATACGTGTGAAAATGACACCAGCACTTTTAGAGGCAGAAATTTCAAGACCGTTTTGATCCATCCATGATTTTAGGGAGGCAAGTGCAGAATTGATAGCAATGCTGGCGGTATCTAAAGATTGATTCGTACAATAAAGCAACAAATCATCAGCGTATTGCATAATATTTACATTATTATTTACATGGAAGTCTAAATCATAAGTATATACATTATACAGTAAAGGGCTAAGTACAGAGCCTTGGGGAAGCCCTTTCCAGACAGATCGAGTTTTAGAGTCAGTAAGAACAATAGAGCGATCAAAGAAAATATTTACAATAAAATTTGTCAATTTCGGCGGGACTTGCAGAGCCTGTAGTTTTGTTTTCAGGATATTTAATAACACCCCATCATAAGCACCCGAAATATCTAAAAACGCCGCAAGTACAAACTCATTTTTGGAAAAGGCTAAGCGAATGTCAGTTATAAATATACTGACGCTATCCAGTGTACACTTCCCTTTTCTGAAGCCATACTGAGTATCCGCTAATAGTCCTTTTCTTTCTAAATGCCACTCCAACCTATTTTTAATTAAATGTTCTGATATTTTTAACAACACTGACGATAACGCTATAGGACGATAGGAATTAACGTCAGATGGTGATTTTTGGGGTTTGAGGAATGGCAACACTACTTGTTGTTTCCATGCAGTTGGTATGACACCTGTCAGCATGATTCTGTTTACTAAACCTAAATAATACTGAAGAATTTGATCGCTAAGATTAGAAAAGAAGGAATATGGAATGCCATCGATCCCAGGGGCTGAATCTTTAGTATGTTTTAGAACACCTTTGAGTTCGTTCAAAGAGAAAAGAGAGTCCAAATCTGAGTGGTTATGAGGTGATTGTGAAGGTGAAAAAGTTAAGTTATTAGGGACCCACGGTGGTGCTAATTTATCCAAAAACTCATTAATCATAGTTGGCGGTAAGACTGGGGGTGAAGTGTCATTAAAAGCGGACTTGAACCTTCTAATACTTTGCCAGACAAGAGATGAAGGGGTGTTGGGAGAAATGGATAAGCAAAAACTTTTCCAGCTTGATGTCTTCTTATGTTTAAACAAATCACGGGTTTCGTTAGTTAATTTAGTAAGGATATAGAAATTTTCTGGGGACATGTTATTTTTATAGTTCCTCTCAGCCTCCTTTCGCTGTTTGATAGCTGCAGTGCACTCTGCATCCCACCATGGGGGGGATGGTATTTTTCTATTGGAAATGTTTTTTATAGGAAATGCTTCATTAACTGCCTTAATTAAAATATTTGTAAGGGCATTAGCACACTCTGTTTCATTGCCTAAGCAAATATTAGGTAATGACTGAGCTTTTTTTTCAGCACAAGATTTCCAGCTGTCACTACTCTTATCTGGTAGTCTGTGTTAGTTGCCTGCTGACCATCTGTATCCATTGCCGATTCATTAGAAAGAGCCACAGGGGGCTTAAGCAACGATGCAAAAGAATTAGAATGTATCGGGATGGAAGCAGATCCTGACAAATTCGGATTAAATGGTGAAGTTACATTTTCACCCACAGGTGGGACCTCGCCTGGATCAGGCGGGTCATTCATTTTAAAGAAAAAGCAAAATCACTTACCAAATGTACAGCTATTATACACTAACTATTAAATATAAACAAACTACAAATAAATAAAAATTATACTCCTTAGCTGATCACAATAAGTACGAGAAAATTAATTTCAAAATAAGGAGAAACAAAAAACGCGCCCGACCAGTTAGAAGTTTCCCGCCTTTTTCTAATGAAGAGTTTATATCCATTGTAATCGTTTCAAACACTACTATTAGTAAGTAGGTAAAGTCCAATTAGGTTTGAACTTAACCTAGTGATTTATAGTTTGTTTATAATACTGGGTAAATTTTGAGCAAATTCGTGAAGAATTTCCACAAGAGGCATAACTGAAAAGAGTTAAATTGGTACAAGGTAACTTTTAGTCAGGTGTCAAATTTTGAAAATAATATCTTGCGTATAGAGAAACGACTTGATTGCAATTATTTATATGATCTTTTTTTCTAATAACAATTGCTTAAAATATCCGAATATAAAGTTTCTAAATACTCTATTAACCCAACCTAACTTTAGCGCGAGCGACTATTAATGAATGAATTGCACTTTTTAGTAGACCGTTACGCCGATATCGTCGTAATTTTCTAGGAATGAGTGCGGATAGTTTTTTTTTTTACTTTGCATAGATCTAAAGTTACTGGTTCTTAGTCGTCCTTTTAAATGTGGCACCTCTTTGCAAATGTTACCCTGTATTTATGTATATGTTACGGCTAATAGCCGAAGTGCGGCTATACCTAGTTTTAGCCGGCTACAACTAGGTGCAGCCCGCCACATGCGGTTAAACTTAGGTGTATCCTACTTATCTTCGGTTACAACTAGGTTTAGCCTTCATTATAGCGGCTAAAACTAGGTGTAGCCGCACTTCAGCTATTAGCCGTAACATATCTAAACATGTGACATGAATGCCTATTTGTGAAATATGTTTACAATGATGTGATATTGAGCCTTTTGTTAGCAAAAGTTTAAACTCTTAAGTTTTAAAAAGTGCCAAGGGAATCAACCGAATACGCCCAATTTCAAGATTGCCCATAACAATTTTCTTCCTTTGATATCCCATAACTTAACATGTTTATTTTTCTATGGAACCAATATGGCGGGGTAAAAAAATTGGGCTTGTATGCGAATACAAGTTAACCTTTTTTTTAATCTTGAAATAAATTTTCTGTCTTGAAATTACTCAGACACAGGTCCGGAGTCAGAAACTTGGTGGTGTTAACACCCCCATGCCTAGGAAAGCACGTTAAGGCGTTGGTCCTGCGCCTGATCTCTCTACGGTCATGTCGGACTGCCGTCTCACCGAATTATGAGAGTGAAGGAACAGAGAGTGCACCTGTGTATTGCGCACACACTTGTGCACTATAATATGTCTCGCGCAGTTGGCTAATCTCTGTTGAGATGGGCCGCCGTAGTCAAAATTCGGCTAGGAGGACATTACCTCTCGCGCAGTGATGAGAGTGAAGGAACAGAGAGTGCACATGTATATTGCGCACACACTTATCATATAGGAAGATGTTCTTGTTGGTGAAGTAATCACATTTCTTCACTTTTGTAAGCTTGTGTTTTGGTTTGCGGGTACGACATGGCGTAATATATATTTTTCTTTTCAAACCTGTGCATATATACCGCGTAGTTGGTTTTCCTCTGAGATTGGCCGCTTTCGAAATTCAGCTAGGAGGAAATCTCTATTGACGTCATCATAGGTTTCCCCTGACAGAACACAAAATAAAGTTTTCCACGAATCGTATCCTTGCGTTTCAATTTTACAAATACGGAATATAGATTTTCAGTAATAACTGTAAGTAATGTGCGATTGAACTTTTTTAAATTCATTTAATATTATGAATAGCAACTAGAATCCATGAAATTAATATTCACCCCAAATTCGGGCAGTTCAATTTTAAACTCTTTCAACTTTGCCCATTATTCATGGAGGCAATGTTTCAAACTTTACTTGTCAGTGGCCATACAAAAAGTTGTACGGGAATGTGAATCACACGATGGAGTTTAATATCCATTGCAACGTTATTTGTAGAGACTGCTTTACTCGGACCATTGAGGTTTTATTATAAGTGAAATATTATTATTTTTTTTATATTTTTATAACTTAAGAAATTATTTTGCAAGTTTTTAAACGCCGGCTCACTGGCGTAGCAAGCACTTGCATAAATTCGTCGACTGACTAACGTCCTCCGTAGCTTAGTTGGTAATAGCACTCGCCCGGATAGCGAAGGGACGTGGGTTCGAGTCCCACCGGATGACACAGTCGATTAATTTTTGTAAGTGAAATTTGATTTAATTTGAAATATTATTGTAATTTATAAAACATTCCTAGCACTTATGTGATAATTATCATTATCAGTAGAGTTGTGAAACAGCAATATTTTTTAAAACTTGACATATTTATAGAAATTGTCGGGAATTCTTGACATGAGGTCGGAGCTGTGTCTGTTTTGCGTGACAATTGTAGTGTTTTCGCCATGCAAAGAAAATGTATGGCTGTGAAAGCGATTTAGTCGGGTTCTCATACAGAAGATTTTTTTTTTCTTTTTATTTAGGACAACAAACAGTCTTACAATGGTTCTTAGTCTAAATTAATACTATAAAATATTTATGATTGCATGACCAACAACATTGTCCACGGGATTATTGTAGAAAAATATTGTTAAGAACTACCTATCATCTGCTAAACGTTCAAAATGCTTTTGACAAAGATTATTTATATAAAATACACAATTTGGCAGGAGCCCAATGATCCAAATTAACATACAAGAAGCTTAATTAATAATTGTTAAAAGCTGACACTATCTCACTTTTAAATTTATTTAATTTTAGGTTATTTAAGTCTAAGTCATTAAAATTAATATTATAGATTTGAAATAATCTATTAAATGGAGATCGTTTACCTGCATTGGTGCGACAATCCGTAAGAGCAAATGTTTTAATTTTGTCATAACGACAGGAACGAATAGAAGGTTTTCTCGGTACTGAAAACCGTAGTTTGCTCGTCAGTTCGTTACTGTCATATTTATTGTGACATAAGTCATATAGTACAACCATATCTAGCATTATACGTCTATCATTAAGTTTTAATAGTTTATATTTTTGTAATAATAGGTCATATTTCAAATAACTGTGAAAACATCTGTAATTAACACATCGCAAAAATTTCATTTGAACAATTTATATCGCATCACTATATTTTTGATACAAGGGGTTCCAAATTGGTTCAGCATACTCTAGTTGACTTCTTATGAGATACTTATACAAGTGTATAAAAGTCTGAGAGGATTTAAACTTTTCACTAGCGCGAACCACAAAACCAAACATTTTAAAAGCTTTATTAATAATATTATCTATATGCTTGTCCAAATGTAATTTTGAATCAAGCAATATTCCCAGGTCCCTTATACAATCCACTCTTTCTAGAACAATATTACCTAACCTATATGGGAAAATACTAATTATCTTTTTCTTAGTAAAGGTTATTGACTTGCACTTATTAATACTCAGACTTAATTTGTTAGCATGGCAATATCTATTGAATGTGTCTAAGTCGTTCTGAAAGCGTAAATGGTCGTTAGGATTAGTTATGGTATGGAAAATTTTTAAGTCATCAGCATAAAACGAGAAGTTACAAAATGAGAAACAGTTATTAATATCATTGATAAATAAAACGAAAAGGAGTGGCCCGAGAATAGATCCTTGGGGTATTCCGGATGTAACTAAGACTGTATCTGATTCAAAGCCCTGAATTACTACTTTTTGAGTTAGATTGCTAATGTAGGACTTAAACCATCGCCACAAATTTCCTCTTATACCATTGAACGCAATTTTCTCCAGCAGTATTTTATGATCCACACGATCGAAAGCCTTTCTAAAATCTGTATATATACAGTCTGTTTGTTTGTTTTCGTCCATTGCATCAAAAAGTTGAGAGGTATAAGCAAGTAAGTTGGTTACAGTTGAACGTTTTTGGATGAAGCCATGTTGCTGTGGAAGTATGTTATTGTGAAGTTTAGGATATATTTCATTTCGTACAAGTTTTTCATAAATTTTTGACATAGTAGCTGGTATAGAAATCGGTCTATAATTATCTACATCCTGTTTGGAGCCATTTTTAAACACCGGAACTATTCTAGCCGATTTCCAAATGTCAGGGAATCGACCGATTTGTATGAATTTATTGTAAATAAAATGAAGTGGATTACAAATAGATTTAGCTGTTCGTTTTAGAAAAATTGCAGGAATATTATCCGTGCCAGGTCCCTTGGAAATATCTAATGATTGAAGTTGTACAAGAACGCTGGATTCAGAAATAACTATGTTATGTATATTTGTTTCATCAAGGTTTAAATTATTATTATTAATTTTAATATCATCCAAGCAGAAGGCATCTGGGACTGACGATACTTCAAAAACCGACTGGAAGAAACTTGAAAATAAATTACATACAGTAGCTAGATCATTTGCTGTTCTATTTTTAAAATGAACTTGTGTTGAAATATCTGAGCAATTTTTTCGATTAGAAATATACGTCCAAAAATACTTAATGTTGTCCTTAATACTGTTTTCTACTAATTTCATGTAGTTACTATAGCATTTATCACATTCCTTTTTAAATCTACTTCTGTATATAGAAAAATTTAACTTATATGTTTCGTTATTAGTTTTTTTCCATTTAATCCATGCACGATTTTTATTTTTATGTATGTGTATCAATGCCGGGGAAAACCGTTTGGTTTTCCCCGGAAAACCAAACGGTTGTCCAAACCCGGAAAATGTAAAGATTTGACAGTTTTTCTAGGAACGTGTTTCTTAATGACATCATAAATTATTTCATAAAATTCCGTTAGTACGTCATTAACTGTTTTGTTCCGAAATAATAAGTTCCAGTCAATTTTTGACAACTCTTTATTAATTTAAGTGTAATCAGCTTTTTTGAAACAGTACTGTTGATACGGTTTGCCTACTATACCAGCTGACTTTGATCGACTTGGAATAGCTACACAGAAAGGAGAATGATGTGGAACAGGTGGTAATAAATACGCTGAAGAAGCAGCTAGGGTATTATCGGGAGAACTAGTAATACAAAGATCCAATATCCTAGATTTCTCATTGTATAGGTAATTAAGTTGGTAGCCGCCGATAAGTGATAAGAAATTTATTAAATATGTATTATGTACATGTGTATCACGTGATATAGGCTCTAAAGTATGACTGTTTGTATAATAAACCCAGTCAATCGTAGGTAAATTGTAATCTCCAAATAAGTGAAAGTTTTTTATGTTTAGTTGTAATAAGCTTTGCAGATAATTTATAAATGACTCATAAACGTGACTTGGCTGGCTAGGTGGAATATAGACTGCATTTATGAAATGCAATTCATTACCTAATTTAATTTCAATAGACACAGTATCTATCACTGAGGGGATCAGAGGTGCAGTTGTAGTTTGGTCGGATGGGGAGGGGGACGGGGGCGTGCCCAGGCGCACGGCCCGCGCTCCGAGTCCACGGAGAACTGCCACCATAACGCCGCCGCCGTCGTCCCGACCGGTCGCCAATAGGTCCCTATCGCAGCGGAAAAGCTGATAACGTTGATCTACTATTTCGTTATCAAATATGTTTTCATTCAGCCATGATTCTGTCAGTATTATGACATGATAATTGTGCGACAAGATATTCATATAAAGAGTATTGAGCTTGGTTTTAAATCCTCCACAGTTCTGATAGTAGATAGATATCATGTTAGAATCTATTTTATCTAATGTCAATGAGTGTAAACAGTATAGTTAAAAACATGACGTACGTATTTGGAACCTGAGAATATTATGAGTAAGTATATACAAATGAAGACGTATATTGGAATTATTGATTATTGTTATAATGAAGTGTGACCAATTATTATTTAATGAAAAAAAGGTTTGCTGATATATAGTATGGTGCATAAATATAGGTATAATATGGTATCTGGTGATAATAAGTGTTATTTTTATGATAGTATTGCAATATGACCCATCACTACGATAACAAAACAATGCCATATTTGTTTCTTACGTTTACGCGAATTGTTGAACTCATTAAAACAATGCCAACCAAGTAGAAAAACAAACAAATATATCACTATTTGAAAAATAATAACACAATATGTTATTATCACATACTGTATCGGAATTACACGATGCACTAAAAAATATATTTTTAACCCAGATATAACTATTTGATCTTCGAGATCTCTTGCTTGTTACGTATAGCTTGTATAGGTGATGTATCCGTTTTACGCACAAGAAGAACCCCATGTTTGACCCACACATGTTTGTAGCTATTCTTTTTCGCCTCCTCTCGAACTGACCGAAACAAATGCTTATTTTGCAATGTTAAATGTTCGTTAACATATATGTTCTGCACTGTACCTTGTATTGACAGTTGCTCTGAGGTTAATCGACCTTTCATCAAACGTGAAGCAGCCACAACATTATCACGCAGGATTCTACTAGCAAGTTTTACAATAACATTTTTGGGATGGGGGTTGTTTTGAGAGGCATGCGGGACTCGATGTACGGATGTCACCTGGGAAGCTGGTATGGGTACCCTTATCACAGTACCCAGCTGTTCCACAAGTGAAAGCAGGTTCTCATTCCGACGCTCGGGAAGATTCGTGATTTCAATGTTACACTCTCGAGCCTGCTGCTCCATCATGTCCAGTTTGTTTTGAAGTGCAGTGATTTGACTAGGTACTAAACACGTATCGGAGACTTGATTCTCGATAACCACAACACGATCTTTCAGTTCATTCACTTGTTCCGATGAAAATGAAACTGATTCCTCCAGTACTGTTACTCTATCCTGTATATCTGACAGAGATTCACGGATCAGTGTGTTTTCTGAACTTAATTTCAGTAACGACATATTCATGTCAGACATTGTGTTCGAGATTTTTGTCAGTTCGTCCGTGATAGATGTTTTGACAGTTGCGGCGATTGATTCAGTTATCATCTTGTTCATTTTACTACTCCAATCATCCCATTTCGACTCAAGAATTTTAAAATTTTGGTCTATCAGCATATCTATGCTATCATCCGGCTGTTTACGTTTTCGGGTACTATCAAAATCATCGTTAGTGTCACGGTGCTGGTGGCGTAGATCCAGCTGTGATCCAAATCCAACAGGTGGACTGCGTGCGATTGACATAGTGATTCACACAGGATAGATAAGGACGGCTAGTTAGACACAGCACCGCTTCGCACAACGATTTAAAAAAAGAGGTATGCACTGATTCTCAATAAATGCCACTTAGTCACTTGCACCAATATCGCGTCAATATAAGAGGTAATAAAGTTCAATTTTCTTTGTACAGAATTTCAATTTATGATCACAGATGAACAAACGTGTGCTCTTAACAATGTTTCGACGGACACTAAATAATAAAGAATGGATATATATTTTAATTGAAGTCAGAAACTTTTATTCAAAGAAAAATATAGAATAAGTAAAACCATTGGAATATACATATATAATAAATGAAATAACTTAAAAAAAATGTTTTGTAACTTTATTTCATTACATCATGCCCGAGGCGCCGTAAGTACAACATCTTCCCTCTATGATTTCATTTAAGTCTTTTAAGCTCCGTGTTCACCAATTTTTAAACATCGATTGGCGGTTAATTTTGATAGATTCCCCATAAAAAAATATGTCAAAAATGCTAAACCGGCTGATTAAAAATTAAATATGTGTTGGTGAACTCCATGCTAAGTTTATGTTTGAACAAAGAGCACTTGGTTTATAATTAATAAGTAATCATTGCACGTTACGTGGGTTAAGATTAAAAAGTTTGAAAGATTTTTTCTCTATTGCAAAAATTATCCTTACGTCACGATTCATGAGTTCAGCAGTAATCTGCTCTTAGATAACTCATACCCAACAAAAGAGAATACAAGCAAAGTAATAAAACAATTTTTATTATTTGACCGCATTAGAGCTCGTTCACACGAGGACGATTCGTGATTTTTGACAATTCGTCTTTTTTCACGATTCGTGCTTTTTTTTGACGGCGGCAATGCTTTTTGAATGCGCATGTTCACACTGATCACGAATCGAATCACGAATCCGTCATGACGTATCCTGTATTTTGACGAATCGTCAATGATGGATCTCGTGTGAATGAGCCCTGAGTCGCTCGTAAGTATTTCCAAGTAACCACTACACAGTTTCTTTTACTTGCTGTACCCATTTGTGACTGTTGAAGTCACTATACCGCGTCTAACAAAATCAATTACCTACATTCCTTTTAGGGGGTAATTCTGCTGCTTTAATAGATCAACTTTTATGATAGGATCAACCCGTTTTTAGGGTTCCGTAGCCGAATGACAAAAAACGGAACCACTTATAGTTTCGTCAAGTCGGTCTGTCTGTCTGTCCGTCCGTCCTAAGTCACAGCCACTTTATTCTAAAACTATTAGCATTACACAGTTAAAACTTGGTAGGTAGATGTATCCTATTAACCGCTTTATGATTCTCATACATAAATAAAAAATTATGATATTTAGGGGGCTCCCATTCATAAAACTAAAACCAAAAAAACATTTTTTTGTCAAACCTATGCGTGTAGGGTATCACAGAGATACCCTAAAAGACCTATCCATAGATATACAGATATCTATAGATAGGTCTTTTAAAATGACATCGAGGATCCTAAAACCATTTTCTCTAAAAGTCTAACGTTTGAGAGATAGACGCTTCCAAAGTGGTGAAATGGACGTCCCCCCCCCATCTAACTTTTGAACTAAGCAAGTGTAAATTTGAAAAAAAATACATGATGTAGATCGTCACAAATTCTTTCAAAATAACCCTTAGTGCGCGAGTCCGACTCGCACTTGACCGATTTTTTTAGTTCTGTGGTAGTTCCCAGCTCAGCATGCTGACCACTAGACCATGGAGGTAGACCCAAGTTTTCCAATTCGGTAGGTAAACCTCAATTGATAGTTACAATATGTCAAATAATGGCTAACCAGCAGCCAGGCGCAGTCAATCCATACTAATATTACAAGTGCGAAAGGGTCTGTCTGTTAGCTCTTGAAGCTTAAACCACTGAACCGATTGAGATGACATTTGGTATGGAGACAGTTCATCATCATCAAATTTAAGAGCTAGGCCCTTGTCGGTGGAGTTTCTTCCATATCTCTCTGCTTTCCGCCCTTCTCTTAACCTCCTGATACGACCCGACATTTATCTTTTCTTTTATTTGCTGCATGTAGCGTATTCTTGGTCTTCCTCGCTTTCTTTTTCCTTCTATTCTTCCTTCTATTATCGTTTTAATAAAATTGTCGTGTCGAATCAGGTGGCCTAACATTCGTCCCCTCCTACACTCTATTGTTTCCATCAATCTCCTTTTTTCCCTAACCATAGGCAAAACTTCTTCATTTGTTTTCTTCTCCGTCCAACTTATACGCTCCATTCTCCTCCAGCACCACATCTCGAAGGCTTCCAGTCTCTCTCTGTCCCTCTTTGTCTATGTCCACGCTTCACATCCATAGAGTGCTTTACTCCAAATGTACACTTTAACAAGTTTTTTGCGAACTTTGCTTGATATTCTGGCCTTGAGCAGGTGCTTTTTTGCATTATAAGCTTGTCTCGCCATCGCTATCCTTGCTTTTATATCTGGTGTACATCTGGAGTCACTAGTTATCCAGCTACCTAGATATTTGAAGGTTTTAACCTGTTCTATTTTTGTGTTATTTATTGAGATAGGGCTATATTTTTCCTTTTTAGAAGCAATTAGTGTTTTTGTTTTATTTATGTTAATTTTGAAACCAAATTCTTTAAAAATAGTGTCCATTTCTGTAACCAGTTCTTCCAACTCCAATCTGTTTTCTGCAATGGCTGCAATATCGTCGGCAAAACGAATGAATTTAAATACGTCCCCATTAATTTTGACGCCCCCCTTTTTTGATTCTGTTATTCTGCGTATCGCACATTCTATGAATAAATTAAAAATTAGCGGTGAAAGTGGACATCCCTGCCTAACTCCCTGTCTTATTTTTGCCTTTCCGTTTCCCTCTCCTACTTCTATTACCGTTTCTTGGTTTTTATACAGGGTGTGGCGTAAATAGTGGTCCAAAGCAAAGGTGTGGATACACTGTACACTGAAGCACCACATACCAGTATTAAAAAAAAAATTATGTACAGGGTTTTCAAAAAAAAAATTTTTTTTAATTTTTTTAGAAATCGTTACCTTGCCTTACAAATTTGGTTATAATTTCCAAAAATGACGGTTTTTTTTTATCCATTTTTTTTATTATTATTGCTGATCACTTGTACTTAGTACTCCATTCGTTTTTTTTTTACAAACTGAATTTAATAAAAAAAATTAAGTTTCTTTCAAAATTCAATACTCACTGCTAGCAAATCGTTTGACTTTCAATGCTTTTGGTGCAAAAAAATGTACCACACTGTCAGTGCCCATTGTTTAAAAAAAATGCCCATCTTTTGCAGATTCTAAAATGGTGCAACAATAAGTGTTACGACTTACAGGAAAAAAGTTATTGCTTTTCGAAACAAAAAGGAGCCCAATTCAGAAAAACAATTTATTTGAAGTTCAAGGGTTTACAAGGGTTGTAATTTTTTTCTGTGTGGTCCAAAGCAAAGGTGTGGATACACTGTACACTGAAGCACCACATACCAGTATTTAAAAAAAAAATTATGTACAGGGTTTTAAAAAAAAAAAAATTTTAACATTTTTTTAGAAATCGTTACCTTGCCTTACAAATTTGGTTATAATTTCCAAAAACGACGGTTTTTTTTATCCATTTTTTTATTATTATTGCTGATCACTTGTACTTAGTACTCCATTTGTTTTTTGTTTTTTTTACAAACTGAATTTAATAAAAAAAACCCTGAAAACCCTGTACATAATTTTTTTTAAATACTGGTATGTGGTGCTTCAGTGTACAGTGTATCCACACCTTTGCTTTGGACCACACAGAAAAAAATTACAACCCTTGTAAACCCTTGAACTTTAAATAAATTGTTTTTCTGAATTGGGCTCCTTTTTGTTTCGAAAAGCAATAACTTTTTTCCTGTAAGTCGTAACACTTATTGTTGCACCATTTTAGAATCTGCAAAAGATGGGCATTTTTTTTAAACAATGGGCACTGACAGTGTGGTACATTTTTTTTGCACCAAAAGCATTGAAAGTCAAACGATTTGCTAGCAGTGAGTATTGAATTTTGAAAGAAACTTAATTTTTTTTATTAAATTCAGTTTGTAAAAAAAAAAAAAACGAATGGAGTACTAAGTACAAGTGATCAGCAATAATAATAAAAAAAAATAGAAAAAAACCGTCATTTTTGGAAATTATAACCAAATTTGTAAGGCAAGGTAACGATTTCTAAAAAAATTTTTTTTTTTTTTTTGAAAACCCTGTACATAATTTTTTTTTAAATACTGGTATGTGGTGCTTCAGTGTACAGTGTATCCACACCTTTGCTTTGGACCACTATTTACGCCACACCCTGTATAATTCATAAATAATCCTTCTGTCTCTATAATCCAATCCAGCTTCTTTGAGTACTTCCATCATTATTTTCCAATTGACCTTAGACAGTTCGAGACCCTGAAAAGGACATAGGCTACATTTTGTCGTGATATAAAAACATTAAGAGGGTGAAATGGGGGATTAAATTTTATATGGCAAATCCAACTCTTGCGGGCGAAGTCGCGGGGAACTTAAGTAGTGGTTCCCCGCGACTTCGCCCGCAATTTTTATTTATTTTATTTTATAATACTTATACTTAAGTACTTGTATATGGACATAGTCTAGGACTCTATTGCAATCATAATAAGATTATATCAGTACTTGTTCAATTCCGGGTTATCATAAAGGTCAATATAGTCAAAGTAAATAGTCTAATATCGAAATATCTTTAGGAAAGGTAATCCACTGTTATTTATAATCCAGTTATATTACATATAACGGCTATGTAACAGTTTTGGTCTTTTTTATCACATACCTATGTAAGCACATAAAAAATAGGAAGTGAAACCCAATCTCAACTGCATGTGTCTACTTACATAACCGTGACATTGCCAAAAAATTACAAAAAAAATTGATTGGTCTTGAGATGAGCGCCGTGAATATTTAACGTGTTTTTGCAATATTTGTTCATAATTTCGGTGCGTGCAAAAAATCAAGTGCATCCTGCATGCGGAGCTACAGCGCAAAGTTAAATAGCACGAAGAACAAGCAATTATTGAAAAAACAAAACACCCCACTGCAAAATTATTTATTTATTGAAATGGTCTTTTTACTAGCTTTCATTTGATACCCATATTGCTATGTTAAAGAAAAAATCGATCCGGGAGGAGGGATCCTCCCTTTATTTCCATTTGTGGGCGCCATTTTAAAAATATATACATAGTCAGGTCATAAGTTCTGTCACACAATAAAATCTTTTAAATGTAGAATGCTGGCCACAAAAAAGTTTATTGAATTCGAATTCCGAGTTTTTTATGAAAATAAAAATGTGTACTTTTTAGAATTTTCCTATTTTTAAATATGTAGTGGACACTGAAAGAAGACCGTGTCGAGGTTATTGCGTTGCATCGTTGCGGATACGTGCCAATTCAGAATTTCGACTTACTGAAAAATTTGAATATAACGAAAAGATTTCTTTATCGTACGATAAAACGATACAATGAAGACTCTAGTGTAGATGACAGGTTAAGAAGTGGTCGCCCTCGCTCTGTTAGGACTCCAGCAGTGATAAAAGCTGTAAAGGCGCGAATTCAAAGAAATCCCATACGTAAGCAGAAACTGTTGGCCCTTCAGATGGGGTTAAGCAGGACCACGGTGAAAAGGGTGTTAAATGAAAACTTAGGGCTTAGAGCATATCGAAGAAAAACAGGACATCGTTTGGACGCTCGTTTAATGGACATGAGACTGAAGAGATGCCGCGCTTTGTTGAAGCGGTACGAGGGAAAAAAGCATCGGGAAATTTTTTTTTCGGATGAAAAAATTTTCACCATGGAAGATAGCTACAACAAACAAAATGATAAGGTGTACGTACCCAGCAGTGAAGAAGCGAGCAACCGCATTCCGCGTGTCTAACGAGGTCATTTTCCATCCTCACTCATGGTTTGGTTGGGACTCTTTTATTGGGGCTTAACTGAGGTACATTTTTGTGAGAAAGGCGTAAAAACGAATGCAGTTGTGTATCAAAATACAGTCCTCAAGAACCTTGTGGAACCTCTTTCTCATACCATGTTTAATAACAGGCACTGGGTATTCCAACAAGATTCAACATCAAGAACAACATCAATAACATTGATGAAAGCAACGCGGCATTACAGCGTTAAGAAGCACTTGAAAATTTCGACAGGCTCTGCCAACGCCAGGGTGGCCGAGAGGTTAGGCAATCGCCCGGCATGCGAGGAACGCGGGTTCGATTCCCGCCTCTGGCGGTCAATTTTTTCAAGTGCAATAATATATTAAGATTCTGCGCCAGCTCATAGAGCGAAAAGCACACAAGACTGGCTGGCGGCCCGTGAAATCGACTTCATCCGGCACGAAGACTGGCCCTCCTCCAGTCCAGATTTGAGTCCGTTAGATTACAAGATATGACAACACTTGAAGGAAAAGGCCTGCTCAAAGCCTTATCCTAATTTGGAGTCACTCAAGGCATCCTTGATTAAGGCAGCCTCCGATATTGACATAGACCTCGTTCGTGCTGCGATAGACGACTGGCCGCGCAGATTGAAGGCCTGTATTCAAAATCGCGGGCTTCATTTTGAATAAACTTTATGGTAATAAAGTACATAATAAAATTACAATTGTATTGTAATTTTATTATATGGTAATATAAATTTATGTTTTATTAAGTTCATTTTGCTATATAAATGGTTACATACATAATAAACATGTCTAAATTATTTCTTATTACACATGTGACAGAACTTATGACCTGACTAGGTATATAGCCTATGCCACTACCACAATTTTGACGAGTTCAAAGTCACCTCATATATCAAAAATTGTCCAGCCGTTTGAGCTGTAGGGCGTGCCAAACAATTATACATACACTAGTGGTTCCCCGCGACTTCGCCCGCAAGAGTTGGTATTTCCATATAAACTTTTATCCCCCATTCCAACCTCTTAATGTTATTATATCGCGACAAAATGTAGCCTATGTCCTTTTCAGGATCTCAAACTGTCTCCACACCAAATTTCATATCGATCGGTTCAGTGGTTTAAGCGTCAAGAGGTAACAGACAGACAGACAGATACACTTTCGCATTTATAATATTAGTATGGATACATACTTCCGACAAACATAACCCTCCATCCGCAGTCGGGTAAAAATCAGCATACGCTCTTTAATACTAAACAGCTACCGAATTGTGATATATTCAAAGAGTTGGTTATCTGAAACTTGGCTACAATGTGTTTGGCTACAAATGTCCTGTTTCTATGCGTTTCCAAGCGACCCCCGGACTCGATACACTGCGGGACAGCTAACGTCCCTGATGAACGACAAAAATATAGAAAAAATATTGTTTTCAAGTGATAAACATTCACATTATCTGTCCGTGACCTCACACGGCTAGGGCTCATTGAAAACCAGCGTCATGACCGAAGCTGAGTGGAGTCCTTTTAATGTGGGCTACTGCACAGGCCGACTGGCGTTGCCTAAATTGTAATTTTATTATGTACTTTGTCTGATATTCGTGCCTTTTATATATAGTTATTTTCGTGTGTAATGTGATGACCATTTGTTAATAAATGTATTTTCTTTCTTTCTTTGCAATCTAAAGATTAGATATTATTGCACCTGCAAAAGTGACCACCAGAGCCGGGAATCGAACCCGCGTTCCTCGCATACCGAGCGATTGCCTAACCACTCGGCAACCCTGGTGTTGGCAGAGCCAGTCGAAATTTTCAAGTGCTCCTACGCTGTAATGCCGCGTTGCTTTTATCAATGTTATTGGGATTACAGCCTCAGGTGGTGAAGCAATCGCCCGGTATGCGAGAAACGCGGGCTCAATTCCCGCCTCTGGTGGTCATTAAAAAAGTATAAAAAGTTGGCGATTTCTTGACAAAGCTCTTACTCACGCAATTCACGCAAAAATCCAATAAGTATCTCACTTGCCTCAGTATCCCTTTTCAGATTATGATTCTATTTATTATATCAATCTATTTATAATTTATAATTTATTATATCAACAAATCAGACAGGGCAATGGTCTTGAGAAAAAGTGGGATTCCATTTAGTTTGAGAACGGGTTAATATTCGATCTTTTTGCCGCAGAAACAAAGACCATGCATTCACTTTTGGTAGCATTATTAAGAAGAGGCCAAAAACAAGAAAAACTTTTTTGAAAGGGACTTTTTAATCTCATTTAATAAAATTTTAGACGCTTCTGTATAACTCTCGTTCATTTGCATACCCAAGTAAAATATATTCACGTACATTTACATCTGCAGAAATGTGTTGAGGAAGTGTTTCGTATGCAGCTGAAACTTAAATGTATTCTATTAAATCAACCTTGACAAATGGGTTTTCCGGAAATGCGGTTGAATACATAATATGCAAGGTCACCTTTTCGGTTTTAAAGCCGCTCTTATTCTATTTGAACATTTCAAGGTAAGTAATATAATTTACTATAAGTCGGAATTCACATGAATAAACGTTTACGGTGTTATTACAAAAAAAATTGACTAGGTTTAAAATGGGTCTAAATATTAGCCGACAACAGAGGAATGAATGACACATTCGTGACATAACCTAATAGAGAAGCGCTTTTCTAATTGGCTAGTTAATAGCTTAGTCCTGTCTTAAACCCGGTACTAAGTTTTTGGAATAACGAATATGGTTTGTAGGTAAACTGTTTGGTCGTAGGTTACATGTACGGGCTGGTGGCAACTTTAAAGTACCTCTTTGTACTTTGAGGATTTCTCTTAACAAGTTATGTCTTACTTCTACAGAAAATCGCACTTTTTTCTGTATTGGGAAATCCCACAACTAATTATAAACAAAACAATGTCAACATGAAAAGCTTCGAGTGGATAGCTTTGTCCACACTGTCGAATGTGTGAAGTACAAATATTGCCTAGTTTTTATGTTGAGATTCAGTTTTGCGGAAATTAAATGGAATGTACAGTGGGCCTCGCATCAACCTTCCCAAAGCCATCAAAATATCTCAAATGTTGTCAAATTTTATGTGATCAACATACGGTCGAAATATGGTTGCGGTCATCAGGGTAGGTTTGAGGAGGTTTGATATAGGCCCTACTGTACAAGAGTTGTCACTATTCACGAAATCATACAACCCAAAATTCTGAAGACTCCAGAGAATTTTATTTCTGGACAAGTTGCTCCCTAATGGATCGCGTGATTAGCTATTAAGTATAGTTAACCGAAAACGAATTCTTTAAAATAAAATCAAGTGAGTATACTTAATGTTCAAGAAGTTCGTATCAACACTGAATAATAAACCTAACCGAAGATACACGCATTTAACGGTCGGAAGCCTTTAAGTGGTAATCCCGAAGGATTATACCCTGCCTGTAAATAGATCAAGCCAATTAGCCCCTACTGATTTTTCTTTTTGCTAAAATGTTATATTTAGATTTGACATCTCAAGATCCAGATTGATTTTACTCAAAGACAATGTTTTTTTTAACTTAGAGTAAAGTCAGACACGTCGCTTTAAAATTGCAAAATAACGTGGATGGCTAAAACTATCTTGATCTAGTACTCCTATTTCTATACCTTCATGTTAGTATCTACGCCATGCGAAATATCGCTAGTGAAAAGTCCTTTACAAGCATCTTGCTCTCAATTTTTTAAAGTAGAAAACGTCTCAACTAATATTCACACAATATCGTGTTACAGGAAACCACTAGTTATTATAGGCATTTGATGTTAATACGGAATGCTCGTACGCTTTCACTGGCATTTGTCCTTCATCTTTATAATATAAAGAGCTGATTGAATAGAGCCTATTGTTTTACACAAGGGCCATACGAACGTGATAACCTTGGGTAAGATACTCAAGATCGTTTACGGTATAGCTAAAGAAGTGTACCACATATGTGAGAAAATATTGAATTGCGTATAAAAAATCCTTTCGGTAACGCTCCATCGTTACCGAAATTTCCCAAAATGCGCTCATTTGCTTAAGTTCGGTAAATTAAGAAGCGCTTCAAGATCCGAGCGCGTGTGTGTAAAGACATCATAAGCAAGTAATCAGCTTTGCGCTATCTAGAACTAGCGGGGTATATTTTTATGGTAGCGAATCCCTGTCCTTCGGGACCACCAAATATTTCAGATTCAGTCTTCGCTCCGACATCGGTGGGGGAGGACGACTGCGCGCCCGTTTTCTGCGCCGAACGCACATCGCTTTTTCGAAACTTGGAATCCACACCGCTGCCTAAGACACTTTAGTGGTTCTTTTCTTTTAAAGTGAGCTTTGACTACCATATTCGGCTCTGGATTTTTGTGTCAATTCTTGAAGTGGTTTCGCTAATGAATGTCGACGCAGTTGACAGATGAGCGGGGTAAGTGTCCAGGTTTAACACAGTGGTTTTCATAACGGAGAGTGAGTAGGTACTTGAATTAAAAGCTTATCTCACCGCGTACGGCAAAAATTCGTGATCCCCGCATAACTTTGTTTCTTTTTACGAAATTCCGCAAATCACCTTTGACGTTAAAGAAATAAGAAGCAACTTTGCGAAGAGAATTGAAATAAAATGCGAACAATCCCATTTTTGTTTGAGGGTGAAACGGAATAAAAGTTGGCTCTCAAAGTTCGTTCTTGAAAATTTGCGCAAGGGCCAGGGCAATTCATCAAGTCACTGTTAACAAACTCAGGAATGATCCGGGATGAATGGGAGCATAGCTAATTTGTCACTTTAATTATGATGGGGGCCTTCTGGTTGTCATTTAATTAACTCTTTTGTTAGGTTTCAGCGTGAACATTCGTTTTTGTTTCACGTACACACAAGGACACTGTTTGTAGCAGTAATTACATTACGAATTTAGCCGATCCTGTTTTTAGGAACGTTTTGCATAAAATGATTATTCCGGTGACTATGTGCCTGGTGTAATTTTTACGTAATACAATTATGTTTTTGTGCCTACTTTTATGGAAATGAAAACTGTCCCAGTCATCGTAGAGATAAAAGTATTTAGTAACTAGAAAGTCTGCTAAGTTTAGATCACCAAAATTTCTTAGAACTCCAAAACATCTCTGTGCCGTAAAATGTCACTTATTACAATCTTATATACACCAAAATAATTCCAGGTGATTTAGTTTTATTACTGTTTGAATTCGATAAATCAGTCCCTGATACAAACTTCGGAACTCCTGTATAATTTTGAACGAAAATATTTTTTCCTGTTTGCGTTGCTCGAAGTTTGAATTCCCTGTTAGGAATACGGGACCATTCGTTACGTAATTATCGTGGTGTAAAATATTAACTTTTGATGCGATTTTATCTGTTTAAAGCTGAAATTGACAAATTAAACTCAATGCATTACACTTATCAATTCTCGATACTAACGACAAACAGTCGACTAATGAAAATGTAGTTTATTTTCTTCTTTTTTTATCCAGCTCGCACCAGCACAATCAGTATCTGAACATTCTTTTTAAAAGAGGCTTTGATAATAGTGACTGAGTTTCTTGCGCTTCTTATCAGCACTAGCCCACAATTAGTTCTTAAGTAGTGTTACCACTAGGATTAAAATATGTTGGATCGTGTATAAGTGCCCCGTGGGGGTCTACATGCATAAATAATACGTTTGTGGCCTTTATCTTTTTTTATATATTTATACTTTATTGCACCAAAACTGAAAGTACAATTAGCGGCCTAGTGCCTTAAGGCATTCTCTATCAGTCAACCGCATCGAAATGCAGATAGTTAATAAGTGGCGAGATATTAAGTTACGAAAAGATAATTAATTTTGGTAAAATTAAATTGCAACTAAATAAATAAACATACATACCTACTAAGATACATAAATAGAAAGAGACACATACATATGTAATAATAAAATAAATACAAGATGATAATCTAGTCAGGAAAAGTCACACGACGACTCTTTTTCTCAATAAATGAATTTCATTTACCGTAACTGTGTAATGGACAGTATTAAATCGCGAACTTCATTACTTCCACACTAAGCTTAAGTGTTATATTCCCGTATAATTGGTTTAACTTTTCTCCTGCCTCCAGCACTCACTCTGAAAGGCCCTTAAAGTGATTTCTGTACCGAAATATAGAAGCCGGGATAAAGATATTGTGACGGTCGGTTGATTTTATTTTAACACGATTTCGAGTCATCTACAGAAGTTCTGGAGGGAAAAATTATATTGCTACTACAGCACCCATTTTAAATTTCACAAGCGATTTTTTAAAAGATTTGGTAACTTCTTATAATGTTATGAAATTTTAATGTTTTTATACAGTATTTTATATATGGAAAGTTTAGAGGGATATAAATATTATCTAACATTTCACTATGATAGAAATAATATATCTTTTGCTAACCCCAGTAAATATTATGACAAAACTTGAGAATACTTGAATACTCTTTAAGGTAATGTCACAGCTAGCGGAAGTACAAAAGAGAGAGTTATTTTACATTTCGTGTTGTTGTCAACAATTGATACAAACTCCGTCCGCAAGTAAAAAGTATCATGCAAATTATAGTAGTATCAAATCGCTGCTGGATTTTTGACAATGCTTTGTTTGCTTTGCTATAGGAACTATATATAAATGAAAAAAAAAAACTAAGATTTGGACAAACAAAGTACCCTAAGTTATGTAATGCTGACAAGTTTTCATACATGCGCAAAATAATCGATCAAATAGGTTATATCATCCATCAAACACAAAAATCCGTAGTGTAGAAAACTTTCTCATGAATTCTGACAAAAATTAGTTTAAATTAACAATATCTTACTATCATCTAACAAACACAGGAAGATAACTCACTCCTGTAATAATTGTTAAACTTGTATTAGGTATTCAACATTAATAATTCACTTACTTGGTATAATATGATACTTAGGCCCACTTTTACGAAACTCGATAAATACACTTAGCGCTAAACATATTTAAAAACATAATTCTGTCTTTGTCAGTCATTCGACGTTGGCAGAAACGGGATGATATTTTTAAACATGTTTAACGTTATTCGTATTTAACGAGTTTCGTAAAAGTGGGCTTTAGACTTTTAGCTGCTACGAATTTTTATATTTATCATTTAAAGCAGTTTCATACAAAATCACAGCAATTCGTTAATGTAACAGCTTTGTTTTCTCGTGTTTAAAAAGAATTTTGCACTGAAAAGTCTGCTGGGAATTTTCGAACTGCGTTAAAACTTGAGAACTTGTTATATAATACACAAGGCTACATAAATATTATTCAACTTGTTTATTTTAAGGGACGTTGCCTAGCAATGTTATGAAAGACATTATAATGAAAAAGTTGTTGTAGTAGCTCATTTTTGGCTCTCATAAAATGTGTTTGGTGGTGATGCAGAGTGGTTTGTCTCTCATGTCATTTATTAAATAGACACACTTTGGCACATTTTTATGTGAATAATAATGTCTACAAATTGCACTACCTTATATATTCAATACAGATCTTGTATTTCGGTGGCAATTTAAGTTGTTAAATGAGAGTTTATTTTAGCAAGTACAAAATTGTTACAATTGATTTATCTCATAGGAAAACTATATTGGTCACGAAAAAAATACCATCTTCAAACCAGTGTTTTCGTTCCACAAAAAAAGTCTGCCGGACTAATAGCCTGAAACTTTGCTTTTTTACGTGTTACTCGCCCGGCTTTCTTCTTAATAAAAGAAAAATACTTTAGTTTACTTATCATTAGTCAATGTCCTTTTAGGTAATGAAACGAAAACGTTTTTTCCCGACACTTAAGCTTCGTGATTACTTGAGTTGTTCACTAAGACGACTGTAGCTCTAGTGTTCACTAGTTCTCCCAAAATAGGTTTCATCCATTTATTGAGAGACGATAAATATGTTTCATTTAATAAATCCCGTTTAGTACTTGTTAGGTTGTTGTCTGAAGAAATTTCACTATATACCTAAATATATTAATTTGTTTGGGACCTACGTAAAGGTACTTTTTGAGTTAGCAAGATCCTCAGGAATGTTTTTATTGCTTGTGGTTTTTGACTGTTCACTGATAACGCGTTCTGTGGTCTAGAATTTTTCGTTTATCACCAGACAATGTAACTCTTTGGCTTTGGTTTTATGAGAGAATAAATAAAATAAATGTACAGTACAAATAAAAACGCGATGAATTGTTGTCGCGCACGCACGACTGACTTTGCTAAAGCGGCAATAAATGAAATCTGTTGGAGGAAAGAAAATACACTTATGTGCTCTTTTAAGGGTTTATTTATTTACAAGACGACGTTCCACGAAAACAAAACCATCTTAAATATATAAGGAACATTATCTTTAAAAACATGATGATTTTGTTAAAGAAAATTACGTTAAAATTTTATGAAATAAGCGCTCTTCCAAATTCCCAGTACCTTAAAAATACTGTACATAAGCATATTTACAAAAACATGACGTTTGTCAATGTTTTTACAATAAAGCTTATTCAACATTATATTTTTTAGAAGTGTACTTATTTTCGCAATTTCTTTACAGATTTTATGGTTTTAGAACCATAAGAAACGGAAAAAGTTAGCTTTTTAGCATTAATTAAATACCGGCCAGGTTCATTTTAAAATAAATTACATCTATGTCTGTGCTTTCGTTTTTTTAATTATAAACCTACACATAATAAACCACTATCTCTTGTACTGGTATTTCGGATACAGGAGCTACACTAATGTTCGAAATCTGCTTCATTAATATGTAAATTCGAGGCTTAATCAGTCATCCGGCTATCTCCGGGTATTATTGGGAGCTGTCGGATTTATGGGGTCAATTGAGATAATAAAGATGAATAATTATCTTATCAAATTACCCATTTAATAGGTTTGCAGCTTTAACTTACCCTATGCTGAAAAAAGGTAACTTTTAAATTATTTTCCCTTCGGATTATGAAATCAGATTGGTTTACTTTATACATACTCGCAATACGCTATTACTATAATACATACCCGAGCCATCGTGAGCCTTTTCTTAAAACTTTCACGCTTCAAGTCTGCAAAAACAACATATTTTTATCTTTCTTTAAACCAATTATCAGGATGTGTCGCTTATACAATGAACTACTAACATAAAATCACACGAACATAGACATATTCAACGACAACTTGCCCCGTTTCAGACGGGCAATACTAGATATACTTTTTGAAGAGTTCATTTAGGAGGAAAATGAATAACATACTAATAAATTAGAGGTACATTTGGTTTTGTCGATTGTTTTTATTATTGAGGTATACTTGTAATTAATACAATTAACCAAACTGTGGACACATTTTTTGGAATAGCGTCTAGTCTTAATCTTATAGCTAAGTGTAAATTGTATTTTTTAATGATGTTATTCTGTTTTGTGTTCCTTACTAAATAATATAAAATAAAATATACATTCACTTTTGTATCAAATTAGTAACTATAATATAGTTACACATGCTTTATGATTCCGATACCGTTTTCGGTTTTTATGAAAAATAAGTTATTTCTAAATAAAATTTACGAAAAATAAGTTCTTTCTAAATTGTTTTTGGTACAAGTAAGCAGTACCTGATGCTAGTCTGATGAGCAATGATTTCCAACTAAATAACTTAGCAATAGCTTATAATCAGGGGCGAACATCGCATCGTACCTACTTCAATTGGTACTTAAGCTTTTTCAGTCAAATGTCTACATACCTAAGTTACTATAGGTACTAACATTAAACCATGAAGGTTTACATGTATGAACTAGATTCTTTGTAAAGACTTTCAAAGATTTTTTCCTATACATACCTATTCTAAAGTCGCTTCTCTCTCGATGTTTCGTAACTTTTTTTAACAATATGTATACTTACCTATGAGCAATCTGGCTTGGTCCCTTTTTGGAATATTGCACAAAACACTTATCAGTAATCGAATGGAGTTAACACAAAAATGGAATTAGTGCGATTTTCTAATGATGAGTGTTTATAGTAAATTGATAGTACAAATAAGTATTGAGACAGGTGGGGCAATCGTTATTGTCACTGATAGGTATGTTTTTTAAGAATTAATCACAGGTACTACTGAACCAATTCACAAAATACTTTCACCAGTAAAAAGTGACTTATCGTCGTTTCGATTTTAGGTCTCATGTGTTAAAATGAACTTTTTGAAAAAATCGATAAAAACCTTCGGGAAAAAAACGGAGGAATTTATAGGAATTCATGCTTACAAAATGTGAGATGAACTGAAAAAATAATAATTTTGACAAGTCGTCTTAAAATCACAATATAAATCAGTTATATTTAATTTTGTTAAAATAATGGCACTTCTGCAAAGCCAGGGCGAGTCGTAGTGTTGAATATATATCCCGTCAAATATCTTCAGATTTATTAAGCATTTAACTCACCACTCCATTTGGCAATAACGAAGAGGGTAATCAAAGTCTACCCATCATATAACTGTAAGGTTTTCTTAACCTTCAACAAATGTAGCGATAAAAATATCGTCGTGCCATTTCTGGCCGGGATTTGTCCTATCTTTGAGCGTTGAAAGGATTATTGCGACGCACTTGTCATGGTGGATGATCAGACAGAATTTCTGATAGACTAAAAAGGTTGCGCTTTTGTTATTTTTGGTCTATCATCTCTTGAATATCATTTGAGTTTTGTTGTTAGGATTGTGTCAAAGTTTTCAACGCGAGAAGGGAATAAGGGATTATCCTAGTGTCAAAAATCAGAACTTAAAAATCCGCTAGATGGCGTTGACCAATCTAAGTCAGGTAGATTTTTATTTAAAAAAAGGCTGGTTTTAGCGTTTAACATGTTATAATTTATGTTTGGTTTTTGATTCACCCGTACTAAAAGTCCGTTTTTAACAAATTAATCATCATGACATTTTTTTTCTTATATTTTTTAACTGTTGATTTGAAACTTGCAAATTTATAACTTAAGTGCTTCCACTACATGTCAGTACACATAATATTACAATAATTTGTTTTTGTTTTATGCTCAATGATTTCGACGCAATATTTGTACAACTTTGATAAATAGCGCCATCTATTAACATATACAATAAAATTAAAATTTTGAGTTGTCAAAAAATCCCTCATCATGAGCCAAATTAGACTGTGTTTAATTTATGAGAATAGGCCCACTGTCTTCAGTGACAAGTAGCTATACAGGGTTTACTCGTAGACATTACACATTGCTTATCCACGGTTCAGTATTGGTTATTTTATAAAAAAATATGTTTGTTACTTTTTTATTTTGTTTCTAAATCAAAAAACACATTTATTTCTTTATTGGTGGTCCTAAGTCCGTTTAATAGGAAAAGCGATCCAGTGACTATCTTTGGCACCGTATGTCATGTTCTTCCGGCCACTTAAGAACTGACAGACTAGTTTACTCTCTCTACAATTACAGGGCTACTTAATGAAGCTACGTGCGTTTTACCGATGTTACACGACATAAATGTTTATAAAAAGTAATTAAAAACTTCCGGCCAATTTTAAGTGCAATAATCTTCTCTCAGCACAACTTTTCTGCCATGAACCATGCGTTTTGTCACGATGTCATATGTTTGGGGCGGGCACGTGGACTTATGGGTCCTGTACTTTAACATCATTCCCGAGTTACAAATGACAAGATATTAACCATCACAAGCATAACTGAAAAAAAAAGTTTCGCAACTCTATTTCTTCTACAGTAAAAAGTTTTAAGATCCATGTAATACCAAGTCGGTAATGTATTCAGTCCCTACTTAAGGTCCTTCTGTCTTAAGTTATTACGTAATTAGAATTAGCGAAACCTAATAACATCTGATATGGTCACTCCATAACAATATAAAAATCTTTTATGTTTTAAATAAATAGATTGACTTGGCCATCGCTTATAAACACAATATAACTACGTATATATATACGTAGTATCTCGCAAGTAATACACATTTTTATATTAAATAAGATTGTTTGGTGTGGTTCTCAAGTCAATCTAATTTTTAAAACATTTTTTTTGTTTCTTACGTTTACGCTAATTGTTGAACTCATTAAAACACAATTTTACGGATTACTTCGCGATTTATTTACATTTTATTTAAAACCTGACGTTTCGAACACTACAGCGTTCGTGGTCACAGCGAGACTAAGGTATTATTTGTCATTACAAAGTTTTGAAAAATTAAATTACCGCCCCTCATTTATATTAATTTACGTTCCTATTTACGCAGAAAGAGCTAACCGTGTCTAGAGATCTTGCAATGTGAGGTGTTGCTTTGATATTTGGTAGAATAGGATCCCATGCCAGTGGAACTATTAACTTTTTTTATATATATTAATATGGTACGTATGTCAACTCGAAATGTGAAACTAGCGATTTCAGTTCCTATAACTATGTTGTGTAAACAAAGTCTAGTCAAAATGAATGGCCTCGTCGTTATTCATTCTAGAGTTGCCACTAATTTATAGTATCAATACGATAGGTAGGTACCGTAAGGTTCTCAATGACAAAGCGATAGATACTTGACATCTTCGTACTGAAAGGACTCTTGATGTATTAACGAGTTTCGAACTTTCTTGCAAACGACTACTGTAAGGGCCCTTAACAATTTTAGTAGTTCTAGACGTTATTATACGCATAGTTTTATCTTTGCATAGAAATTCTGATTAGCAGACTTAAGGACAAGAAAACCATGAATGTACATTGAATTCAATGACGAGACTGATTATTATTAATTAATAATAATTTTATTTATTTTTTTGACAAAATTTATTTCAGGCAACTTAAAAATTATATACAAAAGCCCATACAACAAATACTGCCTTATAAACTAACATACATACAATTATATATCGTTTTTGTTTACTTAAAATAATTGCAACAAAAATAAGAAATTATAATAAAAACTTAATTTATTGCGTGATAAGTTCGGTCTGAAATAAAATGGTTCGATAAATTGATACTTTTATCTTCCTGCTAGTACCTAATGTATTAGACCAATGGTTGACTGGTAAAAAATGTTTAGTTTAAGTTCCGCCATTTGTGCTATTGATTATTTTGTGCAGAAATTTAAAAGAAATAAAAATAAATAAATTTTAAACTGATTGGCGACCATCTGAGAAAGATTGACTCGATAATATGCGTAAATATTATCGAGTCAATCTTTCTCAGATGGTCGGTTAAAAATGTTTGGTAGATTGCTGGCCCACAATTAGAATGTAACCATACTTTGCCCATACTTAATGTCACAGTACACATATATGTATTTATTGAAAAGCGTGATATTGCATGCGACTCGATAAATAAGCATAGGAAACGGCTCTTTGTAGCACATATTACTTTGGTAAGTATTTCATTCCGCGCGCGTGGTCAAATTCACGTGACGCAAAAACACCCTCACTAGAAGTAGTCTGACATACCTTATATTGGAGGTAGGGACTGTGAGAGTGCTCGAGCCGAGAGGGGGTGGCCTCCGCGACAATTTCTTGGCACTTTGCTATTTTTAAACTTACGTGCTCGTTCGATAGTGCTGCTATTATTTCACAAGATACTCAAATCACTCTGAATCAAAAGAAATCGTCTACGTAAAAACCTAAAGAAATGGTGACTTTGAACGGATTTTTCTATTATTTTTTGTACCTAACCGTTAGCTATTAAATTATATTAGTTAATAAATACTGTATCCTATGACTCTATTGCTTTACTTTTTATTTTATCTGTATCTCGATAATAAGTGCCACAACTATAAAAATATAATAAGTCAGCCCATTAGATCCCACTGCTGGGAAAATGCCTCACCTCAACTATGAGGAGGAACGAGCCATACTTCACCACGCGGGCTCAGTGCGGATTGGTGGAGGGGTGTATGTAAGGCAAGTGACAAACCTTACTGTCAGAAGTTATCAAGCCGCCCTAGGGCCTCTGACTAGGCTTAACGACTAATACCACAGATATTAGCCGGGACCAACTGCTTAACGTGCCTTCCGAAGCACGGAGATGCTGGTCATGGACGTCACTTAAATGGTCGGAATGGTCACCCATCCAATCACGACCGCGCCGTGGGTTGCTTAACTTTTGGTATCACTACCAAAGCGCTGCCGCCACTGCGCCACAAGCACCTCCTTCTAATAAAAATATAATAACTATTTATTTTGTATGAGAGAAAAAATTTTATCCTATAAAAATATAATAACTATTTATTTTGTATGAGAGAAAAATTTTTACTAATTAATTATTATTACAATCTAAAACCATGTTTTATTCACTTAGTCAATCAAATCATATTTTATACACTTTATAATTTAAAATAAGAAACTAAAAATTCGCACACAGGCAGTATTTGAACCCACCTTTAGCTTTTTTTAAATTTTTGTTGGAAAATAATACTGTGAGTGTTAAAAAGCTCTTAAAGCTAATCTATTCACTTACAATACTAATTTGATTTATCTCACATAAGCAAAAATAAAAATACCTTAATCCATACTGATATTTTAATGCGAAAGTCTGTCTGTCTGTTACCTCTTGACACTTAAACCACTGAACCGATTGAGATGAAATTTGGTATGGAGACGAGACCCTAGAAAGGACAAAGGCTAGATTTTGTCGCGATATAAAAATATTAAGGGGGTGAAAGGGGGGATGAAAGTTTATATGGAAAATCCAACTCTTGCGGGCGAAGTCGCGGGGAACCACTAGTAAATAATAAATCTATAGATACTTCGTAGATTTATAAAGGTAAGTATACTCTAAGTACATACTATATAACCTACCGAGGTACAGTTTGCCAAGCAAAATCAACAAACCAGTTGCCGCTGCTGAAGTAGGAATTTGGATTTATATGTAAATTCAAGATTATTTAAATCCAATTTATATAAATTAATATGATGGTAGCACTCATAACATGATAAACATGGCGCTTGTGTTTTGAGAAACATTCAAAGTGTGTAATATACTTTCCGTTATATTTGAAATATCATCGATTATAAAAGCGTTTTATGTTGATTATTTGCCTTATAAGTATACTATTAACAATGTGTCGATTTGGATACCCGGATAACAACAAGAAAAGGCAAACACTAAATCTTAAGCTGTTCCAATAAGAGTGGTTTTGTAACAAAAATGTAGAGTCTGATGTGCTAAGCACTATACTTTATTTTGTTTCAGTTCTTGATTTACTATAGTCGATATAAAAAGCTAAATTCTTGATTATCTTTCGAATTCAGAGTCTTCTTGAAGTAAGAAAAATAATGAGTTCCACAAAATGCTCACAGCTTTGCAAGTTATTAGCGAGCAGGTCGTCTGCCACCTCTTACTTTGTGGTTTTAGTCACCCTGTATGTATGTATACGACCGCCCCGTCCGGATTTACCTGGCTTTTAATTAAGGAGCCCAAGTTTACTAGCTCTTGATATATTACGCTAATAAACGAAATTAATCCTTCAGTTTGTCAAAGAGCCAACGAAGAGCAGTTTTTAACTTAAACTCGTAAAATTTTAAGACTGATATTCGTTTAAAAAACAATATTAATTTTGTATAAGAATAATATTCGTAATCCTTTATAGGTTGGAAAAAAAACAGTTTACTGGAATGCGTACTATCAAGAAAAATTTAAGGTTTCGTTAATGAACTACCTCTTTGAAAAGCAGGAAATTGTTGTTATGTGCCAAAAAATGTATGGTACCCACTGACAATGTATTTAAAAAAACCCGACCAAGTGCGAGTCGGATGAAGGGTTCTGTACCTATACAACATTAGACACTATATTATGATCGTTTTTAGTTTTAAAACGGTAAAAAAACACGTTTGTATGGGATATATAAATTAAATATATATAGGTATATTAGATAAAAAAATTACTTTAAGAATTTATTTTTAATATTTATATACAACATAATATTCTGTTCAAGCGTCTGCATGTTGCCGTTTATTAATATCGAGCAAAAAACAGTTAAAAACACGTTTTTTGTACGGGAGCCCCACTTAAATATTATTATTATTTAAATAAAATATTTTATTTTTAAAGTTTATAATACATATAAATTTGTATTTGCATAATACGTTTATATTTGTGAAAATTTCAAGCTTCTACCTGTTGCCGTTATTAATAGAGAGCAAAAACCACCTAAAAATCACGTTCGTTGTATGGGAGCCCCCTTAAATATTATGTTTATTCTGTTTTAGTATTTGCTGTTATAGTGGTAACAGAAATACATCATCTGTGAAAATTTTGACTGCCTTGGAGGCCTGCGGAGGCTTCGTAATAGGGTCCTGTTTTTACCATTTGGGTACGGAACCCTAAAAAGAGGTAGACCTGTCATCTTCTACTAAGCGGCATTCAAATTAGATGTGCCGAGCCGAGCACACGTTCTTTTACATGTCAAATGTGTATACGAAATTTTAATGCAAAGGTGAGCAAATCGCTCAATTTGAGGCAATCAATTTCCGTGCGCT
The DNA here is from genome assembly GCA_949316185.1 of Pyrausta nigrata. NCBI lineage: Eukaryota > Metazoa > Arthropoda > Insecta > Lepidoptera > Crambidae > Pyrausta > Pyrausta nigrata. The sequence continues at coordinate 7,312,742 of OX438947.1, forward strand.
AATGACTCATCTACCACTTTTTAATGCACTATTATTGGTGGTACCTATTTCACCTGCAGTATGCTTCCCACTTGACACTACCCACCTATTAAAAATGTTTACTACTTAACTTGTACTCAATGTGTGCAGATACAGACAGACAGGCAGACAGACAGCGGAGGCATGGTAATAGGGTCCCATTTTTACCTTTCGGGTACGGAACCCTAAAGATTTACTAGTCATTTACTTTAAAGCTAATGTTTGAAAACACTACTTATATCCTATTGTATTTTCTGACAGTCTTAAACTACATTTTTTTTGAGCGTGCAATGATTATGCTCAAACCAGTCAACGTAATTGTAAGGCCATGTGATTTATGTTTATTTGTGTGAGATGCAAGACAAGTGTCGAATATAACTATGTAAGCTATGCTGGAGCACTTTTGGGGTCTTGGTGGAACCAAGACCCCAAAAGTGCTTTATAATTGACTTACATGCTTACATAGCGCCTTAACAGCAAATGGATCTTAAATATTTAGGCCAAAATGGCGTCCAAAGGGCAGTGCGTGATTTTAGTCGCTTAAGGTGGATTGCAGCCATTAGTACGCACCGGCCCCTTTTAATGGATGGGTATATTCCCTTTAATAGACACGAGACAGACCGTTCGAAGGACCATTAATGACGTATTGTAAGTACCCACTAATAAACTTCTGGGTCCGTTATGCATACGGAGTTATTACAAAGCAAGTAATATCTAATTATTTAAAAAATACCCGGCTGCAAATTTTATTATATTTAAAGCTAATGAAGCTTGCATATGATACCCATATAGTTATTTTTACCTTGTTTTCCTCCCGCCATTAAAAAAAACTGACACCATTTGAACTGTAGGGCGTGGCAAAGAAATGGGCATACATACATACGCTCGAAAAACATTATTTTATTTTATTTTTAGGGATCACAATGTGTTACATTTATTAACTTAATATTAACTTATATACTATAAATGGTAACAGATCCAACCACGTAATCCACAAAATCCACGTCCATTACAGTCCTTCTGTCGCAAAAATAACCATAGTTTAGGCCTTATCTACCTATTTATAAGACGGCCTCTTTGATATGAATGACACATAATTTACCCATCAAATCGAAGATTAGAGACAAAACGGCATATTTTTTGAGATTTTTTTTATCGGAACCTAGTGGCACATAACGAACTCAATGCAAGCATCGTAGTAAAGTAACTTATTCATTTTGTTTGATTGTTCATGTATATATTTAAAAATCTTGTGCTTAAAGGAAGTTTAAAATTATAAGTTAAAGTTTAAGAAAGTAATCTTTATTAAATCACATAAAAATAATAAATTACTAAATATGTACACTTAACAAAACTTACAAATCTACTTATTCAAAAATATAACCGTGTCCATGAAGAAAGGAAGCGAGAATGCTGGCTGCGTTTCCGCGTTGGATAGCCATACTTAGCTTCTGAGCGAGAAACGAGCCAGCTTTTTTGTTTTCCAGAATTGTATTTAATTTAGGGGCTATTAAAGTTCGAGTTTAAGTAAGTAATTTCCTTAAATATTTCATATTTCATAGTGTCGTTTTTTTAATGTCAACCTCTATATATAGCACACTTTGTCAGTGACAATCCCTGAAAAGTTTCGGAGAAGAATGGCCCCTGTTTAAAATTCATTCGTCTAATTTATTCGTCTTTAAAAGATAACGTACTCAAGGACTTACCATAGTAAAAACATTATTACGTTTCTCTTGCAATAGAGTGGAATTCTTTGCCGGCTTAAGGCTGTTGCTAGTCACACTTGACCCATCATCGGCCGCATCGTCATCATTTGAAATGACGGTCAAACGTCTGCCTATTAAATAAACAACCTGCATGGTTTATAACAAAGTGTTATTCATGAGTCCATTTTACAATAATAAAATGAGCTGTTTGGAGATTTCCACGAGGCCTTATAAAATGAACGCTGTTTTTTTTACTATGATAATAATTTATTATGACACACAGTATTTAACCAGATCAGCGCTTAACTGTGCTGCACACTAGCTTATCTTAATAATAGTGACTCACTAAAAACATTTACATTGCAAAACACAAAAAAATTGTACACAAAAAGGTCTACAAATTCGGTGAAAAATCCTAATAAACCTCTATTCATTGCGAATTCTCTGAGACTTCTTTAACGAAGCCCTTTATAATAGGTGGCGATGGAGTCGTCCTTTTGAATATCTCAAATTGCAGTGGACTTTAGGGCTGTCAATGTAGCGGCAAGACATGTATCTAAACTCAGAGGAATGTTAGGGAAATGTTTTGGCGAGGAGCTAAACATTTTTTTGTAAAGATACGCCCAAGGTAGTAATGATTCGGCTTAAGTTCAGAATGAGGTAGGTTTTATTTCGTGCGTGGCAGTCGAGTGGTCTGGTTCGGTACTTATAAATATGATTACGTACATAAAATATGATAGAAACATAAATGTCATTATTGTAGATGTTTGTTTTTGTGTGCGATGTGATGTCTATAAAAAAAAGCAAAAAACCACCTGTAAGGTATGTGAAGTTTTATTGCAAAACTGACAAGAAATAACACAAAAGCAATCACATTGAAATAAATACAATTCAGGCCATCTCTTATCATTTTGCTTGTCATCTTATATCTACTCTCGCTCGCTTTGATAACTTTTTGGGAAACCCCGGCAACTTAGATGTACAAGAGTTTGTGGAATAAATGCATTTAATTTTTTATTTACTTATATATTTGCTTTTAAAAGATCCAGGGCCTCCCTGTATTTTGAATGAATTACCTATTATTTGTATCGCTCTCACGCCAACCCTAAAGCAAAACATCCCTACGTACGCTCCAGGAATGACTACGTGCCACATCGGGGTTAACCGTCGATTCCACAAAGTAATTCTACCCCGAGCTTAAATTATCGCCAAATACTCGTACGTGAATTTGGCTAAGGTATTTAGGAAGAGACAATTCAATGAAGAATGAAGGATCACCACTGTCGCGCGTGGATTAAGTACATTAGCACTTGGCTGTAGAAAAAAATACTGATTGTATATAGTTAATGGATGATAATATTGTTGAGTCCTTTAGTTTAATCATAAATCATACTAGGAGTTCCTGTGAAATTATCTAAATGTTTTAATTACCACCTACATATACAGGATGTCCCAAAAAGAGCGTGCCAAATTGACACTGGAGTTCGCTTGGCCTTTCAGATACTCTACAATTTTTTTTTATATAATGCCACTTTTTGTCCAATTAATGGCACGCCAGAATGACACTGGAAATAGCTTAGCCATAGACGACCGCTTTGGTGTAGTGGTTCGTGGCCCGGACTTCTAAACCAGGCGGTTGCGGGTTCGTATCCCGCGAGGGGCAAATGTTTGTGTGATGAGCATTTGGATGTTTATAAATATATATAAGTATATCTATCCGTTATCCTAGACACCATAGCACAAGCTTACGCTTAGTTTGGGGCTAGGTAATTGGTGTGTTTGTTGAAACAATTTATTTATTTATTTGGAAGGCCAATGGCTAAGCTAACTCCACTGTCAGTTAGGCACGCTCTTTTTGGGAAACCTATATAATAATGAGTATTTTTTTGTTAGCTTCGTAAAAATGCTTTTCGCATCAAAGAATGTTAACGATATAAATAAGTTTATTCGGTTATAAAATTGTTGATACGGTCCCAAAAACGCCATCAACTAATTAAGCAAAATTTTCGAGTCGACGTTAATATCATTAAGGTGGCAAGCAGGATCGTAATTGCAAAATCTCTCGATGGGACATTTTAGGTAATTTTTTATGAAAAATGTTCTTGACGCTCAAGAGAATTGCCTTAAAGTTAACAGGATGAAAGTATCTCGAAAGAAGTCCTGATTAAGCATCTACATAAATTCAGGGACGGACTCAATTTGTATTACTCACAGTTTTTTAAGTCACCACAGCAACAAAAAATAACTTTTACGCTGTGGTGACAAAAATAAATTTTGAAACCAGCTTTTTATGCTAATAATAAGTAGGTATTTATACAAGTAGAAAGAAAACGGTTTATTGCACACAGTATAGTACACGATACAAGAAATAAAAAACTAATTTACACCAAAAAGTTACACCTGTGTGCAATGTTAAAGCTTCTCTTTCAAAAACCTTTGGGTTAAGGAACATACAAATTCACAGGTTTTTTTCCCACTAAAATATTTATTTTCCCTTTCCCTTACAAACATAATAATTGGTTTCAGTCTATCTGATACGAGCAAACAAAATAACATTCTTAAAAAAGTATTTATTGGTAGAGTCCTTTATATTGTGTTTTTTTGGTGGTTTTATTTCTTCCGCTTTGCAGAGCGTAGCAAAAATAAAACACGGTTTGATTGCAACCTTGGTTTATTTCACCGTTTTTACAGTTAACATTATAAAGGATGTTGGTACTTTGTTTTACCAATGTGTTATTAACTAGCTATCTTAATACATTTATAAAAGAGCATTTTTTAAATATATCGAACCAAAGAAATGGATATTCATTATCCTAGCGTTATCCCGGCTGTGTACCCGCTCGCGAGGGCCCAAGGTCAGCTGACTACGATCCAGGATATGGCAGATCGGGTAACATAATTAAAAATGGATATTCCATTTGATAAAATCCAATTTGGAGTCTTTCGGGAACCACCGAAGTTTTAATCCTGTTGTATAATTACATATTCTACAATGTATTAACACAAAATAAGAGCCGCCAATATCGCATTTCGGCAGTTTTCTCATCCGTAAAATTACAGAAAAATTATTTTCATACACCAAAGGTTTGTGTAATCGGACGGAAAGATATTTAATAATACGCCATACATAATACATAGTCAGTCGTGAGTTTACATCACGGCTCATGAATACGTATGCCAAATGATATCTGGGCCGCATATGCTCCATACAATATTAATACTCATTTATTCGAATGGATCCTTCGAAATTTACATCCCTATTGACGAAGGTGATTCAATTATTCAAAGAAGTCTCCGGGATGTGAATACGACAGTATGTGTAAGTAATTTAAAAAATCTCTTAGTTTAAGGAAGGTTTTATCGTTCGGGTTCCGTAGCCAAATGGCAAAAAACGAAACAGCACTGAAAATCTTGTACTAACTTGTACGAAACTACTAGCAATGAAATAGCTTTTATAAAATATGACGATTCATATTTTACTTATTAAAATATTTATTGATCCTTGGCTTGGCTTATATGGATCAATAATTATTTTTTTCTATAGAAAACTATTCATGTCTTGTAAAAACGTCTTGTAAAATGGTATCAAAATGTAAGCCAAAATACCTTTTCTTTTAAAGATTGTATTCCACACACATGTCTTTCGATTTTTTTTTACCAGCGTTCCACACGCAATTCTTTTAAAAAAATACTCTGTTCGACAGTGATCGTTCACTCAACGAACTGAAACACCCATGACTATGTTAGCAGAATTAATGGAGTGGTTTGCCCAGTGTCGGCGTTCGTTGTTTTCTTTGCCACTGAACAAGCAATAGTACCAATACACAATGTAAAAAACCAGTAAAGTTTTTGCCAAATATCAACCTGTGTGCGCAGAGGCCTTACTCTCTAGGGCTGGGTTTTACTTTAACTATTACAAACTTAAATCAAATTTCACTTACAAAAATTAATTGACTGTGTCATCCGGTGAGACTCGAACTGTCAAATCAAACTACATACGAAAAGCAATTGTTATTTATATAGTTACGGTTAAATTAAGGTAGTGCAACTCAGCTTAAGTCGATGTCCGATCAGCTCTAGCACCTTATACTGGCAAGAGTGATAGATATCACTCTTGCCAGTATAAGGTCACGTTTCCACAGGAGATGGGCGAGGATGCGTAGCGAGGGATAGGTTTGATGAGATCCAATAGTATCCCTTCATTTAAAGAAAAGGGTTTGCTCTTGACTCGACTAAGCCAGATGTGGCGTAGACAGAATCGACGGTGGCGACCTCACCCAGAAGGGTCTGACGCCCCCACTAACCGTCGGAACACAGCCAGATGCTTGGCGCCGGGCTTCAGTGGGAGGGTGGTAGCTACCAGGCGGCACCTAACGGAGCCTAACACCGCTGTAACGTAAAAAAAGTTGAGTGGAGAGAGGTAACATGTAAACGAGAGAGTTATGCTAAGGATATGAGCGAAGGATGTGTGCTACGGATGTGCGCGACGGATGTGTGCTAGTCTGAGAAGTTCGTGTAAGATCCTGCAGTCGTCAGAGGTGCAGGGGGGATGCTAAGTGACAGCTGGGACAGGTGGTGTTGCTGGGGAGGGCATTTCCTGACAGTCACTTGCGATTGGCGTTTCCTCGTCCCCCGCACGCCTTGCAGAGGCGCAGGTGGCCTTATCCATTTAAGTTTGTAAAAACTTGTGCTAGGAGCAGCTAAAGCAGCTCTTGTGATTATTCTTATCTCTAACGTGTAAGGAACTTACGTTTTACAATTCCGCGAAACTCAGTAATATTATGAGTATTGAGATCTTAAGAAACTTAGCCTAAAATCTAGCTTACAAATATAATTGTTGACCTAGTAGCACAGTTATTAAGAATTTTAATTACATTTTAATAAATCTGATTTAATAAATCAAACATCTCTAAAACAAAATGAAGTTAATGTTCAACATATTCATAATCAAAATTTAGAATTTAGTACTTTTTCCATTTCAGTATAGTCATTGAGACAGATGGTCTCAACCAGTCAAATATTTTTTTTTAGCTTTAATAAATGACGTTATAAATATGTAGTAGTATATTTATCTTGTTATACATACAAGCTAATTGATTTAAAATGAAATTGGTTCTGTGAAAAAATTGTGTGGGTGTTTAAATTTGGAATAACATTACAGTGTAATCTCACTAATCCGGCACTTTTAAAAACCGGAGGGTGCCGGATTGATGGAATGTTCGGATTACTGGATTATAGTGAAAAAGTCATAGGTAATTAATAAAATAAAGCATTTCATAGAGGGAATAAATGTATGTAATGTATTAAATTAACATATGTATGTACATATGTAAAATGTGTCATGTGCACGTGATAAGTTTTGAGTGCTAGTCGACGACGCAGCGACAGAAGCGCATATGTATAGAGGGGTGAGGGAGGCGTGGGCGAAGGGTGCCGGATTATTGGACGAGCCAATCTATCGAAGTGCCGGATCAGTTAAATTATACTGTATATGGGTTATGTTTGGTATTAATAATCGGATCAGGAGTAGTGTTTTTGTGAGTTTTTAAAATACATAAGAATATGCTGTCTTACGGTAAGCAAATTACAGTCTTCAAATGAACGTGAACTTGTCGGACTATACCTATCTGTGATGAAACCGTATCTTAACTAGCGATGGGCGATTGTTCGAAAAAAAAAATCGAATAAATCGAATATCGACCATTTGAACTATCAAATGTCGATTTAGTAATTAGAAAAAAAAAACGAATAATAATCGACAATCGAATGATAATCTAAACTGGGCCCTTCGATGCATTCGATTCAATTGCCGCGACTGTGCGCAAAGGACAGGTAGCGACTGAATGATTAATCGACGCGACGAATGACGATTTATTCGTTAGTAGTTAGTAGTACGGCCTGCACACCGCGCGCTCTGGTATTGCTCGCTGCATAATCGAAGAATAATTGAATGACTGCAGTGCTTTTCGAATACATTCGATTACAGAGACCATTCAAATAATTCGATTAATTTAGTAATAATCGCCAATCGCTAATCTTAACAGTGCTAGCGAAAGTAACAATCGGAAATTCGGACCCACTCTTACAGGGTAGAGCCTTCGTAACAAAGGTGTGTGGTAGATTAATCAATCTTTTTTTTCTTTACTTCGACAGCGCTCATTGTTAGGCGAAAAAATATTAGTCTACCAAAAGAATAGCCTTACAAAGATATTAATTTTAGAACTTCACACAGAACTCATACAAATACTTTTTGTTCAAGATTATTTTTCAGGTCTCGTGGTAAAATTAACTTTCAGAGTAAATTGAAAATTAAAAGGTTTACCTAAATGATTATGACATTCCTCAAAAATACAATTTTATAAAATCTGCTTTTTAATCAATTCTATTTAGAACTCCATTTTTTATTACTAGACTCCACATATTGAACGTTTTTAAAATTTAACTCTATTTAACTAAATTAAACTCGATTAAACTACTGTATGGTTTGATTCTACAATAGTTGATAGAATATTAGTAGAATAAAATACAACACAACTGACTTCGAACTGTCGTCACTTCATTAGTACTTTAAAAACATATTTTTTGGAAGTGATATTTTTTTTATAACTTAAGCAATTATTTTGCAAGTTTTTACGAAATTTGTATTGGAAGTGATTTCAAAAAGAATTCTACATCATTCTGAAAAATGTTAAGTTTTTTATTTAGCATCCTGTAGCTAAGATTGTCATAAATTATTTAACGTTATCAGAAAGCAAAGTAAAAACGTATCTCGTTTGTATTTAACGGTAAACTTCATTGATATGTGGTCATAAAACAGGTTTATGACGTCATTTCTTTTACAATGTTGCGATTTCTAGCGGAATGGTAGAACCAATACCGAGTACGTCAGCATATCAGGTTTAACATTATTGTTGAAAAATCACATTTGTTGCAACTGCATAAGACGCAGAAGCGGTTAGCTTAATGTGAGTCGTCAGTTGTTACATTGCGGAGAGACATTTGCCGCTCACGATTTTTATGACTGATGATTGAATCGGATTGTGACTTATATTCAACAATGTTGCAAAATAAGCTTTTGTAAAGAGACAACAAATTATTATTATTAATTACTTCAGCTTAATTTATTTATAAACCCGTTAGTTTTCAAAACCTAACCTACCTACCTACCTCGGCCAGCGGATCAGCCTGGCCATCCAGCGGGGCAATGTGGCCAGCCTTATGGGCACCTTCCCGCGGGACAGCGACCTAAGTCAGGTATTTTATCTATAGGTTTTTCCTATTTTTAAAATACCTGACATACTAGCATGTAAATAGTTTAGTTTTAAGTTTTTAAGTTTATGTATGTATATAACTGTTTTTTAGTTTAGAATATTTCTAAACGGTTTTATTTAGCTCACCCCGTTTGTTTTATTTATTATTCTTGAGTCAAATTTAGTAATTCAAATTTCAGCCTCTTCCTGTCAACCGATTAATCTGAAATTTTGTATACACTTTGGATTTTGGTTGTCACCAAAATCCAAAGTGTATCCAAAGTGTATTGTCATAAAATTATGTTCATTCATTATCATTATAAATTCAAGATGGCCGCCGCTACAAAATGGCGGATAATTTATGTTTTATTAATCCCATCAATATGGGTATCAAATGAAAGGGCTCAACAAGCAGAATACAATATACTATAAAAAATTGAAATCCAAGATGGCGGCCGCTACAAAATGGCGGATAACGTAGGTTTTATCAATCCCATCAATATGGGTATCAAATGAAAGGGCTCAACAAGCAGAATACAATATACTATAAAAAATTGAAATCCAAGATGGCGGCCTCTACAAAATGGCGGATAACTTAGGTTTTATCAATACCATCAACATGGGTATCAAATGAAAGGTCTCAACAAGTAGAATACAATTTACTATGCAAAATTGAAATCTAAGATGGCCGCCGCTACCAAATGGCTGATAACAATTTTTTATCAATCCCACCAATATGGGTATCAAATAAAAGGGCTTGAAAAGAAGAATACAGTGCACTTTACAACCAAGAGACGGAGTACATCTTATACACCCGAAAGCCATACAGTTTCCAGCTAAGTACAATTACGGGACGGCTGAAAGAAGAATGTTGCCTTTAATACTATCATGGGCTTCTACAATACATAAAATGCAGGGTAGCACTGTGGATCACGCAGTCGTATACTTAGGTGCGAAACTGTTTGAAGAAGGTCAAGCCTACGTGGCTCTTAGGAGAGTAAGATCTTTGCAGGGACTACGTATAGAGGAGTTGGACTACAATAAACTAACGGGCAAGAAACCTTGCAATAATGAAGCACTAACTAAATGAATTAAACAGAATGCGAAATAAAAACTAAAAACTAGAAAATAAAAATAGGTAAAAAACTTTTTAGGTTTTATGTTAAACATACATTGCAATGTTAATTAATGCAATTAAAAATTGCAATGTTAGTTAATTGCAATGTACTAAAAACCAAAAAATAATAAAATAGATACAGTCGTGGGAATTAAAAACATATGCATAGACTAGACTAAAATAAAACCGTGGGGCACGTCAATTGTCTACAATCGTTGATTAAAATGTTTGTTTTGTAATGTTACACTATAATTAGGCAGTTGTTCAACAAACAATGATGGACGTGTGATAAGTAGGGCTAGAATGTGGAAACAAGCTAGCAAGCTCGATTATAAGCGAGTTTTAGGGTTTCATAGTGGTGAGCGAGTAGTACTTTTATCATATGTTTTGTCGATTAAAGACAAACTACGAGCAGTGAAACGATTTCTCGCCAGCCAGCAGTGTGAATGTCCAACGATAAACTAGTTGAAACATCTCTTTTATTTACATGGAGTGTATAACTATTGGAATTTCCATTAGCAAGAAAATAGTAAGTAATTTCCTCACCGTCTGCGGGCCAACTGCCTATTTTAACGACGAATTAAACGATTCTTCTATCGCACATTAAGTCGATAATTTGTAGACAATTGACGTGCCCCACGGTTTTATTTTAGTCTAGTCTATGCATATGTTTTTAATTCCCACGACTGTATCTATTTTATTATTTTTTGGTTTTTAGTACATTTATCTTAAACATTGCAATGTATGTTTAACATAAAACCGTTTAACTTAAAAAGTTTTTGTAACTATTTTTATTTTTAACTTGAAATAACTGACTAAGTAGGTACGAGTTAAATCACTACATAACAAGATCTCATTCACATATTGCTAATATTGTTAAATGTCAAAATATTGAAGTCCCTACTAGGACACAATATTACAAATGAGCATCACGTTTTCAAAAAAAATATAAATCCCTTCGGCTTGGTCCGTACAGATGATGTAGGTATTTACCATACAACCTGTTACCCTTTATTTGACCTCCTTAGAGTGAAGTTATTAAATGTTATTTTACAGTTTTTCTGCTTGTCGAGGAGGAGAATTAACAAATCGAAGATAAATATCGCGCTTGTCTTTTAGGGGGCTCAATTCCAATGCGCCCTGTCTAAGAATAAATACAGGTTCAGTCTCTCTCTTTCACTATCAAACAAACGAAAAGAGACAGACTACAATAATTTAGAAACGTCAAATTAAGTGTTGCGATTTCTAACGTATTTGTGGTTTTGCGTGTTTTCGTGTAACTTTAGTCGTCATCGAATGACATCCCTAATAAATTGTCTATGGGTTCTCTAATTTCTTTAGCAACGGACAGATGTTTAGTCTGACGTTTCTAAATTAATATAGTCTGTCTCTTTTCGTTTGTTTGGCAGAGAAAGTCTTAGACAGGGAAACAAAATCTTAGACAGGGCGCATTGGAATTGACCCCAGTGTATAAATGGTGTAATAATTAAGCCTTGTTATTTAAAAAAATATATATTAATACTTTATGTTCATCTAGCCTGTGGGCTTCAGTTTCTTGGCTCTGTGAATGGTATTTTCACAATACTACCTACTCGCATAATGTTTTTTTTTTACTATTTAGAGGCTCTAGCTAGATGAACAAGGTTAATGACAGACTGTAATAATTAAATTGTTTTAGGCAGCTATATCAAACCGATACGCCATTAACTTCATGCCTGCCCACCTTCTAATACTACGAGTACACGCAATGGGTTAGTTAGGTCCATATATCAGTTTGCGGCATTGTTGATAGGCACAATCGGAACATTGTTATGACACGTTATCTGTCATCACAAGATTCCCGTGACATGATTTAAGCACATTTATACTATATTATATATCATTGATTTATCGTTACACTAGTATCTGCAATGTAGGGTTGTTACCGCATTCAGCTAATTAATACAAAGGAGTGAAGAATAAAAGTATCACATGTGCTTTCAGATTTTAAATGCGTTAAGGTTGCATTAATTTATACCTTGATTGCGGTTTCCATAATTCAGAATATACTGATGTCATCAGTCGAAATAAATTCCCTTTTAAATAATGTACGTAGCTAAACCACCAAAAAAGCATTTCTCTTATTGAATAATAATCTACCAATATTTTTGACTACAGCGGCCAATCCCAGCAGAGATCAACGAGGTATAGGAAATAGTGCACAAGTTCTTGACTTCTAACTGTTTGGAGCTCGTGTATACTAGTCCGACAAATTCGTGCGCGACCTTCCTGCGGGCGCCAGAGGGTGGGGGGCGAGGTGTTGCAAGAAAGAGGATTTTCTTTAACGGTCACGTGCTTGATTCCTAGTTATATATATTATTATATGATAATAATAATAAATTGTTTCAACAAACACACCAATTACCTAGCGCCAAACTAAGCGTGAGCTGGTGCTATGGTAACTAAAATAACGGATAGACATACTTATATACATTTTTATAAACATCCATGACTATATATCCATGATTATACAGATATATAAGGAGTTCGTTGCTAGAAGCCAGCCTGACGACCACTAGATCAACGAGGCAGTCTCCTAAATAACCGATCTGCTGTATCTGTTAGGATTTGTTTTAAGAACGCAGTTCTCTTTTACAAAAAGTTACAGAAACACCAGAAAAGCAGAGGTAGGTAATTCGAAATAGGACTAAATAAATACTTTTTACCCTTATCAAGATAGCAGTAAATATTTTATTAACTCGATAGGAGGCAACCCTATCTGACTGTTACAAAGCTAGTGAATGATAAACAGCCATCGCTGTGCATCATTGGGGTCGGAAAATCTATGAATTCATACATTTTGATTGACAGGAGTTTTGATTGACTTGACGCGAGAGGAAATCATGAAAGAGAGCGATTTTGTTTGATTTGATTCTGTGTGAACGTTTGGTTTCTATTATTACTGTTGGAATACTTATATATGTATTCACAAAACCCTGTCTGTGTTGATACTCATGATATATAATTCATGTTATACATGATGCATATAATCTAATCAGATTCCGCTAAACAATTAAACTCGTATCCCAATTTATCAAAAAAATTCTTACGTACGTTTGACTTTTCACATAAGATTAAGAAATAAGTGAGAATCAGTTGTGGTTTTATTAAAGTTGAAGACTATTTGTAATTTTTCTTCTTATCCTCTCTTCAAGTCTTACCTACCCACCATAAAATTCAATAAATGTTCTTACTTATTATAGACCTAAGTATATCCATAGACATGTCTGTTTTGACAGTCTGCGCTGCTCATAGGGCCTGTCATTCCTACCCCATCAATCGCGTCAGCTAATGAATGGAGAGGATCAATGGTGGTGCCGGGTCTATTCATTGATATGTGGTTGACGCGCCTTTGTAATGTAGTATTCGGCATGGTATACCTGAGTGCGAATCGCTTTGCCTAATCGTGTGGCTGTGATTACTTAGAGTTAATAGGTTCTGAAGGTTTGTGGTTTATACGATGTTTAGGTGCTTGTAATATAAGATACTTGCTGACAGCCGAGGTAAGTACCTAGTTCAGAGATTTCCAAACTTTTTTCGTCTAACGCCCACTTGGAAAATCAGTTGTTTAGTTGCGCCCTCCATTTTTTCTTATTTTTAAAAGCTTAAGAGCATATAAGTCTCATCAGAAGTTTAATAACGTTCAAGTCCGGATTAGCTAATCCGGACTTGTTCAAGGCTTATTATTTGAGTTGAAAGCCAACTTGGGCAAGTCTGGATTAGCTTAACCAAAAGGTCCACTTGAGCCAGACTGGATTAGCTGATCCGGAGTTGCGCGAGGCCTATGATCTGAGTTGTAAGCCCATTTGTTCAAGTCCGGACTTGCTTATCCGAACTGGTGCAAGTGGATCTTAGTACCATCTGGAGTTTAATTAAACCTATATTATAAATAAGACTTTTCTTACTAGAGAGAGCAATGATAATGCAACTTTATAATATTAAATCACATCATCACTCCTATTTCTTTCCCCCCCGCCCTTCAGGCCTCCAGTGCCCACAAGGGGGCATTATGGGCCCACATTGGGAAAGACTGGACCTAGTTGCTGAAGAAATAAAGTTTTCCAACTTTTGCCTCACAGGTGTATTAATAAAAAATACGCAGTCGTCATGTGTGGTTTGAGTAAGTTTTCCTAAGTAAGCAGCAAGTAATAGGAAGGGACTAAGTTTGAACGGGTTTTCCTAATTGAGTAAGAAGTGTTTTTGCAAAGTGATTGGAAAGCTATACAAGTAAAACGATCGTTATTTATGATTGTTCTGCTGTATAATTGAAGTAAGATAAATTGAAAATATATTTATGTAAATAACGACAAAAACCATGTACCGTAACGACTTAATTTTTCTGCTCTCGCAACGCAATTTAAAACTTTTTTCGATCGACAAAGTTTTCAACTCGGGGAATCGGAACGCAAAACGGTGGAATAGCTGGAATATTACTTAATAATTATCTGCCTACGGCCGTTGGTGGGAATGGAAAATTTCATAACACATAACGTGACTGGCCTGCTTAATTTAATATTCACATTTTGAAGGAAAAAATAACATTTAATGCCGTGCTTTGATTTTCAATTCAATTCGAAAGGTCACTATATGAAAACGATTAGGTAATCAAACTTTCAAAGTGACCCTTGACTTTGTCATCAAATTGCATACTCTATTATAAAATAATAAAAAACACTTTTATATCACTTTTCTGTACAAGGACACGAATCTCTCAAAATGACTGCCTGACACAGGAATCCAACCTGTAGCAACCCAGATATTGGCAATGCCTGTCGAAATTTTAAAGTTATATCAAAATAATTATGAAACAATGCGCTAATTTCAACATTTAACAACTGTAAAATCTTATTAATGGACTAGGTCAAATATAAGAATCAGACTGGCATTTTTTCAAGTGCAATATCTTATCTTTAGATTACTGCGTCATATTTTATATCTCCTAGTAATTTCTCACGAATTTATTTCTGAAATGTTTGAATTTCCCTTGAGAAATTCTAAGTTTCATTCTTCAGCTTTGAAATTATGGGGTCTGCTATAAAATCTGACTACAAGAGCCATTGCTCAGAAATAAAATAAAAATTGAAGGCCGCATTGAACTGTGTACCTAAATCAAATGAGATATTTGATTCTGCTAAGTCAAAAGAGGAAAATTGAATCGGTACGAATATCTGACAGTGTAGGTGCTTACGACCTATACCATTTTAGAGTCTGTTAAAGTCTTAAACTACACAAGGTATTTTAATACACTTTAAAATAAGTATTTGTGTTAGTAAAAAAGTAATATCCTTCAAAACCGGATAGTCTTTAAAATTTCCATTACAACTTTCCTAAACATACTTATGAAATGGATACTCAAGATGGCGTCAAGTGAAAACCTTGTACACCCAAGAACAATATCAAACGAGTAATATCAGACATCAGTGTTTGAAGTTTGTAGGCTGGCATATCGAAAACAAAGCCCGCAAACACATCATATATAATAATATTGAAGGAAGTGAGGGCGAAGTTACTCGGCCCCAGGTATTCCGCAAGTGATCGAGTGTGTGGAAATGTAACGCCATTTTGGATTTTAAGTTGAAAAGCGATAAGATGAATGGCGCAGCTAGAAATATTTCTGCTATATTTTAAAATAAGTTGGATAAAATTATAAATTATAATATTTTTATAACTTAAGCAATTATTTTGCAAGTTTTTACGAAATTAAATCAAATTTCATGAAGGGACGTGGGTTCGAGTCCCACCGGATGACACAGTCGATTAGTTTTTGTAAGTGAAATTTGATTTAATTTCGTAAAAATTATAAATATTGGTCATACAAGTGTTAAGCTATGCATTAAAGATATCCCAAAGCGGTTTTTAAGGACCTGCAAAAAAATTTTTAACAAACATCGTCATATTTCATTAAATTTTAAAAAAGGCTTAACGAATTATACCCTATTAACATACATATTATTTAACTGTTATAAAAATATCTCAGAAACATTAAAAGTATGTTTTATTATAAAAAATATATTTGTTAAAGTGGTGCAACACCACATATTATATAAATAACCTTTTTCATTGTCGACGTGACACGTCGTAAATTTTTTTTAAAATTCAATATTATCGTAGTTCAAAACTAAAATAGCCATAATAGGTAACAATTTTACTTTGAGACGTTCAACCGTTTTTTTTAAGTTGGAAACACATTACGCTTTTGCCTAAGTAGGCGGTTTTCTAATCGGTTACAACATGCCTGGCTGCACAGCTGATCTCTATGTAAGAAAACTCCATTTAGTTAAAGTAGTCCCATTAGGCCTTTTCACTTAGACGATAGTAACTCCTAAATCGAAGACGCACTGCGAATAAGTGAACTAGCTATCTATCTAATGTTCCTTAATAATAATGGTTTTGACATTGCTATAAACCTTGATTAATATGAGATGTCTAATTTGAAATGTTTGTCACAACAGTAAATTCATTATAAGTAAGGGGTTTTTGTCTTCTTTATTATTTAAATTTGTAAAAAATACTTACGGTCAAATACAAATTCATACATTTTTATCAATAAATTATTAACTGAATAAAAAAAAGATACCTACCGTATTTTTCGATGATTTTAGTTCAGGAATAAAAGCATCTCTTTTCAAATCGAAAAATAGTAATCTTAATTACCTATATATAAGTCTAAATAAGAAACCAAATATTCGCACACAGGTAGGATTTGTACCCACGTCCTTTGGCTTTGGATTTGTGTGCGAATTTTTGGTTTCTTACTTAAACTTATAAGAAAGAACACTGTGAGTGTTAAAAATATTAAAAACTATAGTAATAACTTAATTCTAAAATAACATCTTATCCAAACAATCATGGATACGATTTTCCCGCTCTAACATAATATAAGTACTGGGTACCGTGCGGTTGGCTGCACGTCTGATCTTGTGCCTGCAAATGCCATTTGGCTGAAGTGGTCCCATTAGGCCGTTACATTCAGCTGGTATCCGGGCATCCATTTGTGAACTAGATCTATCTGTTGATGAGTTAAGAGAAGCTTAGCGTTCACGTTTAATTTTTATAAGCCGTTTTAGCATCATTGGACATATTTTGTATGGGAATTCTGTCAATTGAGGATCGGCTGCTTAAAAAATAGTGAACACGGGTCTTAATCGGGCCTTTGCTCATCAGAGATATTTTGACAAAACACTTTTAGCTATGGAAAAAAACATCGTCTTTATACCTTGGAAATCGGACATAAAACGGAGGACTAAGGTAAATATTTATTAAACAGTCTCTGTATCTCTTTGATAATAACGTGTGTTGCATTAACATTTTACATGAGTCTTGACGAATCTGAGTCACGAAGATTCTTGTGTAGGTACAATTATCGCGATGTCACAATTTACAACTAATTTGTGCTACCGTAACCAAACACACAAAATCGGTACAATCACAACATCTCTATAACACTCTATAAGCTCATCAAACAATCCCGTTAGTTTACGAAAAATTTGGAAGACCAATTACGTAATCACCTTTGATTAACGAACGGGAAACTGACCGTGAATTTATTTCAACGTTTCTAATGAACTCAGAAAATTGGATGTGCGTAATTTAGGATTTTCCAACTAAGATCAAAGGGTAAGCAAAAAGAGATACAAATTCTTCCGCAAACATTTATTTGTTTGCAAAATTAATACATTGCGGGATATTGAAACAGTGCTAATTGAGGTGGTTTGCATTTTGGTCTGGTGAGGAGATAGCCGTGTAATTAATTAAAAAGCAAAAGATTTCATTATTATCATGTTACCAATACCCTGTATTAATGTTAAGAAATCTTTAATGTAATCTTGAAAGTTTTTAAAGATTTTTTTTAAATTGTGTACGTTTTTACACTCTCTAATTAACTGTTAAGATTTTCAACTGAGAAAGCAAAGACAAATGAATCGAGGTAAAGCCAAATATATCATCTTACTAACGATATCGTAAGAAAATAGTAAGCGATTTTTTCGATATTTCTTCCACATTTTTTAACTTCAAAATCCACGCGCTAAAATTACAAAAAGCTGTAAAATTTTGCACTCTCAAAATTCTCTGCAAAAATGACAGTTTGCAGAGAAAAATTACTCACTCTAGAATTCGGGAACGTCGGGCGTTCTACAAGGAGCTAATTTTCGATATATTTTTCTAGAAAAATATTTTAGATTTCTTTCAGCGAGTTGGTCAGCCAAACACGATCAAGTTTAGCAAGCACGGGAATATTTCGGTTGGAAACTGTAAAGGCGTTTTACGAGAAAGCAAAATAAAGATAAGAGATTCTGAATGAAGATTTCAATAATCATCTTGTTCATAGAATATTTCTCCTTCATGCGTATTTTGTTTCATGTAAGTATCTTACGGATCCTTACGGATGGAAGGCCAAGGCAAGGATCTACATATATGAATCAGGATTCAATTTAAAGTTGTTATCAGTAACTTAAGTCGCTATCGACTTTGACAGTACCATCTAAAATCAGTTAGTATGAGAACCCCATTAATAAACATCACAAGCGATTACAAATTCAAGCATTTGCTCGTAAAACCGTTATTAAACTATCATCCGATATGATCTAATTATACGGGCTTGCGCCAAATGTGGATAAGTGTGTGCCATTAGATGTTGTACCTTTCCACTTGGCCAGCACATGAACTTGCTACGAATCTTAAAGTTTTCCTCAAATAAAGTTGAGCTTTAACTCTAAAGAAATAAAGATGAAAATAGATTGAGATAACTTATCATTGTAGGGTAGGTTTGCGTGCTTTCGGCTGTTACGCATCTTCCTTTGAAAATTGGAGATAAACGACATCCGATTACGACATCGTAATGGACGTAAGCATTGAATGTTACGTTTAACGCTAAACCGGTGTAGGAGCCAACCTTTTTGCCAAACTCAGATAAAAGGCTCATACTTACAGTTTTCTTTAGATATAGGTAGTTATTATAATATCCTTATCTTCGTTATCTAATAGTTATTCTGAAAACGATGATGAAAATAATATAATTATCACGTAAAATCTAAATGAGAAAAGAAGTGACTCGTGCATACTCGTATGTTTATTACGAATCATCACTACATTACAGTATAGTAAAATAATATAGCATAGTCTTACTATTTGCCACGGGTAGGGGAAGTCAGCTCAAAGCGGCCATGGCTCCGAATACGGTTCTATTAAATGTCATAACGAACTTTACCGGTTCGTCTTACAGCTAACCTTCCGCCCCGCTCCGATCAGTCATTAGGCACCGGTCACTGCAAGCGCGTGCTTGCAGTGACGATTTTTAAATATTTGGTGGTTTCCTTAAAAAAATGCGAGGTAAGTCCAGCCTGATTTGATCTAAACCATGCATAACTCATTACTTTTATCTAATGCGCCTTAAAACTCATGTATTAGACTATGCTTGTGTATTATTTGCTTACAAAGTTAATGTCAAATATGGCAGCAGTTAATTTTTGAATTAAAGTGCACGAAAAAGGCAAAGCGGCTCGGGCAAAGCGGCCAACTGACCGCTTTGCCCTTAAATAAATGTGTAATACTTCGAATTATAATACTTGATTATTTTGTTTAGATGGTCAACAATTATACATGAAAAACTACCAAAGGGTTATGGGGCGAAAATACAATGACGCAAGCAATCAAAAACGTGGAGGAACAACAAGGCTCAATTTAATGTATAGAATTAAAATTTTAAGCAACTTTTGTTTTTTATAACGTTTGAAAACATATTTATTTTAGTTATTAATAACAGAGTTGATTAAAAGTGCCATTAATTTTAAGAGTTTAAATGTGTAATTGACACCAAAGGTTTTATAAAAAATACATGTTGATTTTAAACTATTATTGGCAATCTTCTTTTTTCGAACACTACCTATATCTTTTGTCAAAAAATATATATATTTCTCATACATTACTGGACTGGCCGCTTTGCCCTTACCCACATGGCCGCTTTGGGCGGCACCTTGGGCAAAGCGGCTTTTTGCCACCTTTTCGTAATTTACGTGTCATATATGTATTTTCAACTTTTTGCAGATTTGGATTGCGTACAATGAAAAACAAATGTTTTTTCTACCTATCAGTATAAAAATCTTTTCGAAAATCATTTTATTCAGTAGGTTTTTACACCTCAAAGTAAAGGTGGCCGCTTTGAGCTGACCTCCCCTACGCACGGGTTGAAGTTAGAATAAATACTTATAGTAAGTTATTCTTAAAAGATAGACTTGCTTTATCGCAGACTTATTGAAGACCTATACATTAAAAAAGACATTACTGTTTCCGATGGAAGATTTTAAATTACCAAATAATTAAAAATATCATAAGTGCATTTGCGCATACGATTTCACAAGAAACCGCTAGTCGGTTGATGACTAGCCTTTATTTTTCATCAGCAGACATAAAACTACAGGCTTATAGAAAATTATAAAGAAACACATTGCTTTTTACCATTTTAAAATTTTTCAATTTAAAATTGTACCATTCTCTATGAGCATTTATGTGAATCTATACTGTGTGTGGTGTGCAATAAAGAGTATCTACTTATCTATCTAATAAGACAGACATTTGACAGCAATCTCACCTGATGGTAAGCGACGATGCCACCGAGAATGGGTCATGTCTGAATAGTAACTGCTTATCTACTCTTTTCTTAAATACATCCAGATCATAGTGTTTAGGAAACATTTCAGTTGGCACCAAGTTCGACTTTATAGCCGCAAGAGGAACGTAGATTTGTCAAAATATTGTAATATGGACCTACATGCGAGCTGCTCCTTAAAACTTCCCCGCAACACCTGTCCCCACTGACATCTAGCATACCTCACCCCCATCAGTATTTCGATCGGGAGATCGCACACAAACTTGTCGGACTATACCAAACCTAAAATTCAAACCAGTTTGTGTCAGTTATTTATTTATTATTTTAATGTTGGTATTATGATGTACCTTCAGAGTGATAACTAAGTAATAATGTCCTCCTAGCCGAATATCGACTACGGCGGCCAATCTCAACAGAGATTAGCTAACTGCCTGGGAGATATTATAGTGCACAAGTGTGTGCACAATACACAGGTTCACTCTTCTCCGCCTCCTTCACTCTCATGGTCCGAAGAGACGGAAACCCGACATGACCGGAGAGAGATCAGGCGCAGGACTAACGGCTTAACGTGTTTTCCGAGGCGTGGGGATGTTAAGACTACAAACTTCCCGACTTCGAGCTGTTTCTAAGCTATTTAAACACTTCTGTGTTAAAATAGCCCAGTAAACCCAGAAACAAATTTCGGCCCGACCCGGGATTCGAACCCGGGACCTCGTGGATAGAAGCCAGCGTGTTAACCACTACACCAACGAGACAGTACTGAAAGAGTGATAACTACGCTGCTATCTGGACAATAAGCCATATAGAGGTACTTTCGTATATAAAACACTTGATACCACATCTGCTACCGAAGTTCGTGCCAAGTAGGCTTGTCAGCGTCTAGAAAATTCGTAATTCTGTTATCTGACCCGAAGCCTCTTCTAAAAGTTTTACGAAGATGTGCTGTTATAGGACTTCTGCTGAACGCTTATTAGTACTACTTATTTTTCTGTAATGATTATTTGTCTTTATCGGTATGTAGGTGGGAGTGTAGATTTGTATCAACTTTTATACATATTTCTTTTCGTCTTCAAAGTAGTATATCTCATCACTCATGACTGAGAGTCGTGATCGGAATAGAGAATAAAACAAAATACACACAAGGACTTTCTTGGTTTGGATAGTGTGTTTGGCATTGCTAGGTACCTATTAGTGTGCAGATTTTCGCATTATGTTTCCTTCACAGCGTCTGGTCATGGTGATAAAAAAAATTGAGGAAAATCGAAGTAAAACAGTGGACGTAATTTTCCACAATACCTTTTTTGAAATGAGTTTTCTATTGACTCAACGGTGGAGCGAGCTCACAAAGAAGGTTCTGGCACTCCCACTCACCAACGGAACACAGCAAGCTGCTTGGCGCCGGGCTCCGGTGGGAGGGTGGTAGTTACCAGGCGGCACCTAACGGAACCTACTACCGCTTACCGGTTCACTCAGCCGCCATCACAAACTGGAGTTTGTGATGTCGTTGCCCAGGGTAGACACTAGGAGGTAGATCCTTCACCACCTCACCATACCTTTACTCTTAAATTAGTTTTCTAAAATGATAGTAAGTACCACGAAAAGTTTAAATCGTTGCTTACTCAGTAATAACTTATTCCAATAAACCGTGCACATGAATTGTTAATGTAAGCATAAGCGTAGCAAAAATACAATAGCAGGGATGTCATATTTTCTTACACGGCCCCTGAATACGAAATATAGCAACTCAATAAATATGTAGCTACACCTATTCTATGAGTTTTCCTGCTTCCCGTAACCAATAACCGTAGAGATTTTGTTCTAGCCGCACTATTTTAGGGTTCCGTTGCTTATGTTTTTTGGAAAATTGCGATATTTTACATAGATTTGGGAACCCTTGATAGAAAGTATCTACACTACTCCATTTCATAAATCCCACTAGATATGATATGGTACGCCCTATAAAAGTATATTAAAAAGTGGTAGATATGTCATATTCTACTATGCAGCGATTAAGCGATTAGAATTTGATTCGCAGAGCACACGTTTGCTAACGTGTCAATGTCATGTGTGTACGAATTTTGAATGCAAACTTGAGCCAATTGGCTTAGCTTGAGGTAAGCTATTTCCACCCGCTAATGACACATCTACCTCTTTGAATAAACTATCGTTACATTGATACCTCAAGTGACAGACAGTTAGTCATCCATTACGTGTAGTAGTAGTCTACTGCCCAACTCTATTGCTTTCAAAGTGTAATAGTGATAGCTGAACGCTATTCGTACTTTTTAAACTAACGAAGACGTCTGCAAAAGCAGTGATAGCTTTCAAAATGGTAAAAAATGACAGTTCATTTTTTAATTTATTAGTGTTCACTTTGGAATGGCAATAATAGCTTTTAAATGGGCCGCTTGTCAATATCAGATGATAATTTATAACGTTGAAGTTTATCGAAAGTATGCTTTATGTAATTAGTTTTACAGTCCACCGAATCGCTTTTTTGGTGTTGAAAATGTTCCGTGGCAGTTTCATGATTGCATCTAGAGACGTGGTATTTAAAAGGCTACTCCTAATAAACTTCTAGAATATGTTGTGAACTTTAATGACTGTATTCTTTAAAAACCATAATGTACCGGGAATTATATTTAATATTATTTTAATACAGAACCCCGGTGCAAGCGTTTCATATTTTACTCTCGTTTTCTTTTGCCGTAAGTATAACGTAAGAAATACCGACGAGGCGCGAAGGGGGAAATCTCAGCTATGTCATACCACTATTTTATTCGGATTTATTTGGACCGTTTATTTAAACCCCGTCCTGGTTATGATATGGCTTATGATTTAAGTGATTGGAAGAGAAATGTCTTATCTCTTGTGGGCACAACCAATTCAAGGCACTAGATATAATAATCAATTTGCGTCTCTGAAACAGAGCTCTTTGTTAAAGCAATGAAAAACAAGCTCTTGTAAAAAATATTTCTACATATCTATAAAGTTGTAATGTAATGTTTATCATCGACATATCTAGACGAGATTTATCAGAACATTCCCAAACACAACAAACTTAATACCCCGTCTGAGATCCCCGAACCAGCTAAATTATATTATCATAACAAGCTTAAACTAAAAGCGTCTTACATTCGAAGTAACGTGGACTTATTCTTAATGCTAAACAAATCGCACCCGAACAACAGGGATAATATATCGCATATAAAGGCTCTACTCCAGTCAATTTCAAATTTTCGACTCCTGCCATCCTTCTCACTCAGATCTGCAACCAAACGTGAGCGAAAGAGACATCTAGAACCAAAATTACAGGCATGGTCTAACAGGGCAAAACCTCTATTCCTAATGTATTTTCCTCAAAGAAATGTGGATCATAAAAATACAGAGGGGTCTTGATTTAAAGCCACAAAAGTTTTCTTTGCAAATGTTTGTTATTTCCCTCATTTCGTATGAAAAAACAAATTTAAGATAACTTAAATGCAGAGTGAAAACGATAACAAGATATTCGTTGAATATCAGCTTGTTCGCTAGTGAGGGTTTTTGTACCTGATGTCTGTTGTCTTATAACAAAAAAAATGTCTTAGTTACACTAAATAAAGTCCGTATTGTAATGTTTAAAGTGTAAATTAGAAGCGTATACCTAATAACTCATCAAAGGCGAAGATGACCATCTTCGTCTTTGATGAGTTAGTAGGTATACGTAAAAGCATTTCCCCGATTAAAAGGTCCCTAATTGAATTTATCAACATAATTAGGATACTTGATATTTTGACAATAGGTACAATTTGATATAAACTATAAGACTTCTTTAATTTTAAGTAACTTTTGTAGTTAGCAGGTGTTCTAAGCACTAGATAAATTATAAGTTTTTGTAATCTACGCCCATTGTATATTGTTGAACTGCACTTCTGTATGAGATGCTTTTAAGTAAGCGTCGCTGAAAAAGATGGATTACTTCAATTCCAAATGGCACTTCTGATTTTCCTGAGGGTTCATCAATCATGCACTCCCATTTTATGGTGTATAACTGTTGTGCAGGATATTTATGCATTTATCTATGAAGAAAATGTATATTTCAATTTTACTAAATCAAGCCACTCTTAGACTCGAGCTTACTAATTTTTAAACATATTCTAAACATCGATTTATAGTTAACTAGCTGTGCCCGCGGTGTTACCCGTGGCTTGTTAGGGAAAATAAATTGCGTAACTATAACTATTTACAATTTTAGAAGCAAAACAATTTAAATTTGAGCATCGGAAAGATCAATTTACAAAATTTGATGAGAGACAGAATCTCGGGTCTCGGGTCGTAGAGAGCTAGAAATCATTTTACTGCAGCACATCGCGGTAAACAACATTGCAGGACTTATTATTTTCTGCATAAATAAAAAGATTTCTGACACACGCGAGCAACCCACGTACAGTTGTACGTGGGAGAAGCAGGGGATGCCCAGGTGAATGCCAGCTACTTTTAGAGTTTGTCCTTAACTTTTATTTATCATGATAGAGAAAGTCACTTTTAAATGAAATTGTTGGCGTTTGAACTGGAAGGGTAAGTTTGTGGGTATTATAGGGATTCTGGGTATCAATACCGTCTCTCCTTTGGCCCCTTCAGTAAGAATGGTGGCCTGGACGATGTGCCTTCTCAGCTCTGTGATGCGTAACGTAGTGCCGTTGCACAGTCTGGGCGCGTCCAGGTTACGGATCAGTATGACAGGCACACCAACTTTGAGTTCCAACTTGTGGGAGGTCCCTGACAGGTCGAGGGAATTTAAAAACTCTACTGGGTATACAGTTGCGTCGTCAGTTGTCATCACCGTGTCTATTGACAAGTAGGTCCTCACATCACCTGGAACTTACTCTAATATTCTTTTATTTTTCTTACTACCAATTCGTTTTTGGGTGCCATAGCTCTTTCGCACAACCACTCTTCGTTAGCCAGGTTTTCTTGTAAACTCGTAAAAACCTCATTAATAAGGTTATCTTTCGAGCTAACAACATTGATAAATAGGCTGTCAAAGGTTATTCGGTCGTTAGCATCCGTCGGCATGCGACCTTCGCCGACCTCGAGAAGCGTTTGTGCCAAAAGTCCAGACTCCTGATCATTGAAGAGCTGGACACTCATGTTAGTAATTAGCTGTAAGCGCTCTACTTTAGCCCACAACGAAGAAGCCTTGAGGCATGCATTTATCTCGTCTGCTGCGGTACCTCCCTCGATAACCGGCAACGTCTGCCGGAAATCACCTGCCAGCAAGACGACCACTCCACCCATCAAGATTCGATTGCCCCGAATGTCTTGCATGCTGCGACCCAGTGCTTCAATCGCTCGCTTGTGCGACATTGTGCATTCGTCCCACACGATCAATTTGTACCATTTCAATAGAGCACCGCGAATACTACTTTTGCTGATGTTATCGGCGTTTCTTCACTCGGAAGCGCTCAGTAATGCAACATCGTCGGTGTAAAGCATGCTGCCAGGGGCGGGTTCATGCATTTCCCTTGTTATGTAGTCTAAGCAGATGGTGGACTTATGGTGATAAGGGCGGTTTTATAATTCAAAACCACGAAAAAATTGTACACATTATGATTGTACACATTAAATCCACTGACACTCGCCACGGGCCGTCCAGCGCGTCTCTCGTGGCGCCGTCATAAGCGTATGGTATTTTAAAACTATGAGATCTCCTAAGACAATTATTTAAATTGAATGGTATAAAAGGCAATTATGATCTAAATTAAATGCTTTTGAATAATAAAGTATTGATTTGGACAAATACTAATACAGTTCTTATGAAATTACCTTGTTAAGTAATGCACTACTGTAAAACATTTATTATTACCATAAAAAAGGTTATAGTGAGCAAACCTTAAGAGATAGATATATACTCTTGCACACTTTTCTGTAGAACTATTTAAGGCAAACATTTTTGCCATACATTATATTGGTGTAACTCTTACAATTTTTGCAGCGTACGCGAAAATAGCTCGAAAATTACAGTTTTTTTTCCGGCTTTATGAAATATAGTCTATGTGTTATTCCAATGTATAAGCTAAATTTGTGTAAAGTTTCATCGAAATCTATTCAGTAGTTTTTTGCGTGAAGAAGTAACAAACATACAAACTCACACACTCACAAACTTTCGCATTTATAATATTAGTGGGAAGTGGGATTTGACCGAATTACCATACAAAATATGTATATCAAATTATTCTAAAACGGCTGATTAAAAATTAAACATGTGTCGCTGAACTCCAGGCTAAAAGCTCTTTGACTTAGTTACTTATACACTTAAAAAACGTTTGTACTTCCTGCAAATCATTAAGATATAAGGCTCGGGTAAGGATAAGCGTTCTGATACAAGAAAATATTTTTAAAATGAGTTTATTTATGCAACTGTTAATGACGTCTAAATCTATAAAACTGTCACCCTGTTATTACAAAAACTTAGTACCGGGTTTAAGCCAGGACTAAGCTATTAGCTAGCCAATTAGAAAAGCGTTTCTCTATTAGGTTATGTCACAAATGTGTCATTCATTCCTCTGTTGTCGGCTAATATTTAGACGTATTTTAAACCTGGTCTAATTTTTTTGTAATAACACCGTCACGGTTTAATTACAAAAAACTTAGTGCCAGGTTAAAACCAGGACCAAATATTAGCCAACCAATCAGAAAAGCGTTTCTCTATTAGGTAATGTCACGAATGTGTCATTAATTTCTAATTTATCAGCTAATATTTAGTCTTCCCATACGAAATATTAGCTGTTATTTTAATTCCTTAAACCTGGTAATAAGTTTTTTTTGTAAAAAAGGTCGTTAGTGTTATCGAAAAAAAGAAAGAAAGAAAAATTGATTATTCGGCGATCAATATAAAAGGGTTTTTACACACTGAAAAAAAAGAAACAAAATGATCTACGGAAATGCATCTGGTTCAGCATAATACGCAGTATTATTATGTATAAGATATTATTATGTATTTACATGGAAATTCATCATTCCTACTCGAAAGCTTTTCTAGGATATAATCCAAACGAGTTATCCAGCTCGCTTGTAAATCTAGCGCCAAGACTCTTTCTCATGAAATGATTCATTACACCAATAAAATAAGTCACAAGTCGAATCTGGTGCCTTCAAAATACCAACCAACAAAGTATACAGAGCAAATAGTGCCAGAACTACCGATCGTAAAAGATAGGCCGCCTTACAAGTGAACTAGACCGTGTCAAATGTTGTTTTCGAGTTCGTAACTAGGATGGACCTCGGAAACTGGTATGGCATGGAAAAACAAGCTGACCACCAACTTCCCTATTAAATACGAAGTTTCCTTTATTGCATTGTGATGCAGATAAACACAGTTAAGAAAAGATATACCCGTTATTAC
This sequence comes from Pyrausta nigrata, assembly GCA_949316185.1. Taxonomy (NCBI): domain Eukaryota; kingdom Metazoa; phylum Arthropoda; class Insecta; order Lepidoptera; family Crambidae; genus Pyrausta; species Pyrausta nigrata. Next base: position 7,340,862 of record OX438947.1, read on the forward strand.
TTCTAGTTTCACCCATTAACTTAGCTGTTACTTTGTTGCTTCCGCAGAGTAATGCAGTTTGGTCTCTGATATTTAACGGGCAATTCATGCATCTAGTATTAGCATACAGACCTCGTGAACTAAGGATTGTGAACGCGGCCATTTTTCCAAATTCCCTGTTTGGCATGGTATCAAACCACTCAACACAGTTTTAGCTAAAAGCCGGAGTTTCTCGTCGAATGGTTTTTTATGAATTTTCCTTATACGATCGCTCATTGGCGCTCACTTAATCAGACATGTATTGGATTTGTTAAATTGGGACCAGTTATATCACGTTATATAAGGTTACATTTTAGTAACAGATGAAACTTAGAGAGCAAAGGCAACAATATTAGTAAATAATGTTTGTAAAAAAAACTTTTATTTTTATACGTTAGGTTTCGAGAAAAAACAAAAAAACATTTTGATTTCTAAGAATACAGTGTTGTGATTACTCTCTTGCTTACATTTGGTACACAAGTTCGGTGTATCAGTAAACCAAAATGAGAGAGACAGAGGTAGAAAGGGATTTTTTTTTAGACTAAACAGGTGATCTTAAAAACTTTTTTTGTTAAAAATAATAAAAAATAGCAAGTTTTTCGTAAAATAATGTTCAGGTCCTATCCTACCTTTTTAAAAATATTGTTATTAATTTGTGAGGAATCGGCTAGTTAGTTATGACTTAACTTTATTTTCAGCATTTATCAGACAATTTAAGCTTCGAAAAGCAGATTTGCAAGCATTAATTGCCAGTAAAATCACTCAAGTAAAGCCTTGTTCCAGTTTTTCCCACGCAGATGTAATATATCGGCTCAGCGACGTATCTCGGCTTATCTCGTACCCGCAGAGCCCTTGTCTGGAGGCACGGTGTGTCTACAAAAAGGTGAAACAAGATTAAATTCGCTCACAACTTAACATCGAACAAGGTTTTTTTTTATTTGGAGTAGCTCTTGACACTAGACTAAACCAGACGTGGCGTAGACAGAGTTGAAGGTGGGTGGAGCGAGCTCATCCAGAAGGTTTTGGTACTCTCACCAAATTCTTGATGAACAAGCAAATGTTGTCGATGTTATTTTATTTTTTTAATGAGTGTGTAAGATAAATGAGTCAATTAAGTACCATGGAAATTAAACTTTTGTAATAAATAGGTATGTTCTGAACACGAATTCTATTTCATCCCAAAAATATTTGAGATCCTGTAAATACATTTAAAATACGTTCGAAAGTGAAACTGAATCGTGAATTTGTGAAACGTGTGCGATACAATTTGTTGACTTTCTGGCTTTGAAAGATTCAATGCAGCTCAGAATATTCCTGTGAAAAATTAAAATCCTCGAATTATTAAGTCTTTGAGTAGAAAAGTCTACCTAGGCTTTGAGGGAAAATGCTAGTTTAGTTGTGTTAAAGTAAATATATAAAACTATAAATATTCATACACCAATTTAGGTAATGTTCAAAGCTACAACTTTTATTAAACAGTTTTTTATCAAATCAGAATCACTCATCATAGCTATGTTTTAAGAATATAATCTGCAAAATTCACTTACATGTTGAAAAAGTGTTTTTTAATTTGAGACTTAAAAGTATCACACAGTTAAACCTTAAAATGTCAACATATTTACTCGTACGTAGACTTTGCGTGGGTATTGGTTGATGCACGCTTTTATTAATGGTCAAATCTTTGGCTGTTTTGCATCTTTTCCAAGCCAAATAGAACGCACCCCTGACCTATATATGTTGTACTACACAAAGCTCCAGCTGCTATTTATACTTTTAAATAAATATTTTTAAATAACGAGAACAGTATCATATTTTTGGTGAAACTAAATGCATTTGTAATTTTATTATTCTTTATTATTGAGGTTTTTAAAATAATAACTCTAGTATTCCTTCTTTCTGTTTTATTTTTTATTTTGGTGGTATTTCATGTGTTCATAAATATGTTTGATACAATAATTATAATGCTCTTATAACAAGCGCTGCATAAAACTTAGCATGCAACAAAAAAAAACAATAACTATATAAAATCTCATAACTAACAAACATGTTTGTAACGAACAAGAATCAGAGGTGCAGTGTTATCTGAATGTGTCGGTATCTTGATCTTCACATTATGTTCAAAAACTCAACAAGAAAGTTTAATTAAGGAAGTAAGTATGTAGTATGCTCACAAAAACAGCAAACTTTTTTTTTGTTATATCTTAAAGACATTTCACGGATAATAGCTGTTTTCATGAGGAAAATGTATCAAACGAACAGCAACATAAGAATCGCGTACTTGAGTCCAAAAAACAATCCGGCGCAAAAGAATTGAGATTACAAAAAAGTCTAGGAAATGGTTAAATGAATCGTGACTCAGCTATAACTTTCGCCGTAGGAGGTCTGGGCAGAGCCAAAAATACTAACGCTATAATAGTGTTCTGACTACTTCAATAATGTGTGGTAATGACAGTAGTTCAAGTGGTTTGAACTTTTTTTGCTCTAACTTACTATGTTCTTCTAAACTCAGGTGTCACAAGTAACTTTTGATAATTAAACAACAAGCAAGCAAGGACTAGCAAAGTTACTTAATCACAACGTATTGGAATATTTATTTTACACTGCTGTTGCCCACAATTTCGTATGCATAGACCCGATCGTACAACAAAATGTCGACAAAATGTCTTGCACTCTCATAGATGTCCAGTAATTATGAACCTTTCTTTGTTGAAAACAAGTCACCCTGTATCTCTAGATGTATTTATTACTTTTATCATTTTGCTCAGTTTAACACATTGCCCACTTTTGCTATTCCGCGCATTTCTTCCTCGAATAAACGCCTCTCGCAAAAACATTTTTTCATTTACACAACCTTGGCTTTTGGCACCACAGTTTTTGGCTATAATAGTGTGAACTACTGGTTTTTCCTTTGTACTGTGCTTCCGCGCTGGCGCCCCATCGACGCATTGAAAGAACTTCATAATTATACTGACCTACATTTCTTTAGATATAGTACTATGTTGTAAGCGCAATAATAAAAAAAATACAGGATTTCTCCCGCCTACCATTCAAGTTGTTGTATGTTAATGGTTGTACTTTTGTAAGACCTTTAATTTATAAAACCTCAAGCTCACTCAATGAAATACTGTCATAGTCATCATACGTTTACTGAGTCTTAGAATTCTTTTACTAGGTTCTGAAACTAAAGATGAAAACTTTTTATTTACACGTATTCATACAAAGATATTTTATACTTTAGAATGGAAAACTTCAGTCATTAAGGTAGCAAATTTAATGAGTTATATTTCTTTACTCTAAGATTACTTATTATTTTGAAAATTTTAAATTAATAACTACTGAAATTTCTCAATAAATATAACGGTTAAGTCCTTAAGACTAGGGCGGCCCGTAAAGTAATTTTGGGACATCCTGTCTAATTATCAAAGTCGTTGTAACCCCCATACAAACCCCTTAAATAGCTTAACGACCGCCATCATTGTCCTCGGTTTATGGAATCTGCAAAAGGCATTTATTGGCTGACAGAGGAAAGGTATTTTCGAAGGGAAACGCGACTCAATGTTTTATGGTACTTCTTGATACTAATTGGTAGTAGCAAAAATAATAGTAATAGCGTATTAGAGCTGCAGGTGCCCAATGATGCCTAATAGAACCCACTATTCAATTTAACTATCGTTTAGTAATCGTCCTATCTTCCGTTTTTTTGGCTAAACATCATCAAAGTATTCACCATACACCATATTAGTAACATTTACTGCAAGCGTTTTTCGGATGTCACATTGCTAGAGCCATGTAATAAATATTTAATACTTAGCTGGTAGCCCTCAGGAATAACACATATTCGTACATCGATCAGTTAATCATCCCTGGATGCGTGAAACATGACAACTTAAGTCATGAGAACAGCAAAGAAAATTTGTTGCAATGGCAATCGTAAAGGACTTGTCCATTAATGGTTTTTTATTCGTCAATATTTCTAACTAGAATAAACTAAATATTATATAAAAGAGTTCACAAACCGCACCACCGGTTTAAGTACAGACAAAGAGAAAAATTAATTTCAATTTTTCTCTAAATCGGAGGCCTTAATATATATATATATATATATATATATATATATATATATATATATATATATATATATATATATATATCTGTGAAAGTACCTAGTAGTATTTATCCATCAGTGGAAAGGCAATGGTACAACGCTATACAGCCAGGAAATACAAGTAAGTGATCAATGGATGATGCCTGTTACAAAACATATATTTTCTCAAAAATGGAGGCGTTTAAAATTCAGATTTCTATGGTAACGTGTTTCATATTTTTGTAGCTTAAAGATAAATATAGGTTATTGGTGGTTGGTGATATCTTAGAATAAAAAACCAGCCTCCATACAAAAAGAGGACAAGTCCTTTAAATGTTACAAAAATAAAATAAATTTAATAAAGTTACCAAAATACGTCAGCCGATTTACGGATATTTTATGTATGGCCTGAAAAGTCGTGAACCCCTGGAGTATGGAAGGATTTTACGATTTGTCTCAAATAGCGCGTAACTTCGCATTATGACGCTCTACTTGACGAAAATAATATAGGAAATAGATTTGCTGCGACGTCAAAATCGGAATAATAATAAAGTTATAAATTACTGACTGACTTACGAAAGTTACGAGTACAGAACTGCCTACTGACATAAATAATATGAACTTTCAAATGAAAATAATATATGCATCATCATTCAGATTTAGTTCGCATTTTTTGCGTTACTGCGCGCTGCTTATTCTATACCACAGAATAAATAAAAGTACAACTAAGATTTTTAACTTACGAGCTTTAAGTTAAGTGGCTCACATACGATAGATAGTTAACTGATGTCATTTCTCAATGAAAGAACCACAAAATAGGTGCTCCAATTTCACAAGTAGATAGCCGATAAGTTTTTACTTACACTGTAAATAAAACCACATTTAATGTGCCTTCGCTCCCATTTAAAACCAGTGGTGCAATCCAGAAATAGCACAGTATTAAAATAAATGTGAAAATGGGGGTTAAAAGGCAAAAGATTCCACAATAAAAGGGAAACCCCAATGTTTCTCGTGACCCATAATTTTATTGTTAAAGATTAGGGAACCGGAACGAGGCGGGCACATAAAAAACTTAACTTATAGAGTTGTCTCAAGGTTCTATAAATCGTACCAAATTTAGTGCTGTTCACAGGTAAATAGACTGGAAACCTATGCTTATTCTAGCTAGTGCCTAGTGAATATACGAGTACTTGTCTAGTAAATACTTCTTTCGCGAGACAAAATAAGGCCACAAATAAATTTATGAGCAGTGCACAACATTTGTTTTCATTGTTTCTGATCTTTTTGATATTGATTTTCGGAAATTCAAGCTAATGGGATGGTAATAATAAGCGCATAATATGTTTTTGTGGTAAAGTTCTGGTATACGAAAACAATGTTGTGATTGAGCTGTCTTTTTTATTTTTAAATTGTTATTGTCTCAATCTGAGAGGTGCTTGCGGCGCAGTGGCGGCCAGCGCTTTCGTAGTGATATCAAAGTTAAGCAACCCACGGCGCGGTCGTGATTGGATGGGTGACCATTTTGACCATTTAAGTGACGTCCATGACAAGCATCTCCGTGCTTTGGAGGGCACGTTAAGCAGTTGGTCCCGGCTAATACCTATATTAGTCGTTAAGCCTAGTCAGAGGCCCTAGGGCGGCTTGATAACATCTGACAGTGAGGTTGGTCACTTGCCTTACAGACACCCACCCCTCCACCAATCCGCACTGAGCCCCCGTTGTGGAGTATGGCACGTTCCTTTTCATAGTTGAGGTAAGGCCTTTGCCCAGCAGTGGGATCTATAAAAGTTACATTGACTTTACGTTTATTGTCTCAGTCTAGTCCCAGTCAATTTATAAATAATCTCATGGAATACACTAATGGAAAGTAGTTTTAATTTTTTTTTGCTGTGTGTATCTTCCATACGAACCTATGGGACTTACGCTAAATATAAGATTTCTAAACTCAATGAAAGTCTAGGACAAATTATTTTTTACGTAAAGGCTGTTTGTTATTCTTTTTTGCCACAAAGCTTATCTTTGAGAGACTTTTGTAGGTATCTCTTTAGTCTGAGTTCGATGGATTTTGATTGATTGGTGTTAAAACGACGCGCCCGGACAGACAATTTGACGCCACTGCTAAGGGCGTCGTCAAACTGTCACAACTGTCAAAATTTAAACAAACTTGCAAGTCGTTTATTCGGATACCGATGCTGATAAGTTTTTTAAGTATGATTCGATTTATTTTGTTAATGTCATGTATGTTAAATCAGGAGCATTAGTTGAGCTAGTAGGCAGCTCTTAGAACGTGCTCTTGTGAGTATGTAATAAGTTTATATCTACTAATGAAGATAATATCTACGCGTTTACTATCAGTAAAGTATACCGTAATACTGGTACATAGCAGTTACAGCCATGGTAACTGTGATTCAGTTACATTTACACCAATACATACATAGTAGCGAATTGGCAACACGTTTAATGGTCGTACATACCTCTATTAGCATAATAGAGCTTCCAATAGATTGTTCGATTCGGCCTTCCAGTTAATGTATGTTAGTTGGAAATTTAGTGGCCATTTAATGAACTAAAGCTGGTTGGACTAGCCATGTTTTACGGGCAAAGCGAAATCAAAGTTAAGGCCCTGTCCCATTGCGTCGTCACTGCGCAAATTTCGCACTTGAAAATGGGTTTTTGGCTTAAAAAACTTTAGAAAAGCAATAGTATTTCCACAGTTTCCGTCTTTGTGTACTAAGGAACTAAATAAAAGAGAAGGCTCAGAATTTTTTAGCACCAGCAAAGATATAAAACAATATCAAACATGCAAAGGGGGTAAAGTAACATCAAACTTTAGGAGGATTTTTTCGGATTTTGAGGTCCATATATATGGTCTTAACGATGTCCTGAAGTTTTTAGTGTTTGTATGAAGAACAAGGTTATGTTTGCGGTTGTTACAATGTGCTATATCTCAAAAATTATTAGTTCAATCTCGTTCAAACCAAAGAATTTGTTGCGATCTACATCATGTATTTTTTTCTAAATTTACACTAATTGCAGTAGTAGTTCAAAAGTTAGACGGGAGAGGACGCCTATTTTACCACTTCTCAAACGTTAGAATTTTAGAGAAAATGGTTTTAGAAACCTCAATGTCATTTTACAAGACCTATCCATAGACATCCCACACGCATAGTTTTACCTAAAAAAATTTTTTTGTTTTAGTTTAATGTATGGAAGCCCCCCTTAAGTATCATTATTTTCTATGTTTTGTATAAGAATCGTAAAGCGCTTAACAGGATACATCTACCCACCAAGTTTCAACTGTGTAATGCTAATAGTTTCAGAATAAAGAGGCTGTGACATACGGATAACTATAAGGGTTCCGTTTTTTGCCATTCGGCTACGGAACCCTAAAAAATCATCAAGGTGAGTGTCCAAGAGGTATCAATCCGCTCAGCATAGATCGTGCCACGAAACAATTTTTTAGCGGATACCGCATAACAGCTTATGACAATAGTTCGTATTAAAAAGAATTATTAATTGATCACAAAAGACTGTCTTACAAATTTGCCCCGCCCTCGACCTGGTTACAACATAATATAGAGTAAAAACGTGTAGTGGGCATAATCTGTGATGTCAAAGAGCATTTCACATAGCACTGTTACACATCAACAAATTAAAAGTTTCAATTCAGATGCGTGAGCGAATTCGCACGACTCTAAAAAAGGGTGTTTAGAATAAAGAAAATAAAGAAAGTAAAAATAAAGGCAGGAATCGAAAATAAGTACCGTCATCGTCTTACGAAGAGGAGCCTCTCAGGCAATAACACTATTTTGATATGGATAAGATTTTTTTGCCAAAAAAACGTCGATATTAAAGGCGGAAAGAGTTCGGCCGCTAAGAAAATGAGTTTTTAGTCTTATGGGTTATTACTAGTGTGAGCCGTAATAACCATTGATACAGAACGCAGAAATAAATTCAAATTGAACTGCATGTTCTTTTAAAGAATGTTATAAACTTTTATAAAGGCACATAAAATCAGAAAAAAAATCATCTAACTTATACAAAATTAGCATATAAGGAGGTAAAAGAGAAAAACTCCATATTTCTTTTTTCTTCAACGTCATTCGCACCCTATTAAAAGATCATCTTATTTGAAAGAAACAAAGCAAAAAATTATAAGTACAAGCCACATTGGATACGTAAACATTAAAATAAGAAAAGAAAAATTTGCTTCAAAAACTGTACAATGAAGAAAATTATTAAACACATCATATTTGTACGCAGGGCATACTATTAAAGTTTGTACACAGCTGTACCAAGTATCCTGTACATGTACAGTCAGCAGGACGTCAGGCTACCCATGTGAATTACGAAAACAGCTTTTATCACGTAAGGAATAGAGGCGGTCTCAAGGTCAAAGTGGGGTAGTCTAACGTGCGGCCATGTACATAAAGTACACAAACCTAAGATCCCTACGAAACAAATCTCATAAAGCGTCCGCGTGTCTCAAGCGCAGCCATTTACTTAGATCTTATTTTCTTCAATAACGTAGCATGAATCGTGTGTGAAAATGAAAGACAAGCGCTGATATTAACATGTTTGATGTCGAGTGGTCTAACACCAAAGGGGGTTATATAGTGTGTCCTAGTTTCGACTAGCGATAATTTATGGGCTATTAGATCATCAAATGTTATCGACAAAAAACCCCATGTAGCGTTCTATCCCCCCTCCCCCTCTTGAAATTGCAGCCATTTAAATTATTTTTAATAAATACTATTTCTGTAAATCTGAAGGTCCTAAAAGTTATGATAATGATTCATTTGGAAGGTAGCGCTATCGCCTCATAAGTAAAATAAAGATCAATTCAAAAATTTTAACTGTCACAGAGAAAAAAAATGTTATAGAAATTTCGCTAAAAATTTTAAACAATTAAATAGTAATTATTTTTATAATTTAAGAAATTATTTTGCAAGTTTCTACGAAATCAAAATACAAATTCAATTTGATTTCAGTTGAATAGCTTTTAAAACCTATTTCAAAACAGAACCCAAAAATGATTTAAAAAATCATGTTTTTGCCAAAAATTTTATTCTATTAGAATTATGTCTCTGAAATTTGATACATTAAAGGCCCTTAATATTATCGCTAGTCGAAACCCAGACACACTTTACTTCCGAGTCAACGAAGACACGGTGTGGCCAACATTATTATATGGGTCACTAAAGCGTGAGCACTGATATCAAGGCACTTTCGTCCGCTCAAGCCGCCCAGACACTACGTGTAGATAGGCACATATCAATTCGGTTCGCGCGTGATTAAGGCCTTTACTGTATATTTTCTCGGAAAGTGAGCGTTACAGAATAGGGGAGCGTCTTTATGAAATATGATTAGTATTTGTGTGTTTGTTTAAGCAGTAATTTTTACTAAGTAATAAATTTTCGCCACCTTGATTCACATTTTAATTTCGATTCAAACCTTGGTTCTGCAACCTTAACGATACCTATCTGTATTTTTGAGTCTCCATTACTCTCTCTCGCGCTGTCATGCTGGCATGAATGAGAGGGACGGTTATAGTAGCAATAGGGTATTACTTACTTGATGATACTTTACTCCGACAAGTTATTGCGCGACCCTCCTGCCGTCGCCAGAGGTGTTCAGACTTCCGCGGGAGATAGGTGATGTTGCAGGGAAGGTTTTATTTGACAGTCGTGTGTGATTGGCGCTTAATCGCCCGCACTTCTTGTGGGGTGCATAGTGGGTTGCGCACGGACTTGTCGCACTGAAGTCTGTATGCATCGCTTCAGAGTCACGTAGTTTTTAGGGCTCCGTACTTCAAAAGAAAAAAAGGAACCCTTATAGGATCACTTTGTTGTCCGCCTGTCCGTCTGTCTGTCAAGATCCTTTTTCTCAGGAACGCGTGGAGGTGTTTGAAATTAGCATCAAATACATTATAATTTGTTATTGTTAAAGAAATAAAGCATTATTTTTATTATAAAAAAATATGTCTATGGTCCCTTGAAGCTGTACAAAAATCAAGTTATTAAGTCAACGTAATCAAAAGATACGGCCATTTTTGCCCTGTTTTCTAACATTTTTCAGGGGAATCAAAACCTATGGGCTACTTCCCATGGATTAGAACCATTAAATTTGGCAAGAAGAAATGTCAAACAGTACAAGTAAAGGAAAAAGTCCGAAAATCGCGAATTTGTGATTACATCGTAGAAAAAACCTTTATTTGTATGGAACCTCCAATGCGCGAGTCTAACTCCACTTGCCCGGTTTTTTTTAATTTCGTCTTCGGTTTATTTTATTTCGCTTTATTTTTCGGTTTACTTTTTCAACGTCAGAATCAGATTCCATTTTGTCGTCAACTTGTCAAACAGCGAAGAATATTCAGTTATGGAAACTGAGATATCAGATCGCAGTGAAAAATGACTCGAATCTATATGAGTTGGTACTTAAAGAAAAAGATTTTACGCCAGGCCAGGATAGAATTTTTCGCGTGCACGTTTTAAAACAAAAGAAGAACGACGTACGTGTCGCGACATGCCTCGGGAATCTTTTCTGAGATATTTCTCGGTCACAGTGTTAGATTGAAGGCTTTGTCAATTTCCTCAAGGAAATAGCGTTCGGTTCGAAGGCTTAATATTGCTCACAAATTTTTGTTTGATGAGCCTTTGGACCTGAATATTCACAGAATTTTGAGTGGACCATTTCATTGTTTTGTAGTCAAAAGGAACCAGGAAAAACATACTCAGAGTGTCTTGCTTATGTGTGGTGGGTGATTGAGGTTTCAACGCAAAGCTGTTATTTTGTTCAATCTTATATATCACACCAAAACCTATATTTACTGTACTTATTATTTATGTATGATGATTACACACACTTTGTTTCAGCAGCTTTAGACATTTTATTCCTACCCGAAGCGTGCGTCCTGCAACCGAATATTGTTATCAAGACTTTGAAGTTAGCATAAACACATGGATAACACGCTGTGCTAGTTGAGTAATAAGTCAAATTTATTCACCCTAATGTTGTGTTATTACTTATCATCAGTCCCCAAAAGCGCTATTATATGGGACCACCATTATCGAGTCTATAGTCCAAACTCGTCTCGCCGTACATCGGTGCGTGGGTATACGAGAACAGGGATTTCATATGGTGGTTTTTTTCGAAATGAATGCGAATTTCGAATTTCAAAGTTCAAAAATTTCACCCAATCAAATCACAAACGCCAGCCGCCTGCTTGGCAGGACACCGTTCTCGTATACGCCCGCACCCGTGTACCCCGCAGGAGAGGTCTCAGGTAAGCGGTCGGACAATAGCTTTTCCGTCCCGTGTAGTCGTCACGGTACGAATGAGTGCAATGGCTATAACCGAAAATAAGGACAACGCATTTACTGCGTAGCGCCTTTGATGATAATAATCACGGCCGCATGACACATGACTGCACCATGTTGACCTTGATTCTGCCTCCATTCACTACGTAATAAAAACTGTTTTTGTAGATCAAATAGTAACCTGACGTGCTGCCGTACGTATGTAACAAAGAAAATTTGTTCATTACACCAACAAGACAATTAACCCAGGTTCACAAATAGGCGGTCTAAGTGATCATGGAGTAATAAAATAATTAATTTATAATTGTTTCCGACCGGTTTCGGCCATGGCGACCACTTCGACTCCTAATCGACTCTGCGCTGATGCGCACGAAGATGACTTACGAAGCCTATTTTCGCTACAAACTCTCGTGCACAATATTATGGGCACGTGAGTTTTCCATTAACATAATTATAGGAGATAGCAGCAGGCTTGCGGGCTTTCAACTGGTCGCGCTTAGCGTCGAGATCAGCTTGACGCTGCTCCTCGAAATCACGCACTTGCATGAACACACGCCAGCACCACTTAGGCCGCTGTGCTGCCAAATCTTACCATCGAGAAGGCTCTATGTTGCACCTTTTCATGTGGTGTTTCTAAACATCTTTATATCGGAGGAGTTCTCCGCCGCGTTTCCGCTTACCCTCCCTGAGTTCAGAATACCAGATGCACTTCGCCACTCTCTCCTTCGCCATTCCACAGATTACCGGCCATACGGGATACATGACCGCACCACCGAAGCTGCCGACGCATAACGTAAGCCTCAATGCCACCAACATTGGCACGTCACAGAACTTTGGTGTTACGCACACGATCAGACCGTGAGCAGACCACTTGATGTTCATTATTTTACGCAGACATTAAAGGTGGAAGCGGTCTAGTGTGCGTATCTGGTAACGATACAAGCTCCACGTCTCAGAGGAATAGAGAAGATTTGGCAGCACAATTGCCATATAATTTATTATTAAATTATTTTATGTAAAATATGAAACCAAAAGGTGTGTATTAGTTAACAATGTATGTATATTCATTTTAAACGAACCTCTAAATAATAATAAATTTAAGGTTTCATTAAATTAGGAATGTTAGCTATGTGTTTAATTAAACACATAGCTAACATTATAAGATACCACTGCGTAAGTATACAAATATTTACGCAGTGGTATCAATTTCGACATAGGTATATAAAACTTCAGATTTAATTAAAATAATTTATTATAGTTATGTGGTTAAGCATATACCTATAACATGACGTGATAAAATAATCTAGTTTGCAGGCTGTCTGTAACTTTTTCATTCAAATAGCTAAACTGATTTTGACTACCCAACTAAATAGTTTAAGACTCTATGTAGAAAGGACATAGGATATATTTAACCCCGAAAGTCATCCCTTATAAAGGTTAAAGGGTGATGAAAATTTAAATATAATATTTCCCGGATGATAGACAGATAGATGAAGCTGCATGTCATCACCTTTTTATATAATAGGTAAATAAAATTGAATTTCAATGTAATAATACTAACATAGTTAATAAGGAAAATTGTTACTAACACCATATGGATATCGGTACAAAATAAATTATTTTTAATTAATTTAATTTAATTTAAATGGAAAATCCGACAGTTGCGCGTTGAGGGTAGTGATTTCTGGGGATACAATATTAATAGCTTAAATAAACTTTAAAAAAATTCAAATTACTAAGCCTAGAGTTCACCAACACATGTTTATTTTTTAATCAGCCGGTTTAATTTGACATAATTCGTATGGGAAGTCTGTCAAATAATGATCTGTCAAATAAACTAACTACACAGTCGGACCTTAACTATTATTACTTAAACTGTTATTAGCTTACAAACTTTTCTAACATACGCTCGCAGGGTCTAAAGGACGGCAATTTTTCGCTGGCTAATAAAAACAGAACCAGATATAAACGAGGTCTTGGACATGATCATTTGTCAAGCTAATCCGCACAGCGGAAAGTGAAATTGATTCAGTATCCTTGGCTTAGGATCATTTTCTGTCCCCTCGCCTTTCTTTGCCGACGCAACAGGAATATTTTATGTCAACTTCGAGTCGGACGGTGCGAGTCGCTGAGTGAATGTTTTTGAAATGTCTTTGAATGTAGCTTTTGTTAAATAGTTGAGACTTACTTTTGTTTTTTTCTCGGATAATAATGTACTAAGGCCCACTTTGCCAGTCCAGATTAGCTAATCCGGGTTTGCGCAACTGGGCTTTGAACTAAGATCATAGGCCTTGATCAAATCCGGACGTGCGCGCAGGTGCACTAGTGTTTAACGAGTACTTATACATGTGGGATAGCTAGATAGAGAGTGAGTGATTGAAGGCTGTATGATGGGGATGAGTGTAACAGAAGAATGAAGGATAGAGTGATTGTTATGGGTTCGGTCAAGATGGCGGGAGTCGTAAAAAAGATGTTAAGAAGTAAAGATGTTCTCAGATGTTTTAAGATGTTTTGTTGATTAAGAAGAAGGAAATAAAGAAAGATTATAACGTATTCGACTAACATTATTTCAAACCCCGGTTCCACATACATAGTGTTAGTGTGAACCGTTGGCTATCAATATCTACAATTTTTAATGTAGAGACATCACCGATATCGTGATAAAGTAAATTATTAGCTCTCCATCAGAATTATTAAATTTTGTATGAAGACCCAATTTTTTTTCCAAATTTCGATCATGACCCCATTCACCCCTTACACTTATACAAGAAAAAACTGTTTACAGAAACACCTGTATAAGATCATCATCAGAAGTAGCTGAACATTTTAGTATGTACTTTGTTACTTAGCCAAAGGACGTGGATTCAAGTCATACCTGTGTGCGAATATTTGGGTTCTTATTTAAACTTACATAAATAAGAAAGAACACTGTGAGTGTTTAAAAATATAAAAAAAACTACTTTATTTTATTCTTAAAAATTTCAAGCGTAACGATGTAGCCATGACATTATGAATTAACTGCGACAAAGTACTGTCAGCAGCACTGCAGGTTACCCATTTGAACTACTAAACAGCTTTTATTACGTAGAGAATAGAGGCTGTCTCAAGGTCAAAGTGGGGTAGTCTAACGTGCAGCCCTGTGTACTAAAATGCTCGGCTGCATTTGATACTGACCGTCAAAATCGTTTATTTTTCAAGTAACACAGACTCGCATTATTTGGAACACCTTACACTGAATTAATATGGTGACTAACTGCCGTACTTAGAGACGTCAATTAAAGTTAATCCTTTAATAAGTCTCATGCCGTCCTTTTCTATTTCATTAACATAGAAAGTGACAGAACGAGACTTAATTATAGATTTAATTTAATTGACGTCTCTGAGTGCGGCAGTTAAATTTAAGTTAAACCACTATCAGTGCACATTAATACCAAGCATATTATTACTACGTTGATTTACAATTTCATTTAATCATTACTTACTGGTTTCTAAAAGATTATAATAGCACTTATCTTTATCTGTTTTTGTTACAGGTACCCTAACATGGGACTCTAAAGGACTTCCTGACAGCACCCAAACAACCTCAACGCAATGCACCATCCGAGTTGACGACCGCCGATCCTTATTTAACCAAAAGTCTGAAAGAACTACACGAGCTGTTCAGCATCTATGATCTAAATGCCTTATTTAAGAGATTCGTGCGCTGCCGTTGGCGCCGACTATGTTCGACTCGACCAAAGGCGCATTGCTCATAGCGCCATCTCTTTCTAACAGTTCCTGCTGGATCAACGGTAGAGGCTGGCCATCAACCTTCCCTGCAGCAGCTGATATACTCAAAGCGTTTTTCATATTTGCATTGTCAATGGCCATCGTTTTGGGTAATTTGGTCCTGATTTGCGTGCTCAACAACAGGAGGTACATCAAGTATATTGACAATCAGGTATGTGTACGGAAGAATATGTTTAGGTTGTTTGTTGTTGCTACTCCAAGTAGATAAAATGTTTCAGTTGTTGAAAGTTTTCCGGTGTAACGTAAGTCTCTTGAAAAATATGATTATTATTGAACGATAAAACTATGTTCAGTCAGAAGTGAAAGAAATCCACAAGAATTTATTCGTGTTTGCCCAGTAAAACTGCCGGTGGAACGCATAAGTACATCATTAAAAGTATTTGGAATAGGAACAAGAGTAATATTACTTTCTTAACGGCGTTTACAAAGGCGTTCGTTGAAATTTGAACCTTATTTCTGCAGCCGAGATACCTGCTTACCTCGTTGGCTCTCAACGACTTATTCACTGGGATCTTGATAGCTCCAGTGGCGCTCCTGCCGGCTCTCTACAAGTGTTGGCCCTACGGCGAGATATTCTGTCAGATACAGGTAAACTATTGAAAAGAAATTTATTACGGTCTTGGTGCGGCTTACAACGCCGTTGCCTTTGCCTTTTGCCCTCCCCAAAGGATCCATAGTTCTTATCGAAGGAAACTAACCACCAAGAAAAAGCTATCCGGCAACGTTCAAAAGTATCTTTGAAGACACCGTCATAAAATGTAACACAGGGCAGGTTAGAAAATTGTGGGTTATAGTTTATGTTAATAGGCATAATATTTCTAAGGGAAACAGAAAATTAAATTCAGCTAGCAGCGTTTAATATACTGCTAACGTTATTCATGAAGGTTTACGCTTTATTTACGTTAGGTACCTACCATTAACATACATCAGACAGGGTAGTGGTAACTTATGAATCCTTACAGAGGTTCACGTACTTCAGAACAAAATAATGGCTATTCTAAGTCTTAACCAAGAAATATTATATTTATTTTAAGATGAATCACTACACAGCCCTAATGGTAATAAAATAAAAAACTGGAGTGTTGAAAATGGGCAAATTAGTTTTTCATCAAAATTTCAAGAGAGTTGCTTAATCCAGTTAGATCTAGGCGGAGCTACGAAGTCGCTACAAAACTTTATTTAAACAAGAGTCGGCGAGAAAATGAGTAAAGTTGCTTCACGGAAAAAAGTTCTCAAATTGGAGTGGCAAAGTTAATCGGATATCAGGGATAAAGACTCATCAAGTCACCAGCGTCACTCATTCCTTCAAAGTTACTCCCATTTTTGATTAAACCATTTGTTTCGTAAGATTTAATGTTTATATTTTAAAAACTGAGGCAGCAAACTTGTAAATTATGACAAGCCCTGACAAAATATGAAATAATGAGAGTGATCCGCATTGTGGAGGATCTTTTGAAGCGAGGAGAACAATATGGGATTTAAAAGAGTAATTGTTGGTGATCCGCTGACGCTGCGATCTATGAACAATAAAATGGCTAAAAACTTTCGTGGCTCGAGGCATAATGCGAATCAGCTAATGGAATATAGTGACCGCGCATAAAGTCGGTAGCTTGTTAAAGTTTCAGCTTTGTAAGTTGCCATCTGCCTGTTGTCGGTCGGCTGCCTCGCTATCCGCTTTTCGGTGGTCTCCCATTGTTGTATTTTGTGGACCAAGGTCATTCAGATTCTCTTGAACGTTGTCGCAATATCCTCGTCTTTGTTACGATGTTGTCGTAACTCCGGTTTCGTTTTCTCGTTTGCGACAGAGTAAAGTTTGGACTGAAAATATTTTCCGCGGAGCGCGAAGAAACAAAACACGTTAGCCGTAAAAAGTATTTCAACATTAAGTTGATGGTGTTATTTTGTAATTTATTATGTTTCAGGCACTTTTACGAGGAGCAGTAAGTCAACAAAGCGCAGTGATACTTGTGTGTATGGCAATAGATAGATATCTGTATCTGTTGCATCCGAATACCTACCACAAACATTCTAGTAAAAAGGTTTGTCCGAGATTATGCTTTTTTCATAAATAGTTGGCTAAAGAGGAGTCCAAATCCCCATGAATTATTCTTGCAAAAACAGATTTAAGTATATCAACACATCCTAACCCTCATTCAACATTCACACTTAAGACTCCTTTTAAAAGGGTGAGAGTATCCACATTAATTGAATATTTAAGTTTTATTCACACGCCAGGGACTTTAGAATTCAGCAAATCCGGGGTTGCGTTCAAAGAAGGATTTGCGTACTTGATAACACCTCTTTCTAAGAAAATCTCTTTAAGCCGCTTAAGAACTCTGGTACGGGGTTCAAATCTACGACATGAAAGCTGTTTGGATTCCTTTGTTCTGCTGTATTAGGCATGCATGAGCTTTGTTTATTAACAGTTAATTAGTTTTGTATCACAAACATTTCAAAAAAGTAAATATATATTACTAAAAATATTCGACCGTGTTCAGTATATTAGTGTCATATATTACTTTCGTAAAAACTTCCATTAGTGAAAACAACATTGCTGAAATATTTAATAATGCCTTATAAAAGTCTTATTATTTGTTAATTAAGTTTGACTATGAGTACCCTTGCGTATGCGTAATATATATATCTATATATATATATTACGCATATTATATAACTTGTACTTATTGCTTATTTTTAATTTAATTACAATCCTTCCTACCGCTTGTCTTGTAGATGGAATGATGTAACTTAATGTTTGTTTCTAGGGTTGTGTCCTGGTCATAAGTATAACCTGGATTCTGTCAGTATCGTTATTTGCTATAATGGTTCTGCCTCGCTCTGGATACTACTTCAACTCCACTGGTTTAATGGCGTGTGATGTATTCCATAGCAGAGTTGCGTTCAGGTGAATTTTACTATCCTTTAAATGAATCGCGAAGTTAAAATATACGTAATCCTCAAAAGGTTTAAACTAACTTTGGCATCGCTGGAACTCAAACTATCTACTAACGAAATGAGTCCTTTAATGGCCAAACTTCAAGCGACCACAGCTTAGTAAAAATAGTCAGTGTTTAAATATAAGTAAGCTAGGTACAAAACAAATGAATTTATTTGCAACTATCAGAACAATTCCCTAATGAAAAAAATAGTGTTTTTGGTGTAAGTAAATATTAGTATCGTAAATAGTTAAATCAGCTATTAAATACCGCCCAAACTGATTTTCCTCACAAAATGATTACTATTTCGTGAACCTCTACAGAAGTCGAGGATTCGAATCAGTTAAAACATCTCGTGAAATAGTCAAAGTTTAGACTGTGTAAACTTTAAAGTCTGTGTTTCCCTGAGCTAATTCTCAAAATCTATTCGTAGTAATTATTAGTTACAGACAAAACAAGTGAAGATCAGTGTAATTCAACCCGTAATATAGAAATGATTTCTAGGATCCTGTCCTGCTGCGCCTACTATTTCCCAACAACCATGGCTCTGATGTATTGCTACGGATCAGGGTTCCACGTTAGCAAAACCAGGAGCAAATGTGATACGGAACTCACAAGGCCTAATGGCGTACCAGTGGCCTGCGCTAAGACTTCGCTCAATGAACATGAAATTGTGGTAAGGGATTTTATTTTACTTCTTTTGGTCTTGAATTGACATAGATGAATGCGGATTACGGCTCCGGTTCGCCGCGCGGCTAGTATGGAACTATGGGATGGTATAAAACCCTTTCCGAGCGATGTGTCATGGCCGCATACGGCCATTCTATACAATCCCATAGTTCCATGATAGCCGCGCGGCTCTTCCGAGCGCCGAGCCAGAGCCGCAAGTCGCATTGCTCCGAAGTCTACCGAAGCAGCGCATGATCGAGATCCCAAAATCAACCGAACTCTAGTGCTCACTAGTACTTGGTAATTCTCATGTCATTTGAGTGTATTACTTAGGAATCGTATTTTTTTTTTGTTATTTGCACTTTCGTTTGACCGTGAATAAATAAGATTCCACTCAAGCTCTTTCCATGTAAGTACACATACATAATCTAATGAAAATAGATTCGCTTTTTAAGGAAACAAGTGAGTTTTTGCCATTCATTATCCGCCAGCAAAACTTTGTAACAAGAATCATAAACGAATCCTTCTTTTACTGGCTGAGTTGCATCAATAAACAAAATACATTCTATCCTAGCGTTTCCTTTCTTTATACTTTTATTTTTTGCCGAGAAATGTTCACTATCAACCGTTCTTCAGAAAGATATTGCCATGATAATGCGAAACCACAGAATAAATAAAACTAGGATTCTCATCACAGCCAAAGAATATATATTCTTATATAATATAGAATGGTACAGTTTTTTACACACTATTAAAGCAGGAAGATTTATGTGGGTACAATTTTGTTTCGGACCCGAATCTTTAATACAAAGACGGCAAAATAATGAGTATGACTGGCAGCTGCAAGTGAAAGATATTGATTCTTCAGGAAACCATTTCCCAATGTAAATAGGAACAAACGGATTCTCAAAAAAGATACGCCGACGATACGATTTATTCCTTAACATTTTGTAAGGGAATTAAAACCTATACGGTACTTCCTATAGACTAAAGTCATGAAATTTAGCAAGAATGATGGTCTAGTAGCATATGTAACTTTTTGTTACATCCTAAAAAAACGATTTTCGCAATTCCGCAAGTTTGTACGAACTAGATGCGTGAGTCCCACTAATACTTTGTCTGTTATTTGAGCATTGTCACATATTTGCAGCAAATACAAGCTCCAGTCCGACCGCACAGTGTCAGCACATCCCGCACTATGGCTGCCATGTCACTTGGATTCATCGTGATGGTCACACCAGCAACGATACAGGAAGTTGTAGCTGCTTGTACAGGATGTAAGGTAAATAAGTCAGCCTATTAGATCCCACTGCTGGGAAAAGGCCTCACCTCAACTATGAGGAGGAACGAGCCATACTTCACCACGCGGGTTCAGTGCGGATTGGTGGAGGAGTGTATGTAAGGCAAGTGACAAACCTTACTGTCAGAAGTTATCAAGCCGCCCTAGGGCCTCTGACTAGGCTTAACGACTAATACCACAGATATTAGCCGGGACCAACTGCTTAACGTGCCTTCCGAAGCACGGAGATGCTTGTCATGGACGTCACTTAAATGGTCGGAATGGTCACCCATCCAATCACGACCGCGCCGTGGGTTGCTTAACTTTTGGTATTACTACCAAAGCGCTGCCGCCACTGCGCCACAAGCACCTGTAAGGTAAAACAGAACGTAATTTAATTACGTTACGCAGACAGACGCAGACAGAATAATACAACGTAAATGAAAATGCTTACACCTTTAGTAGATGATTCTGGAGCTTCCTTAAAAACCTTTTGTAAGATTAGGCTTTATATATTGTCATAATTGTTTCGAAAGAAATCGGCGTGGATTTCTATCTAAAGATTTTGATGGTGGTTCTATTATAAAAATATATTGTATTTGAGCACTGTAATTATGCCTTCTATAAACAGGCACCTCCTGTTACACGTTATATACATTTTGTTACATGTTTTAGATGTAAATGTAAAGAACTTGGAAAAAACTACAGTTTGTTGCGAACCATATCTTCGTTTTGTTGCGACACTTTGGATTTCTAACAACTGAAACTTAAGATTCATAACGTTAATGTCCAATATTACGCCATGAAGAGGGTGACATGATTTCCTATTTTAAGTCCGTTCATTTGTCTTAATACTAAGCCATAAAAGCGTTTAAACTCCAGCATGCCAACCGCCTTACTTGAATCTTTTGCAATTAGGAACAATTGCGATTTCAAAGCAATCATTGAAACATGAGTTGTCCATTTCTCATTATGTTGGAAGCTATTGCTTAAAGACGTCGATTTGATAGTATTTATCGCAATCCTGAAAGCTATAACTATTGCAATTTGTAGCAATCAAGTTTAGGCGGTAGGCTTACATCGAGTCGAGTTGAAAATACAATATTATTACTGAAACAAGGTTATAATGTTTATTTGTTCACAGGTGCCGCCTTCTTTGGACTTTATCGTAACGTGGTTAGCTCTAAGCAACAGTTTTTGGAATCCTTTCCTGTATTGGCTTCTTAACAGCCACTTCCGAAGAATCAGCAATGAATTAGTACAATATTATGTAAGTATACCAAGATGAACTTGATGCATGTTATTACTTCCATAAATTGCATTAGTTTCTTGCGCGCGAAGTGTTAAAACTTCGCACATTATATTAATTGTTGTGTGCTTAAAGTGGGTCGTCAGTTCACGTTATAACTTACCCGAATCCTAAGTAAGCGGGACAAAACGGATAGTGAAGGAAACCACATAGCATCGGTAGTCCCAAACCGCAGCACTAAGTCACAGACCAAGCGACCGCGGAAATCTCACTGGAATCCCGTTTCCTAATCGCGTAAAATCCGTACTGCAATCTTGGCGTTCCTTCGAAATAACAACGTTTTCACCCAAAGTTTCGCTTTCCGGTCACAACAATTCACAAATAGTACTAATCTTTTTCCAATATCTAAAGTAGTCACAATTTTAATAAATGGAGATTTCAACAGCTCGTAGATCGAATTATTTGTATGACATGACATTATTGTATTGCTTGTCACAGGTATGTTGCCGAAGGACAAAGTCTTTTCCCAGCTACGAAAAACCGACGGGTTGCTGTGGATCGCCCGTCACATCAGATGGCTTCCACTCAAAAGGCGAGTTTGAGGGTCTCGGAGAAAAATATTGGGGTGAAATACTTGAGCGCACAGTCTCCTCGACTTCACTGCATGCGATTCAAAAAGCATGTCACAGAGATCCTCTTCGTTGTACGGGATCTTTTAAAGGGTGCCCTAGCAATTCATGTAAGCACGATCCAAGATTTTTTGACGGGTATGGGCCAACGGAGTGTAGACACTTAGACAGATCGGCTTTTCAAATAGAATCGTGCTCAAGACAATGTAGACTCAAAAACTCAGATTTTTGCCTGTTTAGGCCCACTGCAGGCCTCGAATGTGGTCGATCTCGTTCAAACTTAAGCCTGGATGAGAGCAACTTCAACAAGACTTGTAACGGTAGACATCCAGAATTGTGAGAATTCCGAAACTGTCCGGTTTTCGGGCATAGAAGTAATAGTATAGGAATATATCCAGGAGTAGAGCATTTTAACACAAACATCAAATGGAAGTTCGAAGATTCTCCAGGCATGGATGATGACATGCAAACCTTGGAACACAATCTGGATAGGATAAGAAGCCTTAGTCACGAGAGGAACTTTAACTCATACGGTTTAAACGATAATGACAATTTGTTAGAAGTTGAAGTGAATGAAGTAGTTGAAGATGATGCTTATGAGAATAAAGATTTTAATGGGAGTGCTCGAGATAGTTGTGAAGAAAAAAGTGAATATAGTGCTACACATAAGTTTTCTCGTAACTCGTCTCTGTCTAATCGAGAACTTGATGTGATCAAAGAGAGTTCGCGAAGTTCGAGTGATACAGAAGTGACTTTGACGCGATGACTTCCGAGGGTGACTTTTGATAAAGCAGTGAATGTCGTTCATTTGGAGTTATCCCCGGAACACGGACACCATTGTAGACAAAAGTGTACTTCGACAGTAAAGAGAAATCCTTAGTTGATTGATGGATAGAGCAATAGGTTTAAGTATATGTGGACCAGTAGATTCAGGTCTAATTTTTGTATACTATTCAGTATTTTAGTTTCACTTAAGCAATATAACTTTGGTAAGATATGAGTGTGCCAAACTAATTAATCTAAGCTCCTATGATGAATAAGTGGTGATTGTACGAAAGTTTTACTCTTTAACATTTCCTGTCTGAACCAAATTATCTTAATTATACATAAATCAAATATTATGAAAGTACCTGTCATCAGAATACACTTAAACTAGAAGACTTTGTATTTTTTGTAATAATTCCATAGGCTGATTAATTGGCCATATTGCAGTAGTTTTCGGGCATTCAAGTATTATTATTTTAAACTTAAACAAGTATTATGTATTGATGTATGAACTTATTGCAATAATTATTTAAATAGAGCCTTTCATTAAACCATTTACTATTCTTGTAGACTTTTGTTTTACATAAGTGTGTAAGTATAAAAATAAAATAAGACTGTTTCAAGATTTCATAAAGGTACTCAGAATCGCACAATACAATACTTTTTCTTGTATATGAAATAACAATTGTTGATGTCTACATAAAATATGTTAATGCAGCAAAGAGAAGAGAAATAAATTGTTTTTATATCCTATGGTTTTATTCATTAACACCTCAATCATATTGTATGTACATAATTTAAAAAAAATGTGGTAACTACCTAGGTAAATTTGACATCAACTGAAAACCTATTTTGAGAAAGTTACAAGAAAATGTACCTACAAAAGTTACTACTATCACATTACTCATTTCAAATTTTCAGTTAAAAACTTTGTAGAGGAAAAAGGATAATCATGTAAATGTAGACATACTTGTATGTGGCAAAAAGTCATCGGATTATTCGAAAGGAAGGCACCGTATTGGTGGTAAGACAGACAAATATTCAAGCAGTATACACAAAACCACAAAATTAATAATACCTACAGCCAAAAAAACATTCAACACAACAACAAACTCTACTTAAAAGGCTGTAGTTTATTGTCATTATTAAATAGAAGTTTTGGCATAATTAATTTACCTACTCAAGTCGATAAACGTAACGATACGTAAACGTAATGAAACGTAAAAAATCAGGTGGCTCCATAATACTAATATAAACTTACCTCGCTAGCTTTGTCATTTCACCAGAAAATGAGATATAAAACAAGTTAATTTATAAATCAAAATTGGTAGCGCCGTAATCTCTTTTTTTAAATTGAATCCGCAGAGCTGATAACCGTATTAAACTTTATATCAACACCGAGACTGCATCATAAAAGTGCAGTGTTACAAGAACGCAATAACTACGAGATATCTAGTTTATGCTTTATTTTTATAGACAGGCCAGAGGTTTTACCAGCTTTACTGCAAACCCTGAAGCGACGATAAACGTGGATGTTTGGGTCTAAACATTATCTTGGCTTGTGTCAGGGCTTTACAGCTGTAGCGTCTCTGATATGCCAGTTTAAACTCACAGTCACGGACGAGGCTGAGGCAATGTTATTTGGGGTAATGCTGACAGGTGCAATAAGTTGTAGTTGAGAAAATAAACCAACCAGAATAAAGCCTGAAGGTATCGTTGTTCAGTTTCATTTTGCATATAAATATGACAGGCACCATCTCACCACCATCCATGTTGACAGGTAAGGTCGTTGACACAGCAGTAAGGCTCATTTTTATGTGCGAAATCAAAACGAAAAGTCAATTTTGAAGCACGGTTGGTTCACCTTTGAGAATTCAGTCCCCCAAATAGTAAGCGGGTTGTATTGATATGTATGAGCACTAACTTTAGTATCTAGTGCTTGCATGTAATGTTCTAGTCGCTCTTACCATGGCAGTTTTGTAAAGCTTATTTATTAATAGTTGAAAAATTGTCTCTCCACAAAATTATGTCGTGTTCGGATTTCAGCCCGTATTAAACTAATTAAGCACACCAATAACTCAATGACTCGGCAGTGCGCAAAAACTAATTGGTCAAATACTTAGTTAGTAAAAAGGCTCCACTTTTTTCGAACCCACTTTACCTCGAAAATAGAGCAAGGACACAAAACTTATGGGGTACTCTAATAGAATTTGTATTTACAAAAAGTCGGTGTATTAAAATGGAATTGTGAGCTTTTGGTAAACCTTTGCACTTAGACCGTTCGGAGTTCTCTTTTGGTCGCCAATCTGAAGGTAGAAAGGCTTCGCAACACAAAGGGAAAATAATTCGTATTAAAGTAGTACATTATCGGGTGTAAAATATAATGAAAGGGAAGAAACCATCATATTCGTATTTTGAGATACCCCAATGAGACCGAATATGATTCATAAGTATTAAGATCTGTGGCTAAATGTAAAGATAATATAATTAGTTATAGTAATATATAACGGAAGGTTAAGCAATTGTGTTTTTTTAAAGAAAACACAATTTAACCATTGCAGACTTGGACCTCTGAAAACACATCAGTTTACATTTACCTACAAGACTTCCTCTTTGTACTCAAGAGGTTTGGTCCCTTGAGTTAATATTTAATAACATTATAATGGGATTAACCCAAACCACGTAATCAATATTTGAGTATCCCCTGAATGCGAAAACTTTGATCCGTTATTATAACAATCAATTGAAGAAATTTTGTCAGATTTTTTACTTTGCACGTGTACGTTACTTTTACGTACTGTAATATGTATATTACAGTATTATCGGCCGCATTGTCACTTACTATCAGGTGAGATTCCGGTTAAATGTCTGCCTATTATTATTCTTCTTCTGAACTCAAAAAAAATAGTCTCGTAGTTGCTATGTTATGATGAGCAAATCACAAAATTTTCACCAATCAGAAACATTAATCAAGAATATCCATTAATCTTGAACTGCCAACTTGTGGATACAATCTGCCATATTTTTATGATAAAACCCAAAATGACTTTATCTGTACCTACCTATTCATGACAATGTCAGGGTGTACTGGCGGGACAATAAACTCAAACGTAATTTCAAAGCCGAGTCTTATAAAAATGGATGAATGACACCCTCCTTTAACGATATAAATGAATGCTATTATGCTTGGAAAATTCGCCAGAGTAATTGCGCGTTTTTGTGTGTCCAAAGACATAATAATTTGTCACAATTTGCCGCGATTTTGTACGAGGCTGTGTTTAGGGGGAAATTATTACAAATTGTGTCGCAACACGTTAAGGTTTTTAGGGTTCCAAGGATTTGAAAGAACTTACTTACTCTAATGGGTCAGCGATCAACATGCTAGTCTTCATCTTGATGTCAGCGCATTGTTACCACAATTGGTGAAGTATTGTCATAGACTAACTTTTTTGTCTATACTGTAACCTTTACACACCATGATGTATCGTTTAAAAAGTGTATGCCAGAAATATATAAAAATATATATCGAAAACTTAATGATCTATACAGAACTTTTTTAATGTCTACTGTGTGCTGTGCAATAAAAAATATCTTAACTTATCTACGATTGTCAACAGCACCAGAGACACATTTTATCGGAATTCGTATGATATTTCGTATCTATTATATGTTTAGGCGTGATTACTATTTTAACTTCAATTTACCTACTACAAATACGACAGAAATAATGAAACCTTGCGCTAAGAATCTCAAACGCATTTTAAAAATACATTTCTACGGAATCCTAGGTGTTAAGTGAGACTAGCAAACGACCAGCGTTTCTTAGAGATTTGTTGGTTAGTTTATTGTCAGTTATGATTACGTTACGCCTAGCGATCCGTAGGATAACGTAGGCCAAGTTAATGCGAGCTACGTGGCTCGTTTATTTATTATCGTTCGTGCTGGTTGTATGGAGGTCATTTACATGAAATAATTGTTGCTCGCTTGTCACGGGAGTGAATTGTAGCAGCCTCACTTACTCAGGTCACGCTAAGTTTATGTGACAATAAACAATTGTTTATATTTAGAAGTATATAAAACTGTACTCTTTGTTTACTGAATAAACGATAGCCAGAAACCCAGCAGAAAAAACTGACTGACATAAAAGTACGCCAAGTAAGGTGCAAGCAAACTCACATACATGCATGCAAGACTTCTAAACTGAGGAGTATTTCCACACAATTAGCAAGTAGCAAATATACCAAAACTCGTCAGGTCCAGTACTAATCAAAAACACAGTAAAAGAACAATTAAATCAAAAGTCAAAGACGTCAATATTGTGATTCTCTCTTATTCTTTATAGCTAAAGGCAAAGACAGAACGACAAAAACTGCAATGATTTCGTTTGCTTAAAATAAAATACTTCTGGTATTTTATTTTAAGCACAAACCCCATGGCTGGTTACTTATTACAAAGTAAGGTAACAATTCTGGTTTTGAAATCGTTTCATCTGACAGTTGACAGTGACAGTTTTAATTTCTTCGTTAAGCCCATGGTTAAGCTGGCCATTTACACTCATGGTCAATATATTATTGCACTTGAAAAAAAACGACCACCAGAGGCGGGTCGTTTTTTTTCAAGTGCAATAATATATTGACCATGACCAAAAAAAACGACCACCAGAGGCGGGAATCGAACCCGCGTTCCTCGCATACATATTTTTTCAAGTGCAATAATATATTTAGATTGCATAGTGAATGCTTACCACTTAAAAAACAATAATTATCTTATTTGCAAGCTTCATCTTTCGATTGTTAAATACTTGCAATAGTATTTCTTTCGAGTGTTGAGGGTACAATTCCAATAACATTGATGAAAGCAACGCGGCATTACAGCGTTAAGAAGCACTTGAAAATTTCGACATTCTCTGCCAACGCCAGGGTGGCCGAGAGGTTAGGCAATCGCCCGGTATGCGAGGAACGCGGGTTCGATTCCCGCCTCTGGTGGTCGTTTTTTTCAAGTGCAATAATATATTTAGATTGCATAGTGAATGCATATCACTTAAAAAACAATAATTATCTCATGGTCAATTATCTTATTTTAGGTTTATTTAGGCCAGGGCAAAAAGGGCGGGAAGGTTTTGGAACCGGTACAATATACAATTTTGGAAAAATCTGATAACGTTAACTGAATGTTTCCGTTGATTGATGAAACGTGGGTTTCCGTCCGTTTGTGACAACTTCTAACTGATGATTTCGCACCCACGGTCAAGTTTTGGACGTACCTACTTCAGTCCGACTGATCACTTTAATTGATCGTGAATGGCAAGCTTTAGCGACAAAACATCGATTGAAATAATATCATTGGCTCAAAACATGGTGGTATGAGCTGCATATTTCAAACATAATTTAATCTTATGTAAAGTTAATTTAGGCCGAATCGAAACATCAGGTTTTAAAATCCAAAAGGCTCTATTACATCGCTCTACATAAATTTGTTTATTTACTAAGTTCCGGCAAGTCTCGGCGGAAACTTTGCCTGTAGAAGCTACCGCTTTTTAGGGTTCTAGAGATATTCTAACCAGGCAAAACGAAAATACTTGCAGTAATTTATCTGCCCGATTGTAGATCAGTATAAATATATCACTTACCTAATTTTCACATGAGTATAAGTGCTAGAATCAATAGGTAACTATTTGGTTCAATAGTATGTTTAAAAAAAATACAAATTTAAACACGAGTATTTAGGAAGCCTTTAATAGTTGTCAAAGGAGCACTGCAACAATTTGCCTTTTAAGACCTAATTTGCTTATTTTTTTTCTATTCTATACAAATTTATAATTAATCTGTAGTATTTTTTTCATGTTACGGCGTGTTTTTAAAAGATTTTGATGCTTCATTCATAATGGAAAAACAATATCCTCATTCTTGATAAAAAGATGGTGTAGTTGATAAAATATAACAAAATACACTATGTGTATATTTACATCGGCTAATTAGCCAAAATAAATTAGAGTGGAGATCTTAAGGCCTTATCATACTGACGGGTTGCAAGTTTTTTACATCATCTAATTTATAGTATAATAGTTTTATTTTTCAATAGTACATCAAAAAATTTGGAGCGGGTCCCTAGTCAAAAACAAAATAATCCGCTGGAAAAACGAAAATTCTGCGGTACGGAATCCTCAGGACACAGGTTCAACTGAGACGTAGACTTTTTCGTTTTTCAGTCGAAACCTAGTCTAGAGGGCCTTGCTAAAAGACAGGCAATATTTCTCTAGACTCTAGACTCTGCCATAATTTGTTGCAACCATAAATCGATAATGAGAAAACGTGCTTATTACTTCACGGCGAAATTCTTCGCGTTTTAACTTATAGCTAATTTTTTGTTCAAATATTTTGGCCGCGGCCCAAGTTTTATTAGCCACAACAGTTTTTATAGGCTGAAAAAGGTATAACTAATGTGTAGACCTATATTAAATGTCCATTAAAGGTTATGTTTAGATAAAGAATGATTTTCAATGTATTTTCATTCCTAGATGAGGATGTTGTAAAATTCTTTATTTTTTTATTTGTTGTTCAATTTACCCATTCTGGGTGGGTAAAAGATCAAGTCCATACAGCCACGTCTTCAGTATCTTTATTTGATATATTTTTTTATCCTTTTCATTAGTATTCTTCTTCTTTTACAACTACACTAACACTAATCTACTAACTAACCTAACCTAACTCATTGAATGCGAGGATGGTTCGCATTTCAATGCTCTTAACGAAATTTTGAGCGGGAACATCGAGCCGGATCATATAGGAGCGCCTTACTTTGTTTCTCACTTTTACGTCATTAGTTCTCATCTGCAGCACATTATTAAAATTATTCCACCACACAATCACAACAATGATTACGAGAAACTAATTTAGAAAATTAAAAAACAAAGCCCATTTTGACCGGCTCATTTCCCGCCAAAAACTCCGTTGTAAAATTCGTGTTAAATTTTACTCTGCCAAAAGTTTTTTTATCCACTAAGGAAACATCACCATATACAGCCTAGTTACTGCAAAACCATGAATGGAAATTAAAGTATTTAGAAGTAGAAATAAACCAAGAACATTCAGTTTTAAACGATAAATTACGAATAAAAATTTACAAATGACGTTAACTACCCATGCAACAAAATGTAGTCAGGTAAGCATTCAGCATGCAGAGCCATGATTTTTTTGGTTCCATGAACATAAAGAGCTTGATTTTTGGGAAGCTCTAATATGATAATACTAATTACATTCATTTATCACTGCTCTTCATATTTGTCACGGGGGCAGCGTTAACGAAATGCTATTTATATTAATTAACATTCGTTCGCAAGGACATATAAATCTCTACTTAGTCCGCACATAATTAATTTGTGTAATTTATAATGCCATTAACATTTAATCATTAACATATTCCATTTCATAAAATCGTATGCAATCGCTTATTTGGAGCTTCATCAAATTGAATAGGTGTTATTCAATAAAATAAAGAAAGTAGCAGAAATCACGACTACAGAACGTATAATGAATAGTATTCTACACATACCTAACATCAAAAACTAAATTTCAAAGCAATTTTATCAATTCAATTTTATCGCTAAGAGAGATCTTTTACATACAAACTTTTGGTAAATGTATACTATACATATTTTTTCACAGAAAAGGGGAATTTACGTATGTACATACACATATTTATATTACATCACGATTCCAAACTGGTCATGTTCCCCTGTTAACAGGGTCACGGAACGGAGGTCAGATGGCAGTCGCTCCACTGTTATTACCTGATCTGCCATATCCTGGGTTATGGTCCAAAGCCGACACTGGGCCCTCGCATGCAAGTGCGCAACCGGAATAACGCTAAATGATAAGATGATGACATCACAATGTACCAATCATCGTACTCGTAGCACCGTTGCTACGAATACGATTTTTTCATTCTCTCTTTCTCACTTTGTCGTATCATTATTACATAATCATCCTTGTTATTCTCTTCTACTTCGCTATTTAACCATCAAAAATTGTATATCTTTAGTAGTAACTATTTAATAAATGTTTACATTGAATATTTCAATGCACAAAATATAATATAACACTTCAATCAGGCGACGTTTCTTGTTCGATTCCCTGTCAAGCGTACTCGATGGTATATTAATATTTTCCTTATTAGCCACTCTTTAACCACAAAATAAATAGGCACAGAAGTCCCATGACCTTAACTTGTATGTTAAACGCACTTATCGACATTTAATTCTTAAGATTTTAATCATTATCCCCGTTATTACAAAAACTTAGTACCGGGTTTAAGACAGGACTAAGCTATTAGCTAGCCAATTAGAAAAGCGTTTCTCTATTAGGTTTTGTCACGAATGTGTCATTCATTTCTTTCTCGTCGGTTAATATTTAGACCTAGTTTAAACCTGGTTTATCTTTTTTGTAATAACACCGTATGCGTTTATGTACACAGCACACACATGATCAGTTACATGTTAAATAGAAAAAAATCTTTGGTGCTGTCATAAACGCATAGAAAATTAAACTGCAGAAAGCCCAAATGCCAAAAAACTTTGCACTGAAAATTGTAACTTGTTTTTTGCTGACACGGAAATCGTTTTCTTTCTTAGATATTCTACAAGAATAATCATTACCCAGTTTCTTGAAATGAACCCCTAAGGGCTTGTGTACGCATATGGCTTCACTGCTATAACCACACCGACCGCAGATTTTTACAATGGAACAAACTTCTCATTGAAGCACTAAAAATCGGCCAGGTACGAGTCGGACTCGCGCATGAGGCAAAAAACAGTTTTGTATGGGAGCTCCCCTTAAATGTTTTTTTTTTTTTATTTTAATTAAATTATTTATTTTAAAAGTGAAATACAGTATTAAATTAAAGAGTCTGCTTGTTGCCATTATAAACATCGAGCACGAAATGGCGCAAATTCACTGCAATGGGAGCCCCACTTAAATATTATTATTATTTTTATTTATTTTATTATTATTATTTATTTTTTATGTAAATATACAACTTAATATTCTATAAATATTTCAAGCATCCACCTGTTGCCGTTATTAATAGCGAGCAAAAAACGCTAAAAAAATCACGTTTGTTGTATGGGAGCCCCCCTTCAATATTTATTTTATTCTTGTTTTAGTATTTGTTGTTATAGCGGCAACAAAAATACATAATCTGTTAAAATTTTAACTGTCTAGCTATCACGGTTCATGAGATACAGCCTGGTGACAGACAGACAGTGGAGGCTTAGTAATAGAGTCCCGTTTTTACCCTTCGGGTACGAAACCCTAAAAAAGCTCAGAAAATAAGGAGACGGGTTTGGGTCCTAAACGGGCCAATATTACTGTTTTTAATATTGTCATTCATAGGTGGTCATTTTCTGTCCTAAATTGAAAAAAAAATATTTTAACTTTGACCTGCGTAATTCGCTATTTTCTATTGAGATCGGCTGGCGTAGCCTTTAAGGGAATTTATGTTCCTACCTCATACTTACAGAGTGATAATTCTGTTCTAGCACACATTGTGCTTGAGTGGTGTTTGAGCGTGATAAGCATTTATAGTGTGATCATGTCCTGAGTGTCCACTAACCGTAAATCCTCCCAGTTCTAATGTGATAACACTTTTTCAGTGGGCATAAAAGCTGCAATTACTTGCTTATCTCACATCACGACTTGTAAAGTAACAACTTATCTTAGCGGTATTTTTACCCACATGCTTATACCTTATACCTAACTATTGACTTGTCTATGTTTCAGGGCTTTACGACCCTGGGATATTGTGGCTTTTGGAATCAAAATCTCCATAATATCGAGGAATCCAACTTCTAACCAAATATATTATTTAAAAAAAACGCGTAAGAAAAACTTCTTTTACAACTACTTACTAGCAATATATTTGTGCAAAAAGCGGACTATAAATTGCAAACTTACCACCGATAAACGGATATTATAACACCAGAGTAGCAGAATAATAAATACTATTTCTATAGCTTTATCGTAGACGGATATTGGCAGACACGGAAGTGAGCTGACGCGTGGAGCTTTTAACATCCGCCGTAACTTAACTGAAGGTACTCTACTGCTCTGATTACAGCAGCATTACAGCTCTGATAGCCTAAGTAATCCTAATTGAGGCTCATGTGTCTATCCTTTCAAGATAATTGAAAAAAAACAGCTAATGTTAGTATACGCGAGGGAAAACGTAGGGCAGGGGCCAGAAAGATGAACACTTTTAACAATAAAACTTTACTGTATTTGCACACTTACTACACAATATTATAATAACACACCAACTTATAGCCACACACTGACTAACAAAAATGGCAAACGTCTAAAAGTAAACAAAAACAAATCAAAAAAGTATTAAAAATAGAACAATAAAAAAGAAGTATTTACAAAATTATATAAAAGAGGTTTGTCGCCAACGGTTCGAATCGTTCATTAGTAAGTATCCGATGAAATATTTTTACAAATATTTAACCATCTCCACTAATACGCACCAAACGTTTTAAATCTACGTTCCTCTTACGTACGGCTAGTCTCTAGATTTCTTCACTTCATTTCCCAAGTGTTTCCTAAACACTATGATCTGGATTCCTTTAAGTAAACTGTTACTAGTCATACATGACCCATCCCCGTATCGTCACTTACCATCCGGTGAGATTGTGGTCCAAACTTTTTACCTGACCAAAAATTTTATTAATTTAAAAAAATATATCAAAAACCCTTATCGGCGAAGAAAAAGCTGGTTATGTAATTGAATGAGAGTGGAAATCGAAAGAGAAAAATGTAAGTTCCTAGTAGTGGAACCCGTTGTCCAAAAAACGAGACTGCTTGAAGTTTCAAGTTTGCTGCATTAAAATGCAAATTATTAGGTTTTCTACTCCTCGCTTATTATGATATGCCAAAATATGATGAGCCAAAACATTCACATTTAGTATGATATTTTGGATTCTGGGTACTTTTGCCTCGTAGCTATAAGAAGTTCACATTATTCACATGTTATATCATTAATTTATACAAATGTCACATTACAATCGCTGCAGGAAATGTCCCACGTTGTGCCATTTATTTTTCAACCTCATTTATGATGTTCCTCTTCTGCTTAGTAGGTTAAGCAATTTATCTAATAGAATTTAAGTAAGAACATTATGTTCCTAATGTTCTTTCTTACAGGTTAATATTATTCGATTTTCTTCTTTGAAAGTTACCTTTAACATTCAGAATTTTTGTGTCTCTTATGACGTCGTTTTTTTATTAAAAGACATTTGACCGCAGTCTCACCTGATGGTAAATGACAATGCGGCTGAAGATGGGTGATGTCTGACTAGTAGAGGTATCCAGATCATAGTAAAAATCATAAAGAGTTAGTCATAAAAGTAATTTATTTATACATGTTGACTTACAGGGGGCACTTATGCACGTCCCTATATATATATATTTTAAGCTCCGCTTTAGGACAAATTGTGGGCTAGTGCTGAGAAGAAGCAGCGCAAGAAACTCGGTCACTATTGTCAAAACCTTTTTTAAAAAATAAGTATAGATACAGAAATTATGCTGGTGCGAGCTGATCCAAACGTTTACATCATTCGAATAATCGTCTACTTTATAATAACCTTTTGTCATTAAGGTATCCTTAATAAATGAATGTTGGAAACACTTCAGCTGGCATTTCAACTAAGTTTTGTTTTGTACCTTGGCCAGGACACTATACCAGACTACCTATTTTCGTTGCAAAATGGTCTCTATTACAACAGCATAAGATGTTGTAGTGTTTATCCAGATCTGCTGCTATCCGTGCGTGGATTGAGTTGTCCCGGTTTAAAATAGTAAAAAGGTAGACAAAATTTTCTTCAACTTGAAATCTTCACTTTCCATATTTTATATTTAATGACTTTAAATCCAAATATCAACGGTCACACACGCACAAAAATCAATCAGTTGAGAAAATTTTCTATAATACCAAAATACCCATATATTCTAAAAATTTGGTAGGTACGTACCTACCTACGATACAGTGGGACCCGCATTATCTTACCCAAATCTGACAAAATATTTAAAATAATGTGGAACCGGATTACACAGTCCATTAATGTTTGTGAGCGAAATTCAATTTGATTTCGTAAAAACTTGAAAATAATTGCTTGAGTTATAAAAAAATTATAAGTTAGCTGATTTCATCTTAACTGGTTGAATATTTGTAAAAATATTTCCATCGGATACTTGCGGATACATTCCCCAAGTATTGATGAAATCGAACGCTGGCTCACTGGCGTAGCAAGCACTTACAAAAATTCGTCGGCTGACTAATGTCCTCCGTAGCTCAGATGGTAAGAGCACTCGCCCGGATAGCAAAGGGACGTGGGTTCGAGTCCCACCGGATTACACAGTCGATTAATTTTTGTGAGCGAAATTCAATTTGATAATGTGGAACTCTATGTGATCAGCATAAGGTTCAAATATGGTTGCGAAAATTTGACCGATCAAGGTAGGTTGGTGTAGGTACCTACATGTGGTAGGGTACGTACACCAATCGGTAAAAATAAGTAGTTGGTTTAGGTCCTAAAAAATGGAAGTTAACACCACATCCCTAATCCCCAGAGTTTCTTTTCCTAAAAGCAGCGACTGGGTACAGTATAGACTTTCCGCTTCATTCAAATTCAAATTCGGTAGAAGGCAGCAGCTTTATTCAGGAATGTAAACTAGTGTGTACTGGATTTACGTCCTCGTTATACCAAATTGTAAAACGTAAGGGAAGCGACTGATATAGCCTTAACCGGTTAGAGTTGTCTCATATCGGTAGGCCTACCGATTGCTTATAAAATATTTAGAGCAAAGCAATCTAAACGCCCGGAAAACATCGATAGCTATTTAACTAATGTCAAGTCATATGTCATTGCAAACGCAATATTAAACGCAATAGCTTTCAAATTAGGCAGTTGACCTGCTGGTTAGCTACGCGAGAGTTGCAGTGGTATGATAAGTCCATCACACCATAGCCCATGTCAGAGTTACCGAGGCATAGTTGTATCTTGTACTTGACTTTTTATTAGCACCAATTATTCGATCCCCGGTCCGTCAATATTGAAATTCACACTTTCTATATTATTTCGGGTCTGGGTCTGGTTTGATATCACCGTTGTTTCAGATTTCCATACACAAATGTTTAGAACCTTCATACTTTGAGATCTGAGCAATGTATGTGATGTTGTCCAATATTTATATAAATTTCATCTATTTATTTAAAATGAGCGGTTTCCTAGTGACAAAAATAAAAATCCGCTAATGTCGTTGAACAACCAAAGTCAGGTAGATTTTTATTTGAGAAAAAGGCAGGTTTTAGCATTAATTATGTTATAATGTTTATGTTTAGCATGTTCCAGATTCACGCGAACTAACCGCAATTTTTT
The DNA here is from genome assembly GCA_949316185.1 of Pyrausta nigrata. Taxonomy (NCBI): domain Eukaryota; kingdom Metazoa; phylum Arthropoda; class Insecta; order Lepidoptera; family Crambidae; genus Pyrausta; species Pyrausta nigrata. Next base: position 7,377,028 of record OX438947.1, read on the forward strand.
TAAATTAAGTGATGAATAGGACGTTTTTTTTTACAAAAAAAAATATTCTTAACTGCATTTTAAAACTCACTGATTTTTAACGTAAGTACTTCTACTACATGCCAGTACACATAATATTACACTATTTTGTTATTGTTTTATGCTCAATGATTTCGACGCAATATTTATAACTTAGATGAATCTGTCAACCTTAAATAAACCTAAAATTTTGAGCTGTCAAAAAATCCCTCATTAGCGCCCTTCCAGTTATTTCAGACAAAGAATCGTTCGAACGGTCACAGAAGAGGAATTTAATTGACATTAATCATCAGAAAAATCCAACTCTTGCGAAAATTTCAATGTGGCTGTGGTGTCGAAAATCGGAATAAACACTTAAGGGTGATCTTTCTGAATTCTTAATTCCGGTTATCGAATATTTATCATTGAGTTTTTGTACCAAGTCTATAATTATTTCTACTATTATTTAGTGTGTGGACTTAAATCTAACATCACGCGCATTTTATCATGGTGAGCGACGCGGTAAAAAAAGCACATCAACTTTTTTAGCACTCATCGCAACTCTTCATAGAAGTAAGTCGTTTCTGCGCCATGGACGGCTCGTATGTAGAGACCTCTTTATATTAAATACTTTTTATAATATCAATAGTTCTTCATTAATTTTCAAACGCTTTTTCGGGTTTTTGAAACGGAGATCCATAGAATTTAGTGGACGCCAGCCTTTATAGTGCCGAAGCACGCTCAAATGTAAAGTTCCTGCAGTGTTGTGATGCAGATAATTTAGATTTTCTTTTCACCAGCTCTCAGCTCCAGCAATTTGTTGACAATCGGATATTTGGTGTTCACGCAGGTCTTTTTGCTTAGAAACTTGGTGATAGGAATAATAACCTTATCAAAAACAAAAATAATAATAGGTAACTAAGACATTGGCGCCGAAAAACCGCTCTGTAGGATATAGTAAATATAGTATAGATAGGTACGTGTTCCGTAATATAATTAATAAAGGCAACCCATGTCGCGTCTGCAAACGGGAATTGACGGACAGGAGCTATTTTTGAATCACTCGTATGACATTCAGTTGGTGAATGCAACTTAGTTTTCACTCGTCTACCAAGTCGCACGTCTACGCATTTCGTATTGACCACTCACCTCTATCATACTAGTAAGCTGGACTGAAGGGACTTTACGAAATAACAGATTTTGTGCCTAATCAAAGCGCCCCCACCGAGTGTCCAGGGAACTAAAATAGAGTAACTTACATAAGTTTATGTCAACTCTTATAAAATTCCGTAGACGCTCACTACAGCCGTCTGCGGCAAAATGGCGATAGTCAAATGCCTTTATTTTTAGGTTGACAGTGCATACTGTCAACCTAAAAATAAAGGCATTTGACTGCATAGTCCACCGTACTTGTATTACATAGGTCAGTGGTATCGGCAGACACAAAAAATGTCAGTTCGAGTGATTCAAAACTGCGGAGTTTTGACGAACGAAAATGAGTAGAGATCTGCAAGCGATTGATTCAAAAATAGAGCTCCAGGAGTCGGATGGCGTGACAAGTAAGTCTTTCATTATCATTATTAAGCCAAATAGTAAGTGATGTAATTATCTTATAGGGTTTATCCGTCGATTGGCATCGTCGTGCCACAGCACATTTCTGTAAAGGTATAATACCCTTATTGATTTTATAGGAACAGTATTTTTAATATAACATTCAATCTGGGTTCGCCGCAGTCGGGTAAGAAATATATATTTAGAGTGCGCTTTTCGAAAATTACAATTACGGCGACTGAAAAATTTTGACGACAACTGAAAAGTTGTCGTATAAGTGCGACAGAGATATTAACACTATTATATAATTTGTGACACTGCCTATGATTTTTCCTATTATTTTCGGCATCTGCTCACTACTTTTTACCCGACTGCGGAAGAAGGGTTATGTTTTTCGAGAGAATGTATGTAAGTATGTATGTATGTATTGTATTTTTAATTGTTTGGCACGCCCTACAGCCCAAACGGCTCGACAGTTTTTCGCATATGAGGTTTCGTTAAATTTGTAAAAATTGTGAGAGTGACATAGGCCATATAAATTTTAAAAATGGCGCCCGCAAATGGAAATAAAGGGGCGAGGCCCCCCTCGAGGATTGATTTTTTCTTTAGCATAGCAATATGGGTATCAAATGAAAGCCAGTAAAGAGACCATTTTAAAAATATACTATATTTTGCAGTCTGGTGTTTTGTTTTAAAAATTAAAATAAAAATAATAAAATTAAAAACGGTAATTTAAAAAACTAAAAAACCCGACTGCGTTTCTGTGTACCTAATTGGAAATTAAAAAACCCTAAAACAAGAAAGAGGTCATACCGGGGTCAAATTGGTACCCATATTAAAAATTGTGGCTGTCGGGACATGTTAGAAAGTCAGCCGTCTCGTCAGTAGATTGGAGTAGGTAATGCGTGCTCTAAATTCACTAAGCCTCCATTTCTAGAATGGACCCCGACTGCTACAATTTTGAATATGGGTACCAATTTAACCCGGGTATGACCTCTTTCTTGTTTTAGGGTTTTTTAGTTTCCAATTACACAGAAACACAGTCGGGTTTTTAGTTTTTTAAATTACTGTTTTTAATTCTTCATTTACTCTATTGTTTGACAGGTGAGTAAATTTAATTTCTTATTTATTAAATTATAAAACTAGTTAGAAAGTTTGTTGAAAAGTGGTCCGTGAACCAATAGCGATACTGTTGTGATATTAAGGTAAGGATACTTCTACACTACACGCATTTTTTGATCGCTATTGGCAGTTTTGAGAAAAATATCAATTTAGAACTCATATGTCTTGCTACAGTTTTTGTTTGGGAAACGTTTTGAAATTAATCAAATTATTATAAAATTTTGCTTTAGGGGCGTCCCTCTTCGACTTATCTTCTACTTCGAGTCGACTCATTTTCGTTAAAAATGGTAAACGGACTTGCTTCCATTTGATGTGGGTACAATCATACCGCCAGGTAGTAAGTTTCTTGGGTTTAGTTGGTATGTAGTTACTAAGGTGTCTGGTGAAGCGCACAGCGCTATGTTCGGATGAGGGGCAGATGCCAGTATCAACTACCCAATCGAAAATATTGATCCTTGAGTTAATGCTGGTAAGTGTGAGGTCTATAATCGAGCTTCGGAGTTGGCCGTGAGTCACAGAGTTGAAGGTAGAAGTGTTTCCTATATTGCAAACCTGAATATATAAGGCCAGGTCGAAGACCGCGCCCCCTCTTTGATTGGTATCTGGTGAGCCCCAACGGGCATGATGCCCGTTAAAATCACCGGTGATAAGTATTGTGGATCCTGCAACCTCCCTAAGAAATAGTTATAGCTTATGTAGTATCTGGTGTTCGTCGGAGCGAGGATTAATGTAGGTGGAGATGAGGTAGACCTTGTGTCCTCTTCCGTTTCTAATTTGTATGATGCAAAGATTTGAGTCGGAGTGGTTTGTTATGCCTATGTCGCTGAATGAGTTGTGAGGATGCAGGCTTTGACAGGACGAGAGGTCTGGAATTGGTAAACGTGGTAGCCAGAGGGAGGTTTGTGTGTATGCTATTGTTGAGGTAGGGTTCTGTAATAAAATCGAGTTCGGGTTTGATTTGAGTTAGGTGGAGGGAGAGCTCATGTCATGCTTTTCTGCTTTTAGCCAGGTTTATTTGGATACATTGAAGATTGCTGGTTATGGTGTGAGTAGAGGTTGTTGGGTTACATGTAATGGGGTGATCTATTTTTGATGATGTATGTTACAGTCGGTCATGGAGCGAACGCGCTCACACATGTGTGGACTGTATGTAGAGGGCAGGTTGCGGAAAAGGCTGAATGGTTAGACTGCTTTACCAGCTTTGGAGCAGTTGGCGCATTTGAGAATTTGCTTGTTAATTTTATTTGGGCAGTCTGTGAATGCGTGTTCGTTTGAGGCACAGTGAGAACAGCATCTGGTCTGTACCTCACACTAAGCCTTTAAATGTCCTAATTGCAGGCAATTGTAGCACTGCAGGAGAGGGCAGTAATCTACGAACACCCTTTGGTGGTCGATATTTATTCTGCCCAGTTTGGTCGCTTCGTGCTATACAGCTGGGGTAACCATGAGGATGGTGTTGTCGATTGTCACGGGTGTATCTGACCGTAATGTGTGATTCCTGAACACTACTAACACTTCTTCTGTCATAATGATGATTGAGAGTTCACTTTTGTCGACATCACGATGTATCCCTTTTATGACTAACATAGGTTTGAGTTTTACCATGGACGAAATATATAGTTTTACCTAGGTTCTGGCTTTCAGGTTGCGGCTGTTGTTGATTTTATCTGCAGCATTATCTCTTTGCTCTTTAGTTTCAAACTCAATGCGCAATTTGTTGTTCTTTGTGGGGACCATTCACACCGGTGCAAAGAGGGTGTCGCGGAAGGAGATGTTGCGGCGGAAAAGGTCACTGATTTATTCACGGGATGAGGCGGAGCCCTCTTGTTTTTCAACGATCATTGCGTGCAGCAGGCTAGCGTAATGGTCTGGATTAGGGTCAGCGGATGTAGTGGACGCTGCAACTGGTGCGTATGAGGGCCCTCCGACAATCCTCGAGATGATTGTAGCCTTACCTACTTCCGTGCGCATGGCTTGTTTAAGATCACAGTTGACAGCCTTGCTTACGATGTCCTGGACTTCTCCCTTAGTGCTTAGGCTGGGTGCTCCCGAGTGCGAATAAAGTGTCCCGAGTCAGGTATGTTGGGCCTTTGTTCATCAATATTAGCGCTTATGGACTGCTGCTGCAGCTGCCATTCCGATAGCTGTTCCAATAGGCTTAGTCCTTCAGAGGACAGCTCGACCGCACTCATGGCGTGCTTAACAGATGCGTTTTTATAAATTTTTTTAACGCTCATTCCCTCTTGTAAAAGTTTGGGTATAATGGAGCTCGCTGAGATGATCTTTTGGAAAATAGATTGTAGCTGAGAGATGACAAAGCCCGGTGAGGGTGTAGGGGCTGTGCTAGCAGCTTTGTTATGGAGGTCCATGGTCTCAGTTGTCGTGTGATCTGCGTCATCCCTTAGGGGTGTTAACTAGGAAAGGCGGAGGGGTTTTGAGCTTGCGCTCTTGCCCTACGGTGAGGTTAGTGGATCCCAAAGTATTTCGGGGCTGATGATAAGCTCAGGTGTGGCTGGTGTAGATGAGGCGCCTCCCTCCCTTCTCTAAAAGCTTAACTGCGGGCTTGAATACGCCGCGGCGTCGTCACCGTGCAGCGAATTCAATAGATGATTATTAGAAATAAATAATGCTTCTTTTTAATATATAATTTGTGCTGGAGTTCGTAGAATTATCTACATTGTGAAAGTGGAAACCTTGCCGTAAGTAACAACTTGCTATATTTAAGCACCAAAACCTAGGTCGGTTTCGCTTTACGGTTTGTGTCCATTATCGATTCGCAGTGTATCAGTTAGCACAATACAACAGTTTGCCAAGTAGTGTTATATGTGTGAATGTTATTGCTTGGCCGGCCGCCACATTGTTACGCGGTCACTCCCATAATGGCGTCTTGGGACCGCTATGGGTTGTTTAAACAATGATGTGTTGTGAATGAAAAAGGTTGTTGTTGACGTTGATACTCGACTGATTTGACCGTTATGCAGGTAGTCCGGTAAATCGTGGATCAAACGAAACAGGGAGATATAGGGTTATTATCGACACAAAATCTATTCACGGTATGGCAAGTGGAATCTACAAAAAGTAGCGGCTATATTTTGTATTTTTATCAAAAAAAATGTTAATGTACTAAAATATGTTTTAATGGTAGTAGGTTTACCTTTATTATCATAATAAAATTTACATTCCTCTAAAAATGTGATACGAAATATACAAAAGTAAGCAATTATTTTTCTTCTTTATCGTCACTGGTGCGAGGTTGTAGGTTCAGTTTGGTTTTGTACGTGTTCATATCTTCGCACGTCTTGAGATCATTTGGTAGTTCATTAAATAATTGTGCCCCTTAAACAATACTGTATATTCCCATAATTGGTTCTGAAGCAATTCAAGTTTATTTTTGTTTCGCAAATTGTGAACATTTACTTTTATCTTCAGATCTACACTAGATTTAATACTGTTTGTATATTTTTATTAATATGTTCTTGTTGTAATTATATGATTGTTTTATATTTATTAACTTAGTTTTAAGTAACACATAGTTTTACAGACATTATTGTTATTACTAATTGACCGGTAAGTTAAATAGTTTGTTTGGGCGACCCCAATTTTTTGACCCCACCATTGGCTTAGTAACCCATAGTAGAAATTGGCGTTACTTTAGTCACACACTCGTATTACAAGACTTGTACGCTTTCTGAAATATGCCATGGCCCAGTACTCGAACTCGTACATCACAATTTTCTTCACTAATATCTATCGATTCTGTCCCAGAAATATAAAACAAAGATAAATCTAATCAGACACGAAATGTTTATGGCTATTTTCTATAACATTAAACAACTTGTTTTATTGTCACTGAAATCGCGCATATGTATTTTATTTGTGCCACCAAACCAATAAATAAACGACCCAATATATTTCACATTATTTGCCACATAAAGTTTCTGCTTGCGAGTTTAATGACCTCTAAGCTCATAGGGTGTCCACGTTCTACTCAGTTCAAACATAACGACACGGTAAGCATTGGCGAAAACTTAATTTTCTAAACGTTTTATGTTAATGTTAGGTTACCATTAGTGTTTTTCATTTCTCAGATCCGTCATTAGTCTCTATCTTCATATCTTAAACTTATTAATTACTTTTTTTTGTAATTTGGAATGGGTTTGCTCTTGACTCTAGTTAAGTCTGAACCAGACGTGGCGTAGACATAGACGACGGTGGAGAGAACACTTGGTTTTGGTAGTGCAAGTATGTAAAGTGTGTCCTAAAAGACTAACATAATTATGGACATCCTCTTGTCTAGCATTTACTAAGAAGGGTGAGGGGGTGCGACTAACGATATACACCAACAACCGGACCGCAACACAATCACTGATGTATAAATAATTATTCTAAGTTCCTAATTATTTCACAGTAAGCCTCACTTGTAAATCATGTGATAATATTGAGGATCGTTTATAACATACCGGGGCAAATGCCAATTGGACCTGCGCACTGTTCTGTACACCAAAACGCGATGTAGCCATTTTGCGGCTTTCGGTTTTTTTTTCTTTACTTGTGCTATAAAACCTTCTTTCTTGACTGTCATGCTTGTAGGTCTATGGGTTTTGATTCCCCTGCGATATGTTCGAATATAAGGCTTAAATGGCCTGTTATAAAGATTGCGTTGATTTTGAAAAAAAATACAGCTTCATGGGATCAGCATGGCCTTATGTATTATGATTTTAATATATAATTGATACCTCCACGCATTCCTGTGTAAAAATGTTATGACAGACAGACAGACGGACACTAAGGTGATCCTACAAAACACAAAATTAAAAAAATAACAATTTCTATGCATTTATACCAAAAACGATTCGTCTGGAATATGTACTATCGCAGTCAATTGCGAATATGTACTTAAGTAGATATTAATCAGAGACCTATTAATTGACCATTCTTTAAAAATTGAATCCGTATCTAGCTAAGTTCTAAATAATGTTTTCATATTTACAAACTACAAGTAATGCTAAATTGAATAGGGCTAAGATATCAAAGCATATTCAACTATAAACAAGACAAAATAGCTAACATTAAGAACCATAGCGGTAATAATATTACAACTAGTGGTTCTAATATTTTCACCAACTGCTTGCGGGTGCAAAGTTCCCAACGCCATTTGTGACTCTCAACCTCTACTAATAACTACATAGGGCTGAAACCATTTTGACACTAAAAGCCAAGAAATAACTGTTTATCAGAATAAACATATAGTTTACGTAATTACGTTCACTTAAAACAAAATTTGTTCGCAAGTTATTTATGACAGTATTTTTTTCCTCTTGCTGAAATACATACAACAATTATGTACCAATTTTTTTTTTTAAACAAACACACCAATTACCTAGCCTCATACTAAGCGTGAGCTTGTGCTATGGTGACTAGAATAACGGATAGACATACTTAAATACTTTTATAAACATCCATGACTTAGGTACAAATGCTCGTGCTCATCACACAAACATTTGCCCCTTGCGGGATTCGAACCCGCAATCGCCTGGTTTAGAAGTCCGTGGCGCGAACCACTACACTACACCAAGACGGTCATCATATTTGGAACGAGCATAAAAAAATTATACATCACAGAAAAGTATGGTATGAGATTTCGATGTTGGTTCTACATAAAACTTATTATTTCAAACAATATCCCGCTAAATAAAAGAACAATCAGTAGTTACATACAAATGAATAGCTGCCAAGATCTATCCACTTCTTTGTTCTATCTTTTTTTGGATTATTAGCTTACCATCTAATCACAAAGGGCTCCAAGCAGATCTAACCACCAAGTAATCATTGTTTATTCGGCGTACGGGAAACTAGTCGTATGTTACAAACCCTAATCAGTTTTAAGCTGACCGTTTGTGCCCAAGATAACATGACCTGGCATTTATAAGTGAGATGAAGAAAAATAAACTTTAATTTATGGTTTTTATAGTTCAACATTTTTCTTAATAATTTTTGACAGCCCTACATAAAGTAGCTTACGCCGAACGACATGCTAATATGGAAGGGCGTAAGCGGAGGAATAACTTTAAATTGACTTGTACTAACGTCTTGTTGCTTTTACAAATGTATTTGGAGGCAAGGGTTATTCAATCCAAGGCATCCGTATTGGCTTAATTAAATTTAAATGAGCTCTTGGAGTTAAGAGGGATTTCATCAAATGATGAAATGATAAATACTTATATGCACAGTAGGTATTTAGATAGAAAGATAGGTTCTATCTAATTACCTACTGTGTATAAGTATTACTACCTAACCAACCATTTAAGTTTGATTTGAATTTATCATTAATATTATTCTTGCTAATGACAGGTTTCCAGTGGATGTTTATCGTTTTATATAATTATAATATGATAATGTACGAGTAGTATTATTGTAGTTATCAAACATAATCACTAAGTCTATTGTATCTTGTATGCGTGTGGTATGAAGCCCCACTCGTTAAACCTTTAAAATTTACTTAAGAACTTGTACTATTCTTATATTTATTCTCTGATTTAGGAGACTTTCCAAAGGATCGTAAAAGTTGGAATCAGATTGGAGTGTGGAAATCAAATAAACGAGTTATGAACTGTAAAGTTATGCCCTCAGTATATTTACGTAGGGGCCACCTGCACCGAACTATGGACAATACAGAAAAGTAGGTATTTTCGCCGAAATCTAAACAAAAGCTAAAGAAAATTTGTGAAAACACAATCAAGCTCAACGCAACTCTACGTTCTATTTATACGTGGGACACTCTGAAAGATGTGCGCCCCTAAAAAAATTGTTCTACAGGTACATATATTTTTATTAAATCTTTTCAAAGTACTACTCTCCACCAGCCTCTGTATAAAGATTCATGCGTCTGAACCAGTTTTTAAAACACTTTATCCAGTCCGCCGCAGACACCTCGTTTACAGCCTGCTCGAACGCAGCCAGCGCATCTTGCGGCAACGAAAATTGTATCCTTTTGAGCTGATTTTTTATTTTTGGAAATAAAAAGAAGTCACGCGGTGCTAGATCAGGACTGTAAGGAGGGATACCCAGGAGTTTGACTGGCGTGCTTACTAGGAAGTCCCTCGTTTTGAGCGCGGTGTGTGCAGGTGTTTGGTCGCTTGTTGCTCACAACAGAGAAAACTTCTGGTAAACATTTGGTAGTATATCATTCGGCGTTGATGCTTCTTTGATATCGTAAGGGAATCGACACCGACTGGCCAGTCAAATTAAAAAAGCTGGCGATCAAAATCTTCCCCCCGCTCCGAGATCGCTTCACTTTGGTAGGCGTTGGTTCATTATGAAACACCCAAACTGTCGACATGCGCTTAGTTTCTGGATCGTATTAATAAATCTAGAGCCCGTAGACAAGATGCAAACTATTCTAAAGTGAAGTTCGTTATCGCTAACAAAATGTATGCAACTGCATGCCATCGCCATCGAAATATCTCGTGACTTTTGCATACATTTTGTTGGCGATGGCGAAGTTCGCTATAGAAAGATTGCATCTTGTCTAAGGACCCAGGATTCATCACCTGTAACCATGTCGTAAACACACCGCGACCAGCCTCCTTCAAACTTGTTCAGCATATCACGGCACCATTCCACTCGGGCCTGCTTCGGAGCGTCGGTGAGGTAGTGAAGCACCCAGCGTGATACTATCCTCATGCGAAGATGCCCGTGTAAAATCTCGCTTCCCGATCTAATTTCCAATATGTGCTGAATCTCCTGATATGTAATTCGCCTATTCTTATGGATTACATTTTTCACTGCTAGCACGTTTTCTTCCGTAATAGCCGTCAAAGGGCGACCGCTTCGTTTTTCATCCCCCAAGGTTGGTCGACCGCGTTTGCATTCGTTATACCAACGATACAAGGTGGCCTTGGAGAGGCCTTCATCCATAAATGTCATTTGAAGTCTCGAAAGATTCTTCCGGTTTCAGGCGACACTTGAAATGTTAAAAAATCATAGCTCTAAAATCGCTGGGAAGATTAAATAGAGCTATGATTTTTTAAGATATAAGAAATTTTAAAAATGGAATTATTACTTAAAAACACCTATTATTACTTATAAATAATAATATTTTCAAAAAGGATTCTAACCGGTCAGTCTCCCATACAGTGTGTCCGGGTTTCGATTGGCGTAAAGGACTTGTCCATTAATGGTTTTTTATTTGTCAATATTTCTAACCAGAATAAACTAAATATTATATGAAAGAGTTCACAAAAACTAGCCTTTCTGCATATTAATTATATTTTTTAAGGCCTCCGATTTAGAGAAAAATTAAAATTAATTTTTCACTTTGTCTGTACATAAACCGCACCTTCGCGTATATCAATTAACGCATGAAAAAAAAAAGACAGCAAAATTGTCATTCCATTGGGGAGTTTTGGCGGGAAACGAACTGTGATAGCTGGGCTTCGTTTCTTAATTTTCTAAATTAGTTTTTCGTGGTCATTGTTGTGATTGTGTGGTGGAATAATCTTAATAATGTGATACAGTGGAGAACTAATGATGTAAAAGTAAGAAACAAAGTAAGGCGCTCCTATCTGATCCGGTTCGATTTCCTGTTCAAAATTTCCTTGAGAGCATTGAAATGTGAACCAGCCTCACATTTCAATGAGTTAGGTTAGGTTAGTTTGTAGTTTAGCTGTGTAAGTGTTTATGAAGAAGTACATATAGTGAAGAAAATAAAGAAAAGATACAAATAAATACTGAAGAAGAGGCTGTATGGTCTTGATCCTTTGCCTACCCAGAAAGGGTGAATCGAAAAAAAAAAAGTCATTCCATTGACAGTAGTACCAATAATCTGTGGTAGTACCTAGTAGTATTTATCCACCAGTGGAAAGGCAATGGTACAAAGCTATACAGCCAGGAAATACAAGTAAGTGATCAATGGATGATGCCTGTTACAAAACATATATTTTCTCAAAAATGGAGGCGTTTAAAATTCTGATTTCTATGGTAACGTGTTTCATATTTTTGTAGCTCAAAGATAAATATAGGTTATTGGTGGTTGGTGATATCTTGGAATAAAAAACCAGCCTCCATACAAAAAGAGGACAAGTCCTTTATGCCCATAAAGATATTAGATCATCAAATGTTATCGACAAAAAACCCCCAATCTCCCAACTAACTCTGTAACTCTCCCAACTCTAACTCCCCCAATCTCGAAATGGCAGTATTTTTTTATTTTTTTTAATTCTATTTTTATGAATCTGGAGGTCCTAAAAGTTATAAAATGATTCTTTTGATAAGTAACGCTATGCCCTATCAAGTGACATAAAGGTCAATTGAAAATTATTAACCGTCAAGGAGGATACAGTTTTTCTAAAATATTGTCAAAAATTAAAAAAGTTAAATAGTTTTTTGAACCTATTACAAAACTAAGCCCAAAAATGAAATCGTTCTGATTTTTTTTTTAATTTTTTTTTTTAAATTGCAAAAAAAAATACATTAAAAAATGTCCTTCAAATTTGGTAAAAAAGGCCCTAAATTATCGCTAGTCGAAACCCGCACAACCTGTACAGAAACTTCTTTTCGCAACACTTTCAGAGTGGCCTGGTATATAGGTCGAACTAATCTTAATTCTACAAAAAGATTTGTTTACTTTTTATGTGAGAGTTTTTGCTTTATCAACGATTCATCTGAATTTTATTTCTAACTTTACCCAATATTAATAGGTTTATATAAAAAAACAATACTACCGAAACGGAAGACTAAAAAGAGATTTTTGTACAACTCGTCCCAAATGTGCCGTAAACTTATGGTACAAGTTAACGAAGTACCCAGAATTAAACTTTAATTTTGTAAACTAAAACAACCCATAATTTCAAACAACAATTCTACACAAAGAATCGAATAAAACCTCACAAAGATTATTGAATAACTCTTCTCTAAGAAAAAAATAGAACTGCTACACACAGGTAGTTAAGTTGATTTTGTTGTATAATATCAATCGAAAACAAATAGGTCTTTCTTTACCTTTGAAATTTGTAAGAACAAAATTAAGAAATAATAATATTTCAATACACTACTTATATTTATATTTTTAATATCTGAACAGATTTTGATAAAAAAAAATGGCTTAAAAATATCTTAATGTGACGACGTGTGTCCTCTGTGGGTCCAAAATTCTACATGCATAAGAAATAAATCACTTTTATTCAAGTAGAATTATCTGTTCCCATCTAATTCAATAATATAAGATTTACCAGGAAACTTATTGCTTATGCACTGTCGTCACGGCAATCTCGGAACCAAATAGCTGTAGCTTCTTAGTATAAGGTAAGTTATGATTGAACGATCAATCGACTAAGCTTTTGAGCTGATGAATCAAGAGCGTATTACACTTTTAAGCCTCGAGCCTTACGAGAGAGACTCGTTTATTCTGTCTATCTGTAATTACATGTTATAAAATCAAAGGGGTTTTATTAAAAGTTTGTGAATTTTTTGGTGTTTTAAAGATGATTAAGTGAAAAATAATGCTGCATATGCCACAAAAAAAAACACGAATCAAAATCTGACTGTTTTGAATTTACCTAATATATCGAAATAAATTGTTCTATTAACAACTACAAAAAATTCAAAATCTCATCTTGGCATTAATTGTCTAATCATATTTTTTACAATAGGTACTTACAAACAGATACTGCGCAACCAAAATATAATTTGCACCCAAAACTATCTTGTCATTTTTGAAAAGCAAAACAATGGATACAAATTGCATACAAATCATAAAGATAACAGCTTTTGGAGAGGAAACAATATTTTTATTTAATTTTGTTGTTTGGCGCGGTTGTCGGCTTGATGATAAGCCGCATCGATTGTAGCACAGACAGATGACTAAGCTGTAGACACCACAGGCTCTGGCAATTATCAGTCATTTTCATGTATTTTATATATAACAAAGTGAAAACTTATTATGAAAAACGTAGTTTAACATTTTCTTAAATAAATAGTAACATCTTAGGAACTTTATCATTGCGCTAACTAAAGTATCATGTGTAAGTAGGTATGTGTATGTATTACAGCATTATTAATATTGCCAAAATAATAAAGAAAAGCATTTTCGTACTATATAATAAAACATCTTTCTCATTTTGAAGAGTATACTAATCCTGTTTCTGGTGAATGTTTAGATAAAGATATGAAATAATACATTAGATTTTCAGGTTCGCAATAATTTTCAGTGAACCTTCGTTCAAAATTCTACTTTTGCCGATTTTTTGTGTTTTTTGATCGATGGATCACTGAAATATCGACAAATCGCTTTAATTATTTTACTTTTAATAATTAAAAATTTCGAATAAATGCAAACACGATGCGCTTAAGTTTAAAAATACTGCGCAGCTGCGTTCGACCGCACATTTACACAGGTCAAGTGTGTACGCATTCAAGTATTTTTCCAAATATGTTCAATTTGACACAAATATGTACATTTTAGGGTTCCGTAAAAACGGGACCCTATTACTAAGCCTCCGCTGTCTGTCTGTCACCAAGCTGCATTAAAGAACCGTAATAGCTAGACAGTTGAAATTTTCACAGATGATGTATTTCTGTTGCCGCTCTAAAAACAGAATTAAAATAATATTTAAGGGGGGGTCCCATACAACAAACCTGATTTTTGGTGGTTTTTGCTCTACATTAATAACGGCAACAGGTAGACACTTGAAATTTTTACCAAGTATCAATATAAATATAAACTTTAATAATAAACTATTTTATTTAATTAATAATAATATTTAAGAGGGGCTCCCATACAATAAAAGTATTTTTAACAGCTTTTTGTTGGATATTAATAAACGGCAATACGCAGACGCTTGAAATATTCACAGATTAATAAGTTGTATAATATGTATAAACATTAAAAATAAATTATTATAAAAAAAAATATGTATTTAAGGGCTCCCATACAACAAATTTTTTTTTGCTAACTAAAAGAAAGGTTATAATATAATTTCTAAAGTTATGGATAACGGTTTTTTTCCTAACCCCTCAACTTTGTAAGTTCAAAGCTTGAAAGTCAAAAGTGCGCCTAGTTACCCCGTACTTAGACGATTCATAAATTGTGTATGACCCCGAATGACTGTACTCTCTCGGTTGACGGTAGTCAGGTGCGGCTTCTGTTTCATTGCCTTCTCTGATAGTTCTCTTCGATTTACAAATATTAGCCACAGCATTTTAATCACCACAGTAAACTGAGCTTTTCACTATTCTTTCTGTGAATCTGTTTGTGAGTGAGCGCAAATCCATTTCAATGTTTTGTAATTTTTTTATTGCGGATACGGCTTCAGTTGCAGTACCACTACTGATAACTACTAAATACTAGGTTCTAACGTACTTAAAAAAGTGAAAGTACTTTTTTATGTTTTACCGAATTTATACTAATCAACACAGTCTAGGGATATTTCGGATATTATAATAGTATGTTTTGTATATCCCTAGACAGCGTTAATGTGTATATAAACTGACTAGTAAACGCCATCTACGACTTCTAAGTACCAAATCCATAGCTAAAAGCATGGGAGTCTTTCCACGGCAGTGACATACGATATTGCACGAAAATCAAAGACTCAGAGCTAGCCATCTGAATCTTGCTCTTTTTTTTTTATACTCCCGGGCACGCTTTTTTGACTGACGTCTTATCTAAAAATATTTTTTTTACTCCCTTTTAATTACGCCCATTTAAATTACACTGTAACGAAACATCATTAACTTCAGCGTGAAATTGTTTTCAGCCTGTAAACAATCAGTTGCAATTAAATCAATTTTGGTTCTTATTGACACAGGCGACGGCACAACATCCAAGTTAGTTGGAAACAAAATTATCCGATAATTAGGTGTCCACATTCATTGGAATCGCGCACTTAAAGGCATTGACCTGGAAAATTAACGGAATCTCTAAATAAGTACTCGTAGGTATATTCATGTACGTACACAGTCGAGTTATAAATATAAAATGTTTGATAAGTCTGTCAATTTTTTGTCACGCTATCTACACTAATATTATAAAGAGGAAATATTTAATTGTTTGTTTAATTGTATTGAATAGGCTACGAAACTACTAAACCAATTCAAATGCAATTTGGTACATAGATAATTTGAGACCCAGGAAAGGACATAGGCCACTTTTGTCACGATATGAAACTTATGAATCGATTCAAATGAAATTTGGTACATAGATAGTTTAAGACCCTGGGAAGGACATAGGCTACGTTTTGCGGGGTGAAATGGGGGATGAAAGTTTGTACGTCAAACACGACTTGCTGCTAGTTATTAATAAAATCATAACTAAAATACGTCGCGCAACTTATTACAGCAATAGTCAAGTATGTATTTACCTACTGAATAAGCTACTCAGTTTAGATAATCGTAAGAAAACCAGTTGGAGTGGTTTGTTGTTATGTTATAGCAATGCAGGAAAAATCGTGATACATAATGTAAGGTAGACAGTTGAAGGTCATCGTTTATACAGGGTAAACCATAAGACATTGCTTAAAACACGTCATAATCAGTCGGCTATTAATCGGATAGAAAAAATATTTAAAAATAAGATGAGAAATAGGTACAAGTATTAAATTTTGGTTTCTTCCTGTGTTTCTTATATTGTTACTGTGTCTGTTTGGGTATTTTTTCAAACTTATAGTACTTATTTTTGGTATGTGGTGAAAAATAAACAATTTATTATTATTATTCAGGTGGCAGTCGCTCCACTGTAATTACCTGATCTGCCACATCCTGGATCATGGTCAGCGGACCCTGGGCCCTCGCGTACGAGTGCACAACCGGATAGCGCTAGGAGGATGATGATTATTGAGTATCTGGGTTACCGAGCTTTGAATAGCTTTTTAATTCGTAAGTCTTGTTTAAAAAACAAAAAAGTTATAAACTTAAAAAAATTAAAAAAAAAATCTTCGTCACCGAGCGAGATTTGAACCCTCGTCTTACGCACTGCGTCACAACGCTCATGTTGACCGCTGCGAAATTAGCGACCGTATTCTGCATCGAACAATGCGAAAGAATTTGACTGTCAGTACGTACAATGTAATTTGATAACCAATTTCCAATACTCAACAGATCATTCAACAGATCAGCTGATTGTGGTTATAAAATAAAACGCTTACGTTGTCCATCCACAAACTGCAACATTTAATTGAGAATAAATACAAGAACAACAGAATAAATGTTTACGGCAACAGACGGATCCATTTTAATAATAAACTCAATTCATTATACAGCTTAATTGTATTTAGATTTAAACAAATTTGTTTGATTTTATGTATTTAATGTGTATTTTGTCTGATCTCACTAAAAACATTTTATGAATAAGAATTTGCTGTCGGAAAGATATGGTAATAAGTGTAAACATTCGGTATAATTAGGTCAGAATTAGTAAACAAGGAAGTACATTTCTAAGTACAGTCACGAACAAATAACGAAGAGTTTATTTTAATAAAGTCACAAATTGAATGCGTCTTTTGACATAAGCTTAGAGACTGTAACTAATTAAATTCGAATTTAATGGTTTGTAACAAATCAAGGAACCCATCCATATTAACCCAATTAATAGCACGATTTTAAAGCACAACCTTGTGTTTGTCAGCCTCAAGCGTACTGGTATTACATGCATATTTTTTACAAAGATCCTTATATTTCAAGCGGCTATATCCTCCACTGGTGACTTCTTGAAGAAATTGGAGATGTTCTTGTAGAGGGTGTTAGCAGCCGAACCCATGATAGGTCTGCCAAATTCAGCGGCAATCTGCTTCCAGTTTTCGTTAAGAAACGTATGCATAGTATCACCTAGAACAATACAGGATGAAAATAGGGTGTTGCAATGCAAAATGATTCGATTTGGTATGTAATTTTGATACGCCTTAGATGAATTATACTAGGATATACCACGCCTTGCGAAGTCATAACCCATGTGTGTCGCACAATAAAGTCCTATCTTGAACCGTTACAGAGACTGTAACTGTTCGCGATTGCACTTTATCGTTGCAGTCGCTGAGAAGAAAATAATAAATAATCATAAGCGTGAACATCTATTTTTTTATTTATTTATTACAGGTACACTTACAGATTACAGTCAGACATGCATATGCTATGCATGTCTGACTGTAATCTGTATGAGAAGTGTATGCTATGTATGAGAAGCTCTGTATGCTATGTATGAGAAGCTCAGTAAGAAACGAGTGCGTTCAAAAGGTCATTTTTACCCGACTGCGGAAGGAGGGTTATGGTTTTTCGAGAGTACGTATGTATGTACCTATGTCTAATTGTTTGGCACGCCTTACAGCCCAAACGACTGGACAGTTTTTGACATATGAGGTGTCGTTAAATTTGTCAAAATTGTAACAGTGGCAAAGGATATTTCCATTAAAAAAAAATGGCACCTGCAAATGGAAATAAAGGGAGGAGGGGGGATTGATTTTTACCTTACCATTGCAATATGGGTATCAAATGAAACCCAGTAAAAATACCATATCAAAAATATTAAAAAAAATGCAGTCGGGTACCTATTACCAGAAACTTTAGGACATCGTTAAGATAAAGATCTCGATTAGAGGAATATGTTTCTATAGAAAATCTTCCATTTGGTCTAACTGTGCCCTCTTTGCATGTTTAATATTTGCTGGTGCTAAACTTTTGGAGCCTTCTCTTTTATTCTGTTACTCGGTAGGTACACAAGACAACAAGGACTACGGGAACACATTTTTGTTTTGTAAAAAAAATCCTAAAACCTATTTTCATGTGCGAAATCTGCACCGCGACCACGCAATTGGACGTTGGGCTTAAGACAAACCATAAAAGCGCCTTTTGGTGCCTGATCCTTATCTTAATACTTAATTATCTCGGGTGATCATTTCTACTTGTACCTATATCCTTCTCCACAGAAATGCCCATTCAATAAAACGCTCAACAAAAATGTATTAACGGAGAGAAAACGTGGTGGGAATATGAAATCATGCAAATGCCATTCGTGATCCGGAATAATAAAAAAAACTTTTGTTCAAACCTATAGTTAGGAAGTTAGGTATATCGATGCTATTGTTCCGTAAAAGGACATTTTTTAGTCTAAGTTTTTCGAAATGAAACTAAGCGCAACTCAAAATTTAAACATTTGCAATCTTATAATTTATATTTATACAGGAAATTTTCAGGAGGTCTAAAGAAAATATCTTAGCTAAAAAACCTACACCAATAGTTTGGAATGAATATCCGATCGTTAAGAGCTGTCTCAAAAGCGCAAATTGCTTTGATGGTCGCCGAACTTTGATAGAAATTGGCAACTTCATCTATAAAGGTACCTTCGCGACATTTTTCGAAGCAATTTCAAGCCAAAAAATCGAACATAATTTTATTCGAATTTACATAATCTTCTGTAGCTTTAAGATTTGTGAATACAACCAATACCTATTCGCTAATACATCTCTTCGCTAAGTTGTAACCTATAATGTAACAGACAATACAAAGAGCCCTTGCACCCTTGCGGCGTAATTACAAAATATCTGTATTCCTGTGTTTAAAACAGATGCCTAAAGTTAAAATAGTTTATTTTGTCCTACTAAACTAAATAACTAAATTAAATGAACCTTACCTAAAAAGTCAAGCAGTTTAAGTTAATTATGACGTTCTTTTCGTATGAATATAAATATATTCTAATATAAGGATTTTATATTTTGTATCAACTAAGCAGTCAGAGAAATTACCTATTTATTCATGCGACTAAAAGTGATATGTGTTTAGAGTTTGGAACTCTGCATAAATCCTATTCCCATGGTGTTCTTTAAAAAAAACTGTGTTTTAGCCTTATCTATATATAGGTACTTAGGACGGCCATTTTCCGACAGCCAATGATAATTATAAATAATAATAAATGTTTTAACAAACACCAATTACCTAGCCCCAAACTAAGCGTGAGCTTGTGCTATGGTGACTAGGATAACGGATAGACATACTTATATCCATGACTTAGGTACAAATGCTCGTGCTCATCACACAAACATTTGCTCCTTGCGGGATTCGAACCCGCAACCGCCTGGCTTAAAAGTTCGGGGTTAGAACCACTACACCAAGACGGTCGTCAAAGCCAATGTATTCAATAAGTTACTTCGAGCATATATTTGAAATTGATCGTCTTTTAAATAGACAAGACTAAAACACTGATTTATTGTAATACGTATGTAACACTGCAATTGGTGTACAGATGGAGTAAAAGTTTATACACATAATACTGAGAGTATTTTGTGATTTAACATTTCAAGCAAAAGCTAGCGAAATGATAGATTTTCATTCGCGCCTATCTACTAGTTACTGACATAATACCCCACCAAATAATATCCTATCAAGTTCAGTTACTCAACGGAGAATTACGAAGCCATATAATAAATAGAGTGATCACTTCCCCTGTCATTTACAGGGCTCACAAGGAATGCAATTAGGGAGAACATTATCCCTCAACAACGATCAAAGCAAGACCACATACTATGGACAAGTTAAAGACAAAGAATTAATGAAACGTCCCCTTACTTCGCCTGTGTAGATTGTAAAGGTCGCGTTCTTTTATTTAGGTAACAATGAATTTTGTGTGGTATAAAAGCATACTATTAATTGGTAAGTATTCTTTTAATTGTGTTTTTAATTTCATTAATTTATTTATTCACACAAGTCCGTGCGCGACCGTCCTGCCACGGTATATACAGTATTTTATCTACATACTAGAGCACCCGTATCGACACACACATGCATACACGGCAGTTACACGGCCCGTTAAGCAAACTTGGGCAGACAAACCCATAAAGTGACACGCGGGGCGCGAGCCGGTTCGCTGTCAAAGACTGACTTTCGAAATGAAGATAGATATCATTGAACAAAGCAGGTTATATGAAACATGTAATCATCTGTATTTCGGATGACAGCTGTCAAAATTGAAACTGCCATATCTCGGAAACTACCCACCTCAGACTACTGGTGTGTAGGGAGAAATTTTAGGGCTCGACGAGATATTTAATTCGGATGACAGCTGTCAAAATTGAAACAGCCATAACTCGGAAATTACCCACCCTAGACAACTGGTGCGCGTGTTAAAAAAATAAAAATTCTTTTCGCAAAATTTTCAATGCCTCCGAAAATTGCGGGAACTGCAGGGTCTGTGGATATTTTTCATACACATAGGATTTAAATATATTTTTTAAGGCTCAATGATGTGTAGGAGCATACTCGTAAATTGTACCTGGTCTCATCGAACTGACAATGTAAAAACGGGCCCGTTTTACTAGGAGTCCACTGTCTGTGGATATGATAAATAATCTTTAATAAAAATATGACTCATTCCTAAACCTAAAACAATACACATATGAAGAATAAAAATCTAGTCATTTTTTACTTTTTGTGTACCAACCCTAGCGCTCCGCCCATCTGTAGGTTCTAATTTCAAAAATACGGCTAAGTCACACTACTGTTCTGAAAACAAATCTTTCTATTGTGGTCGCTGGAGGTGCGGGGGGCGAGACACGCTAGACGTCAGCGGGTGTTATTGCGGAGAATTGCTATGACAATCGCGTGTGATTGGCGCTTCCTCGCTCCCCGCACGTTTTGCAGGGTGCAAGGAGGGTCGCACAAGAACTTGTCGAATATCGAACTATAGCAGCCGTTCGGCTTCACTGGACATAGTTTTGTATCTTGTCGTTGGAATGGTCAAAAAGCGATATAGGGAAAACAAATAAAGCTTTCATTATCTTTAAATGGTACTTACTGAGTTCCTTGTTCCCATTAAACAGATTGGTCATGGTGAAATGGGCGCCATCCTTCACTTCGAATTGGAAGTCATACTTCTTAGGCACTATGATTTCGTTGCCATCGGCGTCTTTTTCTAGATCATAGTCCATAAAGAATTTTACTACTACATTCTCTGTAAAAAAAATCCTTTATACCAGTATGTCCCAAAGTATGGACCATAACGCCCCCTTGTAGGCGCTGGAGGCCTAAAGGGGGCGGTAAGGGGCCCAGAAAAAAATAAGGGTGCTAATGTGACTTAATATTGTAAAATTGCATTATTATTGTTCTCTCTAGTTAGAAAAGTCTCGTTTAGAATATAGGTTTAATTAAACTCCAGATGAGAGTAATATGTTATTGAGGTGTTTAAGGTGAAAAGTAAAATGGGAAGCGCTACTAAAACTAATATTCAAAGTAGCCGTTGGACAAAATAAGTTTGGGAATCTCTGCTTTTTAGAAATAGATCTGAAAAGTAATAGGCTTCACAGACAAACAATAGTATGAGTCTAATGGCTGATTTACTTTTACATAAGTACAGTAATGAGTTTAAAAATCGGATATTTAAACAGTAAGTAGGTAGAAGTTGTAAGTAGCGTCTAAACGTTGGCCTTAGCGAGCTAACTTTTAAGTGACAGAAAAAATGGAACATCATTTTATTCTATGTAACATAACTAACAAAGCCCTGTCCAAAAGATGATAAAAACTGGATTTGCCAAGACCGTTAGTTAACTCGATCCTGTACTTATGGAAATGTAATTCATCCATTACTACAGTGGCCAGCACTTCAGACTGTACATTTTGTTGCAAAATTACTCCCAATACATATGCATAAGATGCCAGTGCATACTTTGGCATGCTGTCATCTGTACAACCTATTTTTCGAAGGTTTGGTCATATGGTTTGTACCATCCTTGCTATATAAAACTTTTTTTATAAAATAAATCGAATACAATTACAATTTAAGTATCTATAAGCAAAGCGAATAAATTGACGAGATGTCGGTAGGTATTCATACAACTGTACTCTTGCTTATTAAAACATAAAGGCAACACATATTTTTTTAGCTTTATTATTTCCAGTATTACATAAAAAATGTTCCCTTCATAAAAAGAAAAAAGAATCTTCGTAAGCCCATATTTTCTTCGTAAGGATATTTTACTGTCAGCACTTCTGCGATAAATCTATTTACTGTATTGCCTTGATAACTAATAAGATTCTCATTACATGTTACAACTAGTAAAAAAAGTACTACTTAGACCATTATAATAATAAACAAAATAATTTGTTTCCTGATTTCAACCCTGGCACATTTAAATTCAAAATTTGCGATCGTATAGCCTACAAAATAGACAAAGTTAAGTATTGTAAATGGAAATTAAGCAGTATTGTTTACCGACAAAGTAGAATTTAGTAGTAGTACGTACAGAGATGTTTCAAAATGCGTTATCAAGATTTGTATTTGCAGATATGTATAGTGTAGTTACTAAGAAAATTGATATTGATGAAGCGATATAATTTAAATCCACAGTCTCAGATGAAGTCAGTTGGACCTTCTCTACCGCAGCCAACATGGGAGTCCAAATAAGTCTACATTCAAAGGTTTAACTTGAATTTAACGATAAGATAAAAAACTTACTGAGTTTTAGTGTGATCTGCCCATCTCCAGTAATTGGTAAGATGAGGATTCTACCACCAGCTGTATAATGCCCCTTGACAACGGTGTTCACATGGAAATCCACTTCGAACTTCTTCTTCTTTTCACTCCATCTGGTTTGCAATAGAATTGTATTAAAAACAGTTTGAGTTAAAAAAAGGAGAAGGTGACATCCTCCGCATGTTTTGCATGCAACATTGTTTCATGTTGTCATTACAGCCTTCATTCGGCTTTGCCATGCCTGCGTCCAGAAGACTTAACTTTTTTTTGTTTGGACTTGAAATGGCGTAACATTGTGTGCAACCAAACTATGTTTTTTGGAATGGATTATGCCTACAGGGAAAATTCAAAACGAAAGAAGTGTCGGTCGAAGAAAAATGTCTTTGCTAAAAACCTACATCAATAGTTTGGACAGACTTTATTTAAAGCTGCTGTATCAAAAGTGCAAATTGCTATGATAACCGCCGATTTTCGTCAGCCAACCCTTAAGAAGAAGGACATGACATCAAACTTACTTGACATTGTCCACCGTCGCAGTCTTCAGGCCTTTCAAGCGGCCTTCTGACAGGCTGAACTGCAGCCCAGACAGGTCGAACTTGACGTCATCCATCTCCATCACATCTAAGACTGCCACGTCCATGTCTGGCAGGCCAGCCATAAATAGTGGAAGTGCCTTCTGGAACGCTGGCACCATGCATGCGGAGTCTGAGAGCTGGCATTTGTCTACAGGTAAAACTAAAAAAAAAAACATCATTAGGTATCTCTCATTTACGTCAGCTTAATTCTTTCTACTGTTTTGGTATACCAAGGCGCATGCAGCGCAATCTCATCGTAGGTAAGTTTTTTCATATTCATCATCCATAATTCAGGTACCACCTATTTTTATTTTTGAATGAGACTCTTCTCAAGATTAGAAAAAATGACCACCGTTCATCGCATACCCGGTGATTGCCTAACTACTCGGCCACCCTGGCGTTGGGAGAGCCTGTCGAAATTTCCAAGTGCTTCATAACGCTGTAATGCCATGTTGCTTTCATCAATGTTTATTGGGATTACACCTTTAATACCCGGAAGATTATTGCAAGTATTTAACAATCGTAAAATGATGAAAGACTCATCTCCTTGCACTTCTATATTATATTCTGTGACTCTACTATCATCATCATAACATTGCATCTGGACTAGAATCTAAACGATTCTAGTCCAGATGCAATGTTATACTTCAATTCGATGTATAGTTTACAATTTTAAATGAACATTTATCAAATCATTATGTTTTAATGGTAGGTAAGTGAAACACCTTGGGAATTCTTGAAAAAAAAAACGTTAAGAACTGATAATTGGAAAATATGGAGTATGTAACTACTCGTATTTATTATAATCTGCTACATTGTTATTTCCTCGCATTTACCGTTTAAAAAAGGTAATTTTTGTTTACATTGTATAACAGGATCCAAGAAAAACTAGAAAATTAAACAGATGTATGTTTTCAAGGAAAACTCCTAGTAATTATGATTTGCTATGCAAGAATATGCGAACTGTTTGTAACTACAGCTGCATAATAATAGGATTCTATCAAAATATAACTAAATAATTTTATTAGACTTCCAAACACATCCTGTGTTGAGGCGAAATGTAAGAAAATTGGAAAAGTATCTGACAATATTTCGGAACATGTCGAAGGATATATACAGTTCGAGTGCAAAACAAGGTGGTAACCATGAATTTGTACTTAAAAGTGTTTTTTTTTATTTGCATGAAACTTACTGGCACGTCACTTGAAAAAGTTTGTATTTTAAAAAAAATACGTTCGTGTATCTGTGTCAGAGAACGACATAGATTTTTAAAGAAAAACCCTCAAACCTCATGCAATTTAAATGACATTGAGGTGATTAAAAGCAAATATTATGAGGTGTTCGCTGATGTGCTTTGCTTGAACTCATCAAATGCAACAACTTATACTATGGGTTCAACATCGAAATACTGATAAATTTACCTACAAACCCTGAAACGTGATATATTTGGTTGTGATTTTCATTTTCAGAATCACCTCCTAAAAGGAATAGTTAGATTTGGTATAACAAAAGCTAACCAAAATGTTTCATATCTGGACGCACCTTAAGCCAAAAGGCATTATGGTCACCCCCAAGGACGTAGTTATTGATAACGTGCGCGATAATACGGAAAATAATATTTCGCTGACAAGAACATGGGCACAGATTTGGTGGGACTTTTGTTTCAGTATTTTCCGGAATGAAATACGAGACTTATCTAAGGAAAACAATGCCTTACTGGCTTAGCTCACTGGTAATATAATATAAGAATATCTCCCGGGTATGATTAGGTAAAAGATATTATTAATTTTACACCGATAGACTTCTGAATGTAATAAAAGGATTTGTTGTAGCGATAAAAAAGTGTTTTTAATAATATGTAAATAGTAATTGAGAGCTTTAATTCTGAGATAAATTTTGACTCTATTGTCAATATTTAAACACTAGCAGTTCCCCGGGACTTCGCCCACGCCAAAAGTCGGATTTCCCATACAAATTTTCATCCTCCATTTCACCCCCCTGATGATTTTATATCGCGACAAAAAGTCTATGTCCTTCCCAGTGTCTCAAACTATCTCTGTGCCAAATTTTATTTGATTCGGTCTAGTAGTTTCCGAGCCTATTCGATGCAAATAAACAAACAAACAAACAAATCTTTCCTCTTTATAATATTTGTATAGATAGTATAGATAACTAAATACAAAGTAATAATACAACGTTTTGAGAGTACAATGTTGGTCACATACAATAATTAAATTATTTTATTTGAGCACTATAGTCACCCCCTAAAAGGTTTTGCGTTATTTCCCAAACCTTT
The DNA here is from genome assembly GCA_949316185.1 of Pyrausta nigrata. Taxonomy (NCBI): domain Eukaryota; kingdom Metazoa; phylum Arthropoda; class Insecta; order Lepidoptera; family Crambidae; genus Pyrausta; species Pyrausta nigrata. The sequence goes on from OX438947.1 coordinate 7,403,018, forward strand.
AAACAGAAAGTTCAATTTTTTATAACTTCTTACATTCTTTTTGTGAATAGAAAAACCGTTTATAGTTTTTTTTTTTGTATAATAACATACGTTAAACACACAAGATATTTTTAATTTGATGTTTTTTTAATATTATATACATTCTTCATAAAATATATAGTCAATATTGTCAGTTAATCTTTTCGAGGTGGTAGTTTTGGTATCGAGGACAGGGTAAATTGGAGAAAAAAGATGGCTAACCCCACCGCTATGTGGGATATAATAGCCAGGAAGAGAAAGAAAGATTGTTATTTTTGCAAAACTCTATTAACTAGAATCAAACTAACCTCCGGCTCGGACGACACAAAACAAGCACAGAACTAAGTAAGGCACAATTGACAACATATTGCAAATGTACACGTGCGAACAACTGAGGGAGGAAACTAACCTCATCAGTTAATATACTCATTTACCAGCTCTACTGGCCATGATGACAAATGACCATATCGTTGAAACGATTTTACAACAATTATAGAATTATACTTACTTAGGGATAGATTCTAAAGATACGCCCGCAGTGTTCAATCATGTTAGTAAGAAATATTTTAGGTTCTAAGCTTTTACCTACTTGCGTGTTCACCTGACATTTATCATGTAAATATTCTGTTAAGTTTGTCATGTTAAAAAAAACCATAATTAGGTAAGTTATCGATTAATAAAAAAATAGAAAACAACGCCTTTTAAAAAAAATGCACTAGAAAGTTTTAATTATTTATTTTTTATCGCCAAGTGAAAGAATCGTATTAGAAATTCGGTGCCAGCAAAGACGTAGACGTAAAAAACATTATTTTACAAATTTTAGTAATAGGTACACTCATTGCCTGTACTTCCTAACACAATCCCGCAACCGCAATTCGCAAACTCCTATTTGATGGGTTCTATATGACATCCATCATCAGCTTCGCACCATTAAATAATGTCTCCCGGTTGTAAACGCTTGAAAACGTAAAGATGCTGTAAAAACGGCAAAACCGGCACACGTGCCTAAAATGTCTAAAGAGTTACCTCGATTTCTCCAGGATCTCGTCACTAGATCCTGACTAGGTGACAATGGGACCACCTCAGGAGTATGCTCTACAATTTAGTAAAATAATTTTGAAAATCATTCCACACTTAACGAAGAAATCGGTGAACATACATTCAATCGAGCATAGAACCTTTTTTAAAGACTGTTAAAAATTATATTTTACTTACCTATCACTTTTTCGCCCAAGACCGCCATTTCTAGATAACAGAATTGCTAAGGCTCTCTGGAAGAGATTGCTCTTAAATTGCTTTGTTACATTTTATATTAAGGTGTGTAATAAAAACTAGGTTTATTTTTATAAAACCTAAAATTAAAACTTTCTAATATGTACACAATCTCTTCGCTAACCGGCCAGACAAACATGGCGAGACTATACCTAGCATATGCATATACAGGGTGTCCCAAAACTCAGCGTTAAGCGGAAGTGACGCGACTCTATTGCTCAAACACAAAAACTTTTTGTATGGGACCTACATCGAAATCTCAAAACTTTTTTTTACTTCTTTATACAAACTGCTCTCAGCTGATCGGCACTTTTGTATGGGGAAGCCAAAAATGTTTTTGAGATTTCGATGTTGGTCCCATACAAAAAGTTGTTGTTTTTGAGCAATAGAATTGCGTTACTTCCGCTTAACGCTGAGTTTTGGGACACCCTGTATAGTGTAACGTAATGTGTAGTGTAATATAAGTGTATATGGTGAACGGAACCCTAAAAAAAATATGCTCATCTCAAACAGAATTGGTACCCCGTCTTATTTATTATATCGGATAATAGTAGTGATTATACGAATGAGAAGTCGCCTGTCACGTATGTCCAAAAATAATTGCGGTGCCCGTACAGTCATTGCGATTAATTGCTAATTCTTTTCAGCGAGACAATACAAGGTATATACAATTATCCACTAATAAACAGTAAATAGGATTCGTTTTTCTGAGATTTTAGTTTAAGAGGCAACACATTTAATGACGACGTTCATAAAGTACATAATGAAATTCAATTTTTGCGGTAGAATAGAAAAGAAAATGTTTACTTGCTTATAATACCACTAGATTAGTTACATAATGAACGGATGTTTTAAAGCCCATCCTTGTGTATTTACTTAAATATTGGTAATTTTAAAATTCCAATTTAGTACTTAATACTAAGCCATTTCTACAAACAAGGGAAAAGGCATATAATTTATGAGATTACGGATTTTCAACCTGCTTAAGTAAAAAACGTATTGTTTTAAATCACTAATGGTACCCATAAATAATATTTAGGCAGCATGACATCTCAGATTCAGAGCAGCCTTTTAGTCATCATCGTCATCCGAGCGCTATCGCGGTTGTAGTACACTCGCACGCGAGAGCCTAGGGTCTGCTTTAGGCCATAATCCAGGATATGGCAGATTAAGTCATTACAGTGAAACGACTGCCAGTTTCGATCATAGTTACACCATTCAGTCCCCCGAATGTGCAGGTTTCCTCACGATGTTTTCCCTCGCCGTAAGAGCATCGGTTAGTGAAACAACATGTACATAGCTCAGAAAAAGTCATTGGTAACATGGCGGCACGTGTGATAGAACCGGTACCTCCCGCATGAGAAGCAACCCACTTGCCACTAAGTATTAAACTTTTTGTTTTAATACACTGATGGCACCACAAAGCCTGGAGTTCACCAACATAATCGGTGTTATTACAGAAAATTAGACCAGGTTTCAAATGGGTCTAGATATCGGGTCATATAATAAATATATAGGTAAGGGTCGGCTAGACAACAGGGGAATGAATGACACATTCGTGACATAAACTAATAGAGGCTTATCTAATTGGCTAGCTAATAGCTTAGTCCTGTCTTAAACCCGGTACTAAGTTTTTGGAATAACGGGGTATATGTTTTTTAATCAGCCGGTTTTGCCGGTTAGCCGGTTTGAAATATGTCAAATAATACATATTTTGTATTCGGACAAATTGACCTACCAGCTGTTCGAAACTTGGTGAACTCGGGTCTTAGTACGTAATTTCAGGGTCATGGACCTCAAGAATACCGGGACTGGCCATTATTGTTGCTATTTCCTACAATAGCTTAGCCTGGATTTGATTGCGATAATTTATATCTTAAGCTTTTGTATTGCCACAAAGTGGCTTAAAATTAAAAAGAGGAAAAATATTGCTATGTAACTAAACCTTGTTCCTGTTCAACAAGATAAATATAATGTTGGTTAAGTTGGAATTATAGACAGGTTGCTTACCTGACATAATTGACCACATTTCATTTTGATTACTAAAATTCAAAAATCATTTTGAGATTTTATGCTCAATATGTTCAAAATATTATAACATTTTTTTACGCTTTAATTTCAGAGATATTTGAAAAAAACTATGCTATGATAAAGGCATTATAAGGTGACATGCCTTTGCTTTGATATATGGTCTGACTTAAAAAAGTATTTTACTATACGTACAAACTAGTTGTCATTTTGACATTGATATTTGACACTGGCACTATAGTAAGTGAGTGGAGAAATACTGGTAGTGTTGTTCTATAGCAGTGAAGCCCATCTAGTTATCGATAGTTTTAGTATAGTATATTTAGGATTGCTATACACATTTAGAAAAAAGAAAAGAAAAACAAAGACATGCATGAAATAAAAATAAATAAACTTAAACCTACTTAATCAAAATTAAACCCGTGTCGTTTAGGCAAGGAGGCGAGGATGCTGGCTGCGTTACCGCGTTGGATGGCTATACTTATCCTTTGAGCGAGGAACGAGCCAGCTTTACTATTTGCCAAAACAGAATTTAATTATATCTATACACATGCATTTGAATTATTATCTAGTTTGGTGATGAAATCATAAAAGTTCCTTTAATCATATTATAGATGTTTCATTTGATTTAAAAAACCATAAAAATGTAAGTAAGGAAAATAGCAACGTAAGCTTTTGTTAGTAAGGTTGTGTTTGGATAAAATACTCACTAAGGTTATTTCACTACTTCTTCATTTAGACTTTTCTTACTTTGATATACATGCTTACTGTGGATATCGATATCTTACGGCTACAAAATACAACACTATGGACGTCAGTTATTTTTTTAAATTTATAATATGGCAAAGGAGTGAAGTCGCTACATCCTAACTCTTGTACTTACGCTCTTTAAGAATGGAGAGTTTTAAAAGAATTAAATTTAAGGGTAAATAACGAATAGAAATGAATAAGAACAAATACGTACCTGTCTTCTTTTTTGACGTGCTATAAGGGAAAAAACTAAAAATAGTCAAGTTTTTTTTTTGAAATGTTGTCAATTGAGTCTACAAACATTTCAAATTACGCGTCTTATCATCAATTCGACTGATATGTCGATAATGTCTTCCTAGCCGAATTTTAGCTACAACGGCCAATCTCAAGAGTGATTAGCCAACTGCGTAGGCGATATTGTAGTGCCAAAGTATGTGTTTCTTCACTCTCATAGTTCGGTAAGACGGCAGTTCTACATGACCGGAGAGAGATCAGACGCAGGACCAAAGGCTTTACGTGCTTTCCGTGGCACGGGTGTGTTAACACCACCAACTTCCTGACTCCGGAGCTGTGTCTAATTCGAAACCGGGACCTCGTGGATAGTGCCCTGCGTACTGACCACTAGACCAACGACAGTGCGACAAGACAACACAGTCAAACATAGTCTTAATTAACTGCAAGAATAGGTGATGGCAAAGATAGTTTTGATGGGGAAATCAGTGTAAGGATGTGTTTCAAGCTCTTTCATACTAACGGCAGTTTGCCGTCACCTGCCGTCGTCAACGCGCCGCTCCTGTGTTAGAGCCCGTACTGTTCAAACGAAAATTCAATATCCTATAGCTTCTTTAAATCCATAGGTATATCTGCACGGGGCTATAGTTAGCGATGGGCAATTGTTCAAAAGAAATTAATTGAATAAATCGATAATCGACCGTTCGAACTATCGAATGTCGATTTAGTAATTCGAAAAAAAAATCGAATAATAATCGACAATCGAATGATAATCTATACTCGGCTCTTCGATGCATTCGATCTCATTGCGCCGTGGACAGACAGCAAATGAATGATTAATCGACGCGACGAACGAAATTCATTCGTTAGTGGTTAGTAGTACGGCCTGCGCAACGCGCGCTCCGGTATTGCTTGGCGCATAATCGAAGAACAATCGAATGACTGTGCTTGAATATCGAATACCTAAATTCGATTACAGAGACCATTCGATTAATTTAGTAATGATTGCCCATCGCTAGCTATAGTTTATTAGGTATATCACCGCATTCACATGGGGCCCACATACCTTTACTACTTACACATGTCATAGGGTAATTCGTATAATGACAGCTACTGAGCTGTAATATCACGTTGTCGTAATTAGTTTTAATCTGTAACTAAATAACTAAACTACTCATAAATTACTAATTACAACTAGGTATGACTTCTCTTGTTTCTATAATGACGTCTTTATTGTTAACAAGAGTATAATAAATAAATTGGCCAGATAAAGATTGTCTTATTAGAAGTGGAATAATAATATGGGGCATTAGAATAACCAACTAGGAAATACTACTTAGTAGGTAGTTTTTACGTCTCACAAAATCAAAATCTAAGCATGGCACAACTTCCGACAGACATTTCATTCAAGTGACAGTTAGTATCCATTACTGGTTAAGAACAAATGATGATTTATATTACACTGAAATTTAATTGACGAAATTTAATTAACAATGTTTAAATTGGTTAGGAATGATTGGGCTTATACTTAGTCACCGAAACCGCAACGTCGTCAATGCGACCCGATCAGTCGCGACTGTCAATTTTCACGTTATTGAAACCATTGTCATTCGCAACAAGGCAAGTGATGGATTTTTTAAAGTGTCGGTACCGATATAACAATAATATGTTTTCAGACACTATTAATGGTATGTTGTCTTCATCTATTATAAATGAAAAAGTGTATCTAGACCATTTAAAACTGTCTAAGAGCTGAACCAATTTAGATCAAATTTAGTAGAGATAGTTTAGGACCTTAGGAAGGACATGGGCAACTTTTTGTCGCGATACAGAAACATGAAGATGGTAAAATGGAGGTTCAAAGTTTATACGTAAATCGCTAAACCGCCAGCCAGTAGGTTATACTCTCACGATGCTCAAAACCAACCTTTTTCGTTGTATACCTACACCGAAAATCCAACTCCGTAAGAATAACTTATTTTCAACTTTAGCCGTCTCTGTCACTCTTAGCAATATGAAAGCGTGGAGTATTTATTCTGTGACCTTACCTAGGCCATTTTGTTTTTAGGCAAAAGGTTTTAAATCACATTCGTCGTGCTGTGAAATTTGCTGGTTGAATTGTTACCTAAATGTTACCTTCAAGAAAAGAGTGAATACTGCTGTTACTTCAGACATCAGTTACCACCAGTTAAAATGGTGTTCAAATGTTTTAATTAAAAAAACTACCACAATAGGCAAAACAAAATGCTGTGGTATGATTATAAGCTTTGAGAGTTTTCATTGAGACCATTAGAATTTGAGGCCCTAGAATAAAGGCTACACATAAAAATTGCAATGGTTGTAAAGATTGGTAAACAATTTACGGTCCAAACCGGGGAACCCCGGACGTGGACAAATATAAAGTATTTTTATAGATTACCTAATAGATTTCACAAGATCAACGAAAGAGTTTCTGCTTATGTTTTTCTCTGGGTGTTTCTGTCTTCAAATAAAAACTGTCGCCTGATTTCACTCGCGGGAAAGTAAGTATGGAAAATAATGACTATTAAAATGAGCCCGTGGTGTCCCACTGCAGGGCTAAGGCCTTCCTACCTTTTTTCCACTCTCCACGATCTTGGGCAGCTGTTTCCCAGTCGTCCATCTAGGTCGCCACCGCCTTGTGCGTCTACCGCGTGGCCGTTTTCTATTTAAAGGGTACTTCTCGGTGCATGTTTTGGCCCAAAGGTCGATAGACGTGCGGCTGACATGCCCGGCCTAGTACCAATTTAGTTGAACGGCTTTCTGGGTGATATAAATAAAGTTTTAGAGCAGAGTATGGTATTGCAGATGCGATCAGAAAGTTTTACGCCCAGCATTGGGAAGAGTAGGGATATTGCGGACACTTAAGGGAAACCTTCAATAAAACAGAGTTACTAAAAATCTACAAAAAATATAAGAAAGTCCTTAAAAACGATTAAACGTTCTTATCTTGAAGCGAGTGCGTGGCTTTCTGTACAATGAATGCTACGAATCGGGTTGTGGGGCGCAGGAGGGGTTATATCAGCCGTTAAGGTACTGTCCGTAATTACCCGCGATCCGTAATCACCCAACCCTCCCCTTCTGCACTCCATTGCTCTCTGGCAGACTTCCATGCTGGACCTCTGACGATAAGTCAAAGACCATGTTTGGGCACCATACGTAAGGATAGGAAGAATATACAAGTCCATGATTTTCGCTTAAGGCATACCTTTCATACAGTTTTTAAACGTTCTTCCAGGAATTTTCTATCGTCGTGCAATCTTTTTATCTCGTTTTGCTGGAATGACACTATTTGGCCTAGGTAAACGTAGTCATGGACATCCTACATCTCAAAATTCCTCACGAATACGAATGCGGTTGAAAATATTTGTCAACAACAACTTTGTGACAACTTCCAGAATTGCTGTGCTCAGATCTTCGAGCATATAACCCAGCTCCGTGGAAATACTGGCCAATAGAACAATGTCAACGGCAAATGGAAGGTAAGTTAGCCTTTTCTCACCGACAACAATACCTCTTTGCTCCCTCTTTGCCAGTTTCTTAAAAACCTCCTGTACAGTGGCTGTGAAGAGTTTCGGTGACAGCGGGTCTCCTTGCTTAACGCCTCTCCGAATATTAAAGGCAGACCCTCGTGTGTGTATTTTCACAGCGGCATGCAGTGCTATTTGCGTAGATGTTTCGTAGCACGTTGACGTATGTAGATTCAATACGAGTACAATATGTTGGGATGTTTGATGCTGTCAAAAGCTTTCGAGTAATCCACAAAGGCTATGTATGTTGTATGTATCTAATTATTTCAAGAGAAATAAATAAAAAATATCCAGGTATATAAATAGGAGAAGGCGTTAAAAATATTTTTGAGAGTTAAACCCAGTGTTAAACCACAGTAATAATGCCCGGCTTACCCAATTTCGAATACAGGGTGTAACGTCCTCCCCCCTATGATGTCTTCTAGTCAAACCCATTCCCCTGTAGGAACCCAAGTAAATATAATTATAAAGAAACTAATGAGACCAGTAACTAGTTTTTTTTCTATGTAAATATAACATTAGCTGTGAAAGTCTTAGTGGCTAGGAATAATAATCTTTATGTTGTGTTTGTCAGTAAGCTCAGATCCTTTTATTAGGTAGTGGGGAGATATTTTGAAGTTTGTGTAACACCCTGGGAAAGATAACTATATTTTCAGGTATATTTATCTAGATGAAATTTATGACCAGAATGTGTTGAGATAGTATAGATAATAAAATAAGACAACCAGAGTAAATTTTAACTAAATAATGATTTTAACCAAGAATATGAAATAATTTTGACAGTTTATTATTTATTTAAATACTGTATTTTCAGGTAAACATATATTTTGAATAACCTGACCCTAAATAACTAAAATGTTTAAGTATCTATATACTGTCCCCAATAAGAAAACATATTAACGTTTGCCTTATTTTAGTCATAAAATCAAAATTCAAGTTTTGCCTCCTCGCTTAATCATAACCAATATTCATTAATTAGTTGGATATCCTTACATAAAAAATCATATTACTAGATATTAATATTTAACCCCAGTACATTACTTTAGTAATAATAATTAAGATTAAGTGTCACCTTGACGGTCTAAAATGAATAAATTTATTAAATTCTATATTAATATGATAAGAACTAGGTAAGTATGTAGGATATAAAATTTAAGCCCGAAGGCGGGGAAGGAGAGCCCCATGGTCTTCGCTCCCTTCAGTCTGAGCCACCGCGTGACGCTCATTATTCTTAATGATAATGAACGTGCTCAGTCCCCAAAGACAAAGAGAGCGATAGAGAAAGAGAGAGAAAGAGACTGCATAGCAATCCCATTTTTTAAAAGATCATAAATATGTAAAATTTTAGGGGTTTGGGGTCAACCCAATTTCAAAATTAGTTAAATTTAGTCTAAATAGGTACTAATAGCTTTGCTGATTTTGTAAATTATGGCTTGGAACCCTCAGGCAGAACAGAGCCAATAAATATTATGGTGACTAACAAGCAACTCGGAGTTTAATAGACAAAGCCATTGACAACAGCAATCTAAGTAGGTTAGTGAAGACAGTAACTGGCAGGCTGTCCTGAGCATATTGATTAATACTTTGGAAGGCAACATATGACTAGGTAATGACAATATAAATACACATATTTATAGTATGGTAGGAGTAATACAATAATACAAACCAATGTACTTGTTGTAATCAAATTAAATCAATTCTGACTTATTAATTTGTCAGAATTAATAAGTCAGAAATAATTTGTCAAATTATTTGTCAAATTAATTTGTCAAATTAATAAGTCAGAATTGATAGTGCCTACACTATAACAGCTAGTACTTAAATTGGTAATTTCATCCGAGTAGGTACCTTTTAGGTAAGTAGGTATGCGTGTTCATGTAGGAATAAAAAATTTGCTGCAGAAACAGGCACTAGCCCTATAGGAATCGAACAGAGTACCTAACTCATCACAACAGTGGCTGATATAACTTAAACAAGTGATCCTTGCAAATACCAAGTTAGCAACCATTGTTCCTTGGTAACAGAGCCGGAACCTTCTTTCAATATCTCAAAGTCACCTTATGGTTATAATCGCCCTTTTTATGACAAAATTCTAATCCTTCAATTCTCAGTACTCCGCCCCCTCCCTACCCCTACTTCAGTCCAGGAAGTAGCAGACTTTTCTTTTTTTTCTCTGCTCAAAGGCGAAGGCGCTAAGCCCTGTACGTACGTACGTATACTTCAATATAAAATTTCAACAACAAATATTATTATTTAAACCCTTTCTACTCATAAAACTATCTCAAGAATATTATACTTGGAAATTACATAAAGGATACACTACTCCTTTCGAGCGAACATAGCTTTCTATAGAAATATTATCTCGATGTAGTGGCGCCATCTACCCTTTCCCGTGTCCACGCGACGAAGTGAATACAATACATGACCGAAGCTGTTTCTAACTTTAGCCCATAGAGGGCCTTGTAACGCACTAGAACGAGAACCGCAAGCGTTCCCTAAAATTAATGTTTATTGTTCTGTTCTAAGAAGTTACCTGTAAATGTAACAGATGGCGTTACTTATAATTCCTCGACCATTTTATTTACCCTTTTCGATTACTTTTATTTCGGCGCTCAAAAAGTTAAATTTTCTTTAATTGCCTATGACGGTACGTCACAAGGGGTCAACCGTGAATAGCCAACTGCGCGGAAGGTACAACATTATGGTGTACAAGTATATGCGCAGTACCTACACAAGTGCACTTATTGTTCCTACTATTTAAGTACGGTGAGAGGGCAATCTGACATGACAAAAAATAATAATACAACAAAACTTACACATTTTTATTTTCCAAAAAAAATACCATTAATTTTACAAACAATACATCATGTGACTATTGCGTTTTATACTTTATTTTTTGTAATTAAAGCATTGTTTGTTATGTTTTTGACAAAAATCGTTGATTCACAGCCCAAAAAATTTAACACAACCAAAAACAATTGCCCTAATATTTTTTATTAAAGTAAAAAATAACATTACTTATAAATAATTTACTTAACATTTGGTTATTTCTGTATCTTCCAATTAAGTACTACTCATCAACTGGTTGTGTCGTCATGTATTTTTTAATAGATTCAAATATCACTTTGTGTCCGGCGTTCAGAATAGGCGTCCCGAATTCTTCAGTCAGAATTTTCCAATTGTTATTCATGAAGGTTAACATGGCATCACCTGCAAAAACAAAACAAAAACATTTAAAAATATGTTGACGAATGTAGAACCTTCGACCTAGAGCTAAGTCAAGAGGAAAAGTTCTTATATGATTAGAATTTGATTAGATAAAAATCTTGGATGAATTAACCACTGGATAAGAAACGTAAAAGAAAATGTATGGGAACATCATCGACCGACTTTTGAGGGGCGGAGGGGGATCGTCCCGTCAATTTTGTGACAACTATTGACGTTTAGTGCATCCAACTGTCGATTTTTTTTTATCGACATGGGATAAATGAATGATTGAATGATCTACTTCTATTTTGTTGCATTTAAAAATCATTATTAGGTTGTGGGTTCGAATCCCGTAAGGGGCAATATTTATGTGATGAGCACGAGTTTTTGTACCTAAGTCATGGATGTTTAAAAAACATATTTATGTACATTTATCCGTTATCCTAATCGGCATATACAGGTAATTGGCGTGTTTGTTACAACAATTTATTTATCATTATTATTGGTATTAATTTTATTGCTTCTAACATTAGATTAAAGAACAATGCCCATCGGCCAAATATTGTTGGACCTATAAATACACAGATGTGAAGCCGCTACTCGGAGAGCGTACTGCTCGTAGGTCTTGAAGGAATTGACAATACGGCAGGATACGTGTTGTTAAGTCTCTCAAAAATATGGGGGACACCACCGACTTAGCGCCGACACTTATTGAGATCGAAATCAACTTACAACTGTACCGGTTTATTATTTGTACTACTGGGTGATCTGTTCGCGTGAGTCGATCGACCATCAGCGCCATCTAGTTTGTAGTACTCGAAGTAGCGTAGTGCGAGTCCTTATTGCTAGAGTTGTAAGGTAGTGCATGCCACAATTGAGTTGCTTATTGTTTTTATGTGGTGGTACACAGTAACATACTAATATTATTATTTGTGTTGTTAGATATGAATGAACTAAAATGAATATCAAGAAAGTCCGCCACGTTGCTATTATCAGAATAAGTGGAGTACCTATGAATCACTTAGTTAAAATTGATTATGCTATTCACTTTCAACTCATATCGGCCCAAAATGGCATAGGATGACTCTTTATTAAGAATTGTTTAAATCTGTTTGAAAATCCATTTATTTATATGGATAAAATATAGTTCACACAAGGTATGTCTTTTTAAGGTTCCGTAGTCAAGACGAATTTAAAGTTTCGTCATATATATCAGTCCGTCTGTCTGCCTGTCCTGTTTTTCCGCATTGATGGATAATTAATTTCATAAATTCTACTTTTATCGATGTCATATATCGATATTTTAAAGCCCTATCAAAAAGAATGAATGAAGTGATTGAACTGTGTAAACAAAATAAGTCGACCAAATTAAATGTGCAATACCTTTGGTGCAAGACTAGAAACGGTTTACTACTTTTTTAAATGGCAGATTATGATTTATTGTGAAAACTTTTGTTATTTATTTTAAGAAAAACTAACAATATAAATATGATAATACATTTCGTACGAGGGAAAATATATTTTTTCTGGCTTTTCCAAATAGTTTTTTCAATACAAAACGGCACATATACCCATTTATGAATAGAATGTTTCTCATCGAGAGCTAACACCATACTGACAAGACGTCACTATTAGGTGAGGCTAAAAATCTCGGTTAGTTCCCAAGGGGGCAAATGAAAATTAGCCGTCATTGCGGGTCCAGTGGTTGACTAGACTAAGATAAAAATTCAATGTTAAAAAAATTATGGAACAAGTTTTGCTCAGTACTACCCTAAGAAACTTAATAATTGATGCGATAAATTAAATTATGGCATATGTTTTGAAAATGTATGCTAAGTTTTAGCCAATTTTCCATTTTCTTGGAAATAAAATCCATTTTCGTTTCAGGATTAGGCGTATTAGTTTATCCGTTGTATTTGAAATTCTTTCAAATATCTTTTACTCATCGAGATCCTATTCAACTTCGGCAGTATTAATAGCTAGCGGAATCAATTTAAAAAGGCTCGCTCTTGTATGCGCAGAACGTCAAAGAGGCAGGTTATGACGTTAGCCTATTTATTCATCACATGGTAAAAATGTATATGATATTATTATTTTTATCTTACTTATTCTTTATTTCACAAACAAAGTATTACAAATGGCGGACTAAATGCCTTAAGGCAAATTATATAGCAAGTGAATTGTTATCTTGCAATACAACTCAAGTCTCAAGAAATGAAAAAAACGATGGGAACATAGTTGACTATTTTTTACTTTTTCGGTTCTAATTTTGTTTAAAAAAATGCAAATCAAGACAGGAGAGGTGTACCGTGACTTAAATTTGATGAAGGATTGAGTACACTACCGTAAGGGTGTATAGGTATGGCTAGAGAGCCATCCAGAGCGCCATGCTAGTGTTTGTTATGTAAAACCTCCTATTTTGAAGTCACACATGATTTTGATACAACGCTGTTCCGCTTAAATACAACGCTTGACCAACTGAGAGAAACATCTGTATGTCTTGACTTTCGTCAACATCTCACCTGTCGGCTGTGTGACAAAACCTTAGGACTTAAAAGCTGGCCTAGATAAGGAGTATGCTGTTTTTTAGTTCTTTTGTAAAGATACTCACTCAATTCTTTGTTTCCATTGAATAAATTGGTAAGATCGAAATGTACGTTTTCTTTGACGTCATATTTCAGGCTGAAGCTCTTCAAGTCTAAAATGGTTTGGCCGTCTTTATTCTTGCTGTATTCAAACGGCATCAATAAATCCACGTGCATTTTTTCTGTAAGTAGAAAAATATCATAAGTTGACATTGATGTTCTTGAAGAATTTTATGTAAATACTCGGAAAAGTTCGCGGCCTTTTTGAATGTATCAATTTTGCTGCATTTCTGGTATAAGCGGTAAAATTGAAATAAATTGATAAATGACTTACTTATATTATCAATATTTTTTAATAATTTATCCATATTTTTAAATAATTTTGAAATGAAGAACAAGAAAGAGAGAGACTGTATAAATCATTTTCGGTCATGAGCCCCAAAAATTCTTTGCCAGAAAATGGCAAAGATAGAAGAATGAAATGGACATTCATACAATCTTGATTATTTGTACTACAAAAAGGCCACGAACTTTCCCTGTTATATAATAATAATAATAATAAGTTTATTTGTCCAAACAAAATGATAGTGCATACATTAGTTATAATTACAGTTTGATTTTTCGTCGCAAGTTGTTAGCAATAATGACATCTACCCCCGCGCTAGTAACAAAACTGTGTTGCGGCAGAGTAGTGCGTCGTCTGCTAGTGACGAGTTTTACAGTATATGCAAAAAGGACAGATAAAACGTTACAAGTGCAAAGTAAAGTTTAAGTGCTCGAACATTATGCCAACTTGTTCTTAAATAATATGAATAGAAACTTTAAATAGCATACAGTAATATATTGAAGTTTTTTTTTTCAGTTTAGTTTAGTTTATATGATGTGACTACCTGTTATTATGACGATTCTACGTTTAAAATCAGCCTCAGTCTAGCTTTATATTACGTCTTTTTTGTATTTAGTTATTTATTGACTGTTACTTGTTTTGTGTACCATAAATAAATAAAATAAAAATTACGGTATAACGAAACGGCTTTTAATTTGTTCCGTCCTGTTACTGGCCTTATAAAAAGGGCCCGGTCAAGTTGATAATTTCAATAGTTATTATAACACTGACTGCCTTCTCTTAGATTCCAAGCTGTCTGCTTTTTTTATAATGTCCTAATAATCCTTTGGTCCATTATAGGCGAGAATCAAACCTTTTTTGGGCGATTGCTAAAGTGCAAAGTTTACAAGCTGGTGAAAGTATTTTCTGTGGCGAGATCTTTGTCTTCGAGATCGTGCACGGGTTTTTTTTTAAAGAAGTTGCCTTCCTGTTTGACCAGTTTTGATAAAAAGGTTAAGGTTAAAACGAACATTATAAATGGAAATTAGGAGTTTGAGATAAGAAATATTTTTAAAGAGACACAGTATCAATTTGATATTCTGGCCGCCATGTAGGTGCGTACAGTGATACAACGATCCTATATGTCTGTTTCTCATCGCATCTTGACTTAATTTTTCTGAAAATCTGTGAACCAGAAGGGTTATGGAGTGGCGACCATGGGGCAATACGCGCGGTAGAGGCCGACCACCGCTTCGTTGGGTGGACGATATCCAGCACCACGCAGGACGGAACTGGATGAAAGTGGCACGGGAAAGACGAAGATGGATAAATGAAGGAGGCCTGTATCCTAAAAGGAGTAAAATAAAGGCTGCGATAGATGGACCGATAGTTCACCTTGAAACTTTGGGCAACGCTAGTAGATACTTACTCAGTTTTAGGGTCATGTCACCATCACCACTGATGGGCAGAATAAGCAGTTGCCCCGAAGCCTTGTATTTGCTCTTCATCACGAGATCTGCGTAATAACTCACGTGCAGAACCTTCTTGCTTCTATCGACACTGCAATTGGAAAAAAAATAGTTTTATTGTTTTTTAACACACACAGTGTTATTTTTATGTTTTTGAGTTTAAATAAAAAAGCAAATTGCATACAGGCATGATTTCTATGGAAAAAAGTTACTATCATTTCCTCAAAAGCAAAGAGTCGTAGTGATGATTTTACCGACTCGTTTCACCGTGTATAGTCCAACAAGATCGTTTGCGACTTTTAAAAGGGTTGGGGGGAGGGGGGGTCGAGGCGTGCTAGATGTCAGCGGGGACGGTCTGTGTTGCGGGGAAGGGGATTTATGATGACATCAGCATGTGATTGGCGATTCCTCGCACGAACTTTGCGGACCAAGGCTACGGTAGATTTTTCCTCTTTTTATTTGAAAAGGAGTTTATTCTTGACTCTAGACTAAGCCTGATGTGGAGTAGACTTTATTTTCTATGCAAAAAGAGAGAGTAATTACTATTGTTTAGTTCCTGAACAATATCATTTTTATCAAAATAAATTCATCGGGGGTAAGTAGATAATGATCAAAACTTTCATCCCCTATTTCATTACTTTCATTTTGCGTGACAAAAATCATCAAAATCTGCTAAGCAAATTAGGAGAGTCGACCGTGAAGCGAGCTCACCCAGAAGCTCGCTCCACCGTACCCCCTCCCCACGGGACACAGCAAGCTGCTTGGCGCCGGGCTCCGATAGGAGAGTAGTAGCTACACTTAAACTACGTATACAAATAACCTCATGATCGGCTGATTTTTACGGTTCCGTAGTCCTTGTGGCAAACCGAACTCTTTGTGTTTTTATACTTTTTTTTAATGTTTCAATTTCCTTCTTTTTTTGACGTCTTTACTATTTTACCAGTTGTTTCTTTTACTTCATACGAATTACATTGATTTCTTACAAATATAACCCAAAGTTTATAATTTACCCTCCGAATTCCCCTACATCGCGTACAGTCCTGATAAGGAACCCTTATAGTTTCGCCATGACCGTCTGTCTGTCTGGCCGAGGTTTTGCTAAGAGAGCGTTAGTACTTACTAGACAGCTGTTATGTTGTAGGTCTAGGTATACCAATTACGCCGACAAAGTGGTAGAATAAAAGGTTAGTTTTTAGGTTAGTTCCCCTACGTTAACTGCGAGTTGGAAAAATTTAAATAAATTCATGATGATGGTGCTTTCATATACTTCAAAGGAAAATTATTGCGGTTAAGATAACTTTATTAGTTTAGCAGTAATAGTCGTTAAACTTGGGTATTGGATAATTTGTTTTTGTTATAAAGCTCAGCAGTTTATACGAATTTTTGTATGAGATACTGGATTTTGTATGAGATTTAAGACTTCAATTGGCACTGTATGTGTTTATTTAAAAAAAAACTCGATTATCATATAATTTTCGATCTAACAGGATCTTAAGATCTGAAATATCGAATTAATCTTTTTTTTATCAAAACACTGTTACACTAAAAACTCCTTTCTATATACACTAAAACGGATGTTCACAGCTCTTTCTCACAACTTGTATATAAAATTTTACTTCGTTCATCTATAAATTACCATATTTTATCACTAGTACTCAAGTTAGTAGTTAGTAATCGCCTGGATTGTCAACTCTCAGATTACAATATATAACAAAAAAATATACTATACGGACTTTGAGGACCACTGCTGTCAACTTACACTATTGTTATATGACGGATAACTTTAACTCTGTGCTCCTGCACAGAGTTAAAGTTATCCGTCGGCGATAACAAAATGGTCTATTTCCTAATAGACCATTTTGTTATCGCCGACTCGGTTAGATGTACAGTGCAGGATTTATTTAAACATGTGCATACCGTGCACCAAAAACTTACTGTAGTCACTCAAAATATAGTGAGCGTATACAAACATTTAGTTGACTTGAATATTACTCTAGGCATGTTTAACTTTGATGTAGATATAATTATTTTAACCGAATGTAGATTAAACATAAACAAACTTATACCAAATATTAATTCCTATAATTCTTATCAAACTAAAAACCTTTTAAATCAAAATGACGGTGTGGTAATCTACATTAAAAAATCTCTCCAGGCAAAAGTCAGCGAGATAGTCTTAACTGAGGCTACTGGTATCAAAATATGTATAGTAGGTTATACTATCTTGGGAATTTACCGTTCTCCATCGTATAAAAATGCTACATGCTTCTTAGACAGTTTAGACGACCACTTACAGACTTTATCAAAACATAAAAATGTGGTAATTATGGCGGATATTAATATTGATCTCATTAGGTCACAGAAGGAACAGCCCTATGAACGAAGTAACCGTCAAAACTATTTAGAACTACTTTCTTCGCATGGCCTTCTGCCCGGTCACTCTCTCTCCACCAGAAATGATAGCTGTCTGGATCACGTTATTTTGAAAATTGATAAATCATTGCATGGTGGGGCTGCTGTTGTTGTACTGGACACCACTATTACCGACCACAACCTAGTTCTATTGGTGATACCTGTTACCCGGTACAAACCAAAAACGCATAAAAATACTTGCATTATAGATTATAATGGTGCCTATAATACCTTGATTAACTCAGACATAAAACACCTACAGATACTTAAAGACCTGAGTGAGTATGCCAGTGCTCTGCTAGACACTATTAAATCTGCTATTCTTTCTATTTTAAAGCGAACACTAACATCTAGCTCCAAAAGAACCTTAAAGCCTTGGATGACGCCAGCGCTGTTGCGCTGTATAACATTGAGAAACAAAATGCAACTAAAACTACGACATGATCCTTATAATTCACCTTTAATAATTACTTTTAAAAGATTTCGTAACTTCTGTAGCAATCTAATAAAAAACTTAAAAGACAATATAATACTAATTTAATTATTAAATCATTGAATCAACCAAGGAAGCTCTGCTATGCGATTCTGTAAAACTCAAAACACGAACACGCAACTCGACTTCGATCCCCGCACTCGATTCGATATGTCAGTTTGATTTGGCATTTGGCTGAGCGTGTTGCGACTAGAGACTACCCGCTTAGCAAAATGCTAGTCGATTTGTATCGATTACAGGTTTTCGGCACAATTGTTGATTGATTGATGGCTTCGAAATGCGAGTCGGACTCGCGCACTAAGGGTTTCGTGCCAACTTTATCTGAATTAGGATCCGCTTACTTCCACTTAGCCAAAATACCACAATATTTTGTTGACAGCAAATATAACTGTTATTCATAGTGTTTGTATGAAGAACAAAGTTATGTTTGCGGTTGTTGAAAATGTGCTATATCTCAAAAACTACTAGTTCGATCTCTTTCAAACCAATTTTCGTTGAAAGAGTTTGTTACGATCTACATCAAGTATTTTTTTCAAAATTTACACTTGCTTAGTTCAAAAGTTAGATGGGGGGGGGGAGACGCCCATTTTATCACTTTGGAAGCGTCTATCTCTCCAACATTAGACTTTTAGAAAAAATGGTTTTGGGAACCTCGATGTCATTTTAAAAGACCTATCCATAGACACCCCCACACGCATAGGTTTGACAAATTGTTTTTTTGCTTTTCGTTTCATGAATGGGAGCCACAGCCCCCCCCCCCCCCTTAAATTTTGCAAGTGTATACACTTGGTTAAGAAAGCAGAATAATCATAACATGTAATTGCAAGATGAACACGGCTTGCAAAAAGTGTTGACTACAATAACATGTTTACAATGAGTTTAAAAGAGCTGAGTCAATATGTAATCGACATTTGATCTGTCTAGCCGCCTAGGCCACACCTTGTGCAAAACAAGTGAATAATTTTAATAGTTTTGTTATTGTTAAAAATACAACGAAACAATAATTATACATTGTAATGCGTAGCTGTACTAATGGGTAGGATAGAGTGAAATGGCAAACGCGGGGACATAACTACCTACCTATTTTGTGCATTATTGACCCTCAATTTTCTGTACAACTCTTTGGTTGGAGTAATAAATAAAACTTCTTTAAAGTAAACACATTTAATCTCTTTAAATAATCTGCAAAAGCTTTTTTTTTTTAGTGGGTGAAGTTACGCATCTGTCCCATACAGTAGCTTAAATTGTGTAGGTACATCCGGCCGAGCCAGAGTCCTAGAGAGATCTCGCATATCTAGACTAATAGCGAATCGTAGGTGATGGGCAATATACCGAGGTGTCATCGTTTGAGACGCAATAGTTTATTTGAAAATAAAAATAAAAAAACCTGGCTCAGACAGCCAGAAATTCACCTTTTTGGGCACTCTGGATCTCAACTTCCAGGAAGTTTCAGAGCCCCGTTTATCATAAAAAGCAAAGTGACGCATTATGTGACGGCATCTGGTCATCCATTTTGGTGTAACAGTTTTCAAGTTCACATGAAAAACGTGAGGTGAGCAGCTATTTGGTCGTCTGAGACAAGTAGTTTTTTTAATATTTCACGAAATATCATATTTTGGACTAATCTTTATAAATTGTACTATAGTGACACGTTAGTGATGGCAGATTCGAACCATCTTTGCCCACGCGTTTAGGAGCTATTTTAAAAATATTGATGCCTCAGATAGTGGATGCTGGGTGTCTGAGTCAGCCAGTTCTACTACTTCCAGGTGTTCTACGTAGCTGATATCTCAACTAATCTTAAGTGACGGCAATGTTTAATACGAATTGTGGTTTATTATGGCAATATACCGGCAAACAAAAGTTGTAAGCAGTAAGTGTCTGGCTCAGACAGCCAGCAAAGATTAGTCCAAAATGTGATATTTAGTGAAATATTGAGTAAAACAACTTGGCTTAGATGACCGGATATCAGGCTGTCTGACCACACGTTTTTCAAGACATCTCAAAAACTGTTACACCAAAATGGATGAAACTACTATGCCATCACATAATGCGTCACCATGCTTTTTATAAGAAACGGGGCTCTGAAACCCCCCGGAAGTTAAGATCCGAAGTGCCCGAAAAGCTGAATTTCCTGCTGTCTGAGCCAGGTTTTTTTAATTAAACTATTACGTCACAAACGATAAAACATTCGTACATTGCCGTCACCTACGATTCGTTATCAGCCGAGATATACGAGATCTCTCTAGAACTTTAGCTCAGACGGCCTTAAATTTTGTATTTAGCTATTAGCTTCATGATATTATAGTTCTTTGAGTTATTTGAACTATTTCTAGTTCGGGGGCAATAACAAACGTGCGGCTAGCAGGAGAGCGGAGAGGATACAAAGAGGGCCGAGACCTGTCATTGTTTAAAAAAATTTAGGATCTCAAACTGTTGTTCAGAAGCCACCTGATGGCAAACTAAGCCTTGGCCATTAGGGCAAATTAGGTAGCATTTTCTTATAATCTAAAAACATTATCAGTCTTATAGTAATTTTATAAGATAAACGTAAAGAAGCAAAAGTCTCGGTTGCAGGAGCTCATTATTTTTGTCAAGATACAAAAATAACAAATTTAAAAAGTACAACAATACATCGCATTATATGCATATTTTTAAAATCTCCTTTAAAACCATGGTAAGAAACGTGGAAAGAAGCATAAAATGCGCTTTATTGTTGTACTTTTTGTTCCATATTCTTTGACTTTATACAAAAGTAATAAGCTCTTAAGACAAAAATCTGCAATTGCGATTTTCACCTTTTTGTGTTTTTCTGTTAAATTTACTATTAATATTAAAAAGATACCAAATAACGAGTGGTGGCCCTCCTTCTTCCTTCCCCTGTTAGTTAGGTAGACAATTTTTAAAATCACCGAAGGAACATAAATGTCATAAACCATACATTTTAAAGCTCATGTTCATTACAGCCTCCTCGATTTCCTGATTAGAGTCACAGTTTCCGCCCGCATTCATTCTCTTTTGGGTGAAGGCGTTGGATCTTTGCCTCTCCGACTATTGTTCTTACACTCTACGGGAAAGATCTCTCAGTGAACTTAGAGCATTCCTTTCGCCGTTTAGATGATGGAGCAGTAACAACTGGCAACTGACGAAATGCTGTATAAAGAATACAGTTTTAATGTAAACTCGTTAAACTTTTTGATGTAAAATCGCAAAACTCTTTAGAAAAGTCCTACCCTTCTGTACGGATTGAAATGCTGGGCCGTTTAGAAGATAGAGGAATAAAAATGGCTGCATGAGCGACAAGAATGGACAAGGAAGGAATGAGTTTAAGGGAAGTTTATAGTGCAAGGGATGAAAAAATTAAAAACTGAAAACCCGTTCCAAGGTATAGGTATATATTAAGCTGGCATAATACATTTTAATATACTTAGATATTGATTGATGTTGCAAAGTAACCAAACAAGACTATCTCATTTCGTTCGTATCACATTTTATATTGTTTGTTCCAGAGAATTTCAATTGATTCTGACATGTAACAAATATGATACTAACACTGACCACTGTCAGTCATATTTGTTTAAGAAAGAGGTAGACCTGTCATCTCGTACTGCGCGGCGATTCGAATTTGATGCTCCGAGCACACGTTCTTTTACGTGCGTGTCAAATGTCATATTTAAATACAAAACTGTGCAAATTATATAATTTGAGGCACTCAATTTCCGCATGCTAATGACCTATCTACCTCTCTTTCAATGCACTATCATTAGATGGATACTTACCTTAGCCTTATCACTGTTTGCCATGGTAGTCGGCTTCGTTTTCTAGCGGTTTGAGATTTTAAGAAACCCTTATCGTTAAAGCTGGGTTTCTTTCCATGGGCGCAACCAGTTTATACTTGAGTCGACGATGAATACACTCTGACTAAATTTCGGACTTAGCTTTTACAAATTACTTAATTTTTATACCTAGGTACTATTAAAAAAACTTATCACAAATTGAAAACTTCAAATAACATAGGTTTGAGGCTTGACATATTTTAAAAAATCGAAGAAAGAATTAAAGGAGGTAACAAATTATGCTACAAATTATTTTTTTTAGTTGAGTACGTAAAGTTGCCTTATGTTCCTTAAGCTAAGCAATTTCAGTGCAAGTTTTAGTTTTTAGAAAAAAACACATACTTACGAAAAGTCCTACGCCAACATTTGTACGATAAAAACTTACAATCGATAAAACTCGACTAATATTCAAAATTGTGGGGGCTCTCTAGTCGACATCGTAAATTTGACATCCGCAGCAACTGACAAATGTTACAGAATACCAAAATAATCACAGGTGAAGTGAACGTCGAAGTGAAGATCGAAGTGAGCTTCTTGTTTGTGACATATTAGGTTTATCGAGTAGGGTAAAAGTACGGAACTTCGTTATAGTTTGCAGCATACATCTTCGCGCAGATGGGTCACCGACCACCACGACCGAAGGCTGTCACCAGCCACGCCCTTTGGTCCCGTGCAAATTAGCGACCTAGCGAAAAACGCATGAAAACTAGAAAACACGTGTTTTCCCAAACATAAGACTAAACTGATCGATTTTTCACCCCGATAACCAAACCGAAAACCACATACCAAATTACAGCGAAATAATTAGAGCCGTTTTCGAGATCACAAATATATCTATCTGTAGTATCTTCTTATATAGTATATGTATATAAAATAAAGTCGTGTGAGTTACACCACTTACAACTCAAGAACGGCTGGACGAATTTTTAGAATAGAAATAATAGAATAGATAGTCCAGAATAGAATACCTAATAAGTATTAAAATATAACATTTATCAATAAAACAAATATTTATGGAGCGAACAAAAACCTTAAGGTTAAGGTTTAGTTTTTGGGGGGACCGAAGAATAATTTAGCTAGTCATTTGCAACTACGTGATTGAAGGTTAATGATGGAATGGCGGCCAGCAATTGACGCGTCAATTGAAGCTCGATCATTCGCACATTCTATTGAAACATCATTAGGTCCATCAATAATGTAAAAAATGATAATCGCGATTGATCGTCTCGGGGGCACTTTAGGGTTTTTATTCACTTTCTATTAATATTTGTTTTATTGATAAATATCATATTTGAACCTATTATCCCATTCCGAAGACGAAGACAAATCACAAAAACACAAATTTTGGTCCAGCAATTTATACTAATTGGTCCAGCCATCCTTGAGTTATTATAAGTAATGTAACTAACACGACATTCTTTTAAGATATTAGATAAGTATACAAGATATATACAAGAATTGATCGTTTAATGGTATAAGATTAAAGTAGTATGCAAGCTCCTTATCATACCGATGTATGATAAGTTTACCTTGCCCGTAAATTGGCGGACTCGAATGCTAATGTCATCTCATACGAATGCTTATGTCATCTCATACATTAGCGTCAAAGTTGACAATAAATTTTACAGAATACCAAATCATAATCCCGCCGCGGGAACCGCTGCGGGTTTTTGACATTAGTTTTAGAGAATCGCACTGCTGGTCTAGCATCAATGACATCATACAATATAAACCTCCAAAAACCTCCAATGAGTCACTATTATCTATCACACCGCAACCGGATATATCTGTGAACTGCGTCAACAGTTACTTTGTTAATATCGGTCGGAACCTGGCAAACGAGATCATTCGACAATCGACTATTACCATTGGTAATAATGACACCACTCGCCTGAACTCTTTTGTACTTTTAGATACCGACCCGTATGAAGTAGATAGTATCATATTAAACCTTGACACAAATAGTGCCCCTGGTTGTGATGGCATACCTACTAAATTTCTAAAGCATGCCAGAGAATTTCTAGTTCCTTTGATCACTGAGCTGGCTAATCTGTGCTTTCAATCTGGTATCTTCCCCGACAGTCTACAACGCTCAATTGTTTCACCGGTTTTTAAGGGTGGAGACGCCCAGGATATTAATAACTATAGACCTATCTCTGTGTTGATCTGTATCTCTAAAATAATTGAAAAGCTACTTAATAAAAGACTGATCAACTATCTCGACAAATTTAACATCCTATCTACATCCCAGTTCGGCTTCAGGTCAGGTATGTCTACCCAGGATGCGGTTCAGACTCTGACTTCTGATATCGTTGATAAAGTGGACAGTCGTCATAAGTGCCTAGCAGTCTTTCTGGACCTCAAGAAGGCTTTCGACACAGTTTCTGTCCCCATTCTCGTACGCAGACTGCACGACATTGGTGTCCGTGGAACTGCCCTGTCTCTATTTACCTCCTACTTATCCGGTAGAACGCAGAAAGTTAAAATAGGTGGTCATGTCAGTAATGAAGAAAGTGTATCTTACGGAGTGCCACAGGGTAATGTGCTCGGCCCTACACTCTTTCTCTTATACATAAACGACCTATGTAATCTCCATGGTGTTGGCGGCAGTCTTGTGTCGTATGCGGATGACACGGCCTTGGTCTTCTCCGCTAAGTCTTGGAATGATGTTAGAAAACTCACTAAAAATGTTCTGATTACTGTGGCTTCCTGGCTTAAAAATAATTTGCTAACATTAAATGTCTCAAAAACTAACTTCATATGCGTTACAACAAATACTAGCTCCCAACCTGGCCCAGACTTCAGTATCAAAATTCATACCTGTGCACATGACATTACGTCTATTCAGAATAACTGTTCTTGTTCGACAATACAGAGGGTCAAATCAACCAAGTAACTTGGCGTGGTTGTTGATCAAAATTTGAGCTGGTACCCCCCCCCCCCCCCCATATTGAACTTATTACTGGCAGATTGAGGAAAATGATATGGATATTTAAATCTCTGAGGCACACAATGTCACATGCACTCTTAAACTGGATCTACCTAGCTTTGGTCCAATCGATTACTTCGTACTGCATTCCGATTTGGGGTGGAGCAACTAAAACTCACCTCCACGATCAGGAAATCGCACAAAGATCTCTTTTCAAGGTAATGTATACTAAACCTTACCGTTTCCCAACTGGTCTCCTCTACAGCACCAGTCAGCTACTATCCATCAGAAAGTTATACATTCTCAAGCTTGTTATATGCCACCATAAAACAATGAAATTTGATCGTGCGCTCCATAATAGAAGAAGAAATGACTTGGTAGCCGTCCGAAACCCTGTGCGAACGGTTTTTGCGCAACGGCAGTTCTCACCTCAGTCCGCATTTCTATGCGGACTGAGATGAGAACTAGTACAATAAAATCAACGGCCTGCTTAACGTGTACCCTATGACATTATGTGATTGCAAAGCCTCTGTAACAAACTGGTTAAAACTACTTGACTATGAGAAAGCTGAGCAATTGTTGGTCAGAGTAACTTAACTATACCTATACTTTATCTACATCTCTTAAAACTGCTTTAGGCTTAGCTGTATGTGGTTAGAACCGAATCCAAGGAATAGCTACCCGTAGGGCATACAGTCTACGCTTACCAGTTCACTCATGCATTGCATTACACCACACTAAACCCTCGTACACACACACCCCCACGCGCACACTTTCACATGAGTATGTGTGAGAGTGTGGGAGAGTTCCCACACTCACACACTTCAACACGAACACACACACTAACACAAACACACATACACACACACACACCTATACACATAGAATTGTATCTACCATGCCATGTGTAATCAATACCTTTTAATATTTCTTAAGTACTTACTTTATTTTATATAGCTTACCTTGTTTAAATTTTATCATTTATCATATTACATTATATTTCTCACGTTAAATGGAACCGACGGGAAGTAGCGAGTCATTCCCAACACAAGTTTTTCTTTAATACTTAATGGGAAGACTCCACCGCATTCATTGTAAAAAACTTACCCTTAATAAAGCTATTTTATTATTATTTATAGAGTAGTCAAGTACAAAGGAATATTTAATTACCGAGAAACGTGTTTTGGTATAAGTAAACCTACGACATCGAGATTTTTCCTTTAAGTCCAACTAACTTGCACTCAAACCGGTTTTAAAGATTTCCTTGTTTGTGTACACCTACATTTTACCAATAACCATATGACCATTATCTCCATACCAGAAAAATAATATAAAAACAAATGCATATCTGGCGAGAATAATTCACATTAAAACGAAAGTAAACGCATATAAAGTTCCTCAAACTATTTTTCTGTTTGTCAGAATAGAGAACAAAATTTTAAAATAAAATTTAAAACGATTTTCGCTGGGAACAAGAAGAAGTTATAATTTGATCTACCGCAACAAAAACTTTAGAGTTTATCAACAATAATTGTCATATTTCAACAAATTCTCTATCTAAACATTGCGTAGGAATCACTCTTTCGATGGCTGAAAACTGCATGAAACTCCGTTTAGCACTTTTTAAACAGTCGGTAAACCAAAATTGACGGTTATTTGACACAATTCTCATACAAAATATGTCAAATTATTATTTAACGGTTGTGTGAAAACTAAAACTAAACGGGAACGTATGTAATGCATACAGAGCAGCAGTTTATTTTTTAATTAGCTAACCCCATCGGAATCATGCCAATGCAATATGCATGTAATGTAGTCGTGCTTATGAAACTTCCTTTTGAATCACTCTATCTACCTATTGGTGAAAATTGAATTAAACTTCGTCGTGCAATTCATCGTGTAGTTTAAAAGATCTAAGCACGCAGACAGCGGGAGCGATTTCGTTTTTTATTATGTACAAATAAAGAATTTATAGACCATGTGCGGTCGGCAGTACGTAAGGTTACCTTTGTGTAGCAATGGGCGATTTTTACTAAATTAATCGAGCTATTCGAATGGTCTCTGTAATCGAATGTATTCGTTAAGCAATCGCAGTCATTCGATTACTCTTCGATTATGCGGCGAGCAATACCGGAGCGCGCGGTGCGCAGGCCGTACTACTAACTACTAACGAATGAATCATCATTCGTCGCGTCGATTAATCATTCGGTCGCTGCTTGTCCTGTGCGCACAGTCGCGGCAATTCGATCGAATGCATCGAAGGGCCCAGTATAGATTATCATTCCATTGTCGTTTAATATTCGATTATTATTTTTACGAATTACTAAATCGACATTCGATAGCTCAAATGGTCGATTATCTATTCATTCGATTATTATTTTTTTTCGAATAATCGCCCATCGCTACCTTAGTGAACTGCGAGAACAGTTTTTATTACGTAGTGATTAAAGGCGGTCTCAAGGTCATAATGGGGTAGTCTAACCGGCCATGTGTACTTAAAGAGATTAATTCAGTTCCATTTTCACAACTTACTTGATCTTCTGAAAAACGCTGTTCTTCAGTCCTATAATGTCTGCATCCCTGATGAGCAGCTTCAGGCCTGCTAGCTCCACCTTGACCTTCTCCAGGTGTAGTGGATCCAGGGCTGCTGCTCCGATGTCAGGCATCCCATCTGACAACCCAGCCAGGGTTTTCGCGGCAGCAGATTTGAGGCATTCGGTGTCTGACTTCTCGCATTTTGGTTTTCCGACTGCTGCAATTTGATGAAGAAAAGGTTGAGAAAAACAAATTGTGACATTAGAGGGTGGGTGTTGGTCGAAAGAAAGTTTCTTGGCTAAATTACGTACGCAAATGGTTTGGAAATAGCACCCGATAGTCTTTCGCCGATGTATCAAAAGTGCAAATTTCTATGATGACAGAAAATGGTACCTTAAAAAGAAGAAAGAAGAAGAGGGTGGGTCATTGATGTCGATTTGTTTTATTGGTGGTCTGATGAGTTAGCTGATTTTCATCCAAGGTACAATAGCACGCTACCACATCCACAGGTATTATGGGACAATAATATTACATACATTGCCCAAAATCACACTAGCTACAGTACTTGTGTTATGGTATTTGGAAACAACGGTGGTACCACAACACCCAGACCCGAGACATTTATAGTAAAATATGGATTTACTAGTGGTTCCCCGCGACTTTGCCCGCAAGAGTTGGATTTTTCATATAACTTTCATCCCCCATTTCACCCCTTAATAATTTATATTGCGACAAAATGTAGCCTATGTCCTCTCCAGGGTCTCAAACTGTCTCCATACCAAATTTCATCTCAATCGGTTCAGAGGTTTAAGCGTCAAGAGGTAACAGACAGACAGACAGACTCACTTTCGCATTTATAATATTAGTATGGATTTATTAACCCGACCGATGTTTATAGTCTTGAGGATAGGAAATTGGTGTAATTGTTGAAGAAATTCATATATTTAATACATTCTAATCTAAACTAGAAGATTGACACTCGAAGAAAAAAATAAATAAATAATGGTTTTACCATGATATTGCTAATTATCTTGTTAACTGGTGTAATAACCCGGTAAGGTAATGATGCAGCAGCAACAGTGTTATTATATTAATGAATAGTTTTATGTTATCTACATGCCAATCAAACATAGGACAGATGCACCGGTTTCCTAGAAGATTGTTTTGACCTGAAGTAATTAGGTGCGTAGCTACGGCAACTTGGCATATTATAGGATGTTTGGTGCATTGTGTGCCAAATTAAATATAGTTTTTCACTCTAAAGTACGGGGCCACATGGATGTTTTTTAAAATATTTTTTGTTACTTACTTATTGAATTACAACAAAATTCAATGGTTAAAAATATCGAAATCAATATATACTTAATACTATGTTTTGTTTAAAACTTTGACCGGAATTTTATTTTAATTATTATAATATATTTGAAAACATTCGTGTAGCCAGACCTAAGGACCATATTTAATACCCTATCAGGCACCATATTTAATTTGACTCTCTCTCTCTCTCTCTCTTTCAGTCATACAAATACAGACGACAATTTACAAATCAGAGATGAAAAATGTCGACATGACCGACGCGTCGTTGAAGTGCTACTTTTCCTTCGTAGGGACGAAATTTTGTACTGGTTTTCTTAGGAACTAGGACGCAATTTGGAAAATAAGTCTTTACCGTCTCTACAAAACTTGTTATCAAGACCTGCACAAAGAGTACTTAAGTATTTGAAAACTTAACTGGCCAACACGAATACGCACGAACACGAAAGGGGCGTAAAATAAAAGCTCAAGATCTGACAGTATAGACTGTCCCAGAAGGATGAATCAAACGGCTATGGGCAGCTTGCTAATGTGCTATCCCTAAAAATGTCCAGCTCGAATTATTTATGCGTTATGTATTTATTTACTTGTACTTTTTTCTTTTCTTTCCTCTCACGTATATTTATTGTAAAGGATTGCTGTAAATGTAACTGGTAAAAAGTAAAATGTTTCCCTTTTTTTTTGTAGCTATGTGCGCTTACTTTTTTATTCATTTTTTCTTTTTTAAGGTCTTCATCCATTATCTGTTGTTTTATGGTCTTCATCCACAGTACGAGTACCTTGTTTATTATCATAGTATACAAATTGCAATAAATTAGTTAATATTCCTATTTACTAGTCAGACATCATCGGCCGCATCGTCACTTACCATCAGATGAGATCAGGTCAAAAGTTTGCCTATTAATAAAAAACCCGAAACAACGCGAAACGTCCTATATCCAGATACACAACTGATTGTTCTTTTTAAAATAGGTGGGTATCAAATATATAATTCGAAAATATTATTGCAAAAAAAATGCGATGCTATAGTGCTGAATACGTCGGTATCTACCTAATTTCATAACGACAATCGTGCGTGCGTGCTTGGCCACGAGCACAGTAGAGTTGAAAGCCCTCTTGCGTCAGTGTGGATTAGCTAATCCGCACTGGCGCAAGTGTATCTTCTGGATTAGCTAATCCAGACTAGAACAAGTGGGCTTTCAGCTCAGATAATAGGCCTTGAACCAGTCCAGAATAGCTAACTAAGACTTGCGCAAGTGGGCCTAAAACAATTAGCTTTCTCTTGGTTCTCCCCAACCTTCTCACTAATAGGTATTTTCAATGCGGTCAAGCTGTAGATACACCCTGTATAAGCAGATTTTGCATCAGAAGGAATGTACGATAAGTCCCGGATTTGATGTAATTAGTTTTCTTATTTGTATACAATAAATAACGCTTTCTACTTCAATTTTTTTTTCAAAGAGCTTGTCAAAATTGTTCTGTGACATGTAGATAGAATAATAATATACAAAATGAAATGAATTCGACAAAAATAACAAAGCTGATTATTTAAAAAGCTTTTAAACATGAAACAGTTTATTGTTTTGATTAGATTTTTCTACAACTTTCAAACTTATTGACTACGTTTCTTAGATTTTTAAAATATTATCACTGAGTTAGTTAGATTGTTAGGTTTTAATGTTAAATTTCAACTTACATGCGGCAGATATAAGTAGAATCTGCGTCAAAAACGTTATCCAGTACACAGTCATTGTAAGCACCTTAATACGGTCGAGTACACTAATTCACTACAAAATCTGAGACGCGATCACGTCTTATACGTATAAAACATTAGCCCTGGTAGTGCCCTACTGTGTAAAATAATGTCCGTATATCCACTGTAGCTGTCCCTTTCACTCATGCCAGAATGACGGTGTGAGCGAGCAGGATAGCTGGAGTCGGAGAAACGGACAACGTGAGTAGAGCCTCTCCGGCAGTGTCAAGGTTAACCTGGCCAGTCGTATATCGTTCACAATCTCAACACACGGGTTTTTATTATAAACTGGCAGGAAAACATTAAAAATAAACCGAATCTAAAAAATGTGTTGGTAAATTTAAGATTCATTTGCTTATGAATATAGTTGCAAAGGTTAATTAAGACGGTTTGTTTTTTTTAAACATAAGTACAATACAATCAATACTTACTGTAGATAATTTTAGACCGGTGTTACTTATAACAATACCGAGATTTATGTATTCATCTATTTAGACTATGTTTAAAAATTTTGATCTGGCTCCGACATTCCGAGTCACCGATAATTTGCAGCTTTTTGGTATGTTAATTATCATCCAATTTGAATTTTGGCCAGTAAATCGAGTCCATAGCCCAAACTGCGGCTAGAAAGCTTGGAGTTCGCTCTTAGGTCAGGCTAGGCGGTACTTCACATCTAGGCAGCTTTCAACTCTACCAAGCTCAAGTTAGTATTGTTTCCACCTTTGGGATGAATCTGCCAAATGCTAACTGGCGGCATTAGACTTGATAGAAAACAGAGCAATACGAATAATTGGAAACACTGAACTTTGTGAAATCGAACTCCTCGAACATAAGCGTAAGTTAGCGTGCCTTTCAGTGTTCTACAAGCTACATTTCGGTGAGAGTGCAAAGAAATTGAATCCAGCAGCCCCTTCTCACTATCAGAATACAAGACGCAGACGGGGTTTTCACCCTTATGTCGTTGACAATGACATACCACTAATACGCACAATACGTTTTAAATCTACGTACGTACTTGCGTACGTCTAAGAAGTGGAATTCGTTTCCGGCTGAAGCGTTTCCTAATCACTACGATTGGGATTCCTTTAACAAAAGAGTGAATAAAGGCTGTTTCTAGACAGATATTGACCATCCTTCGCCGCATCGTCAGGTGAGATTGTGGTCAAATGTCTGCATAATAATAAATATATAACCCTATAAATAGGTTATTTTACATTTGTATTCCACCAGCACCGTAAGCATCATCACTACACTCAGAATAGTGTAGGTACTATCCATATCGGTTGACGGTCCACCTGCCAGTGCCGTGCCTACAAAGCGTTTTGCCGACACCTTTCTGATGCGAATAGCTAGGGAGTGGAACTCGCTGCCTGCAAATATCTTCCCTTAAGACTTCGAACGCGGTCTCTTTAGGACAAGAGTAAATAGGTTTTTACTAGGCAGATATGAACCACGTTAGACCGTGTCTACCTCTCATTAATTAGGTGTGATTGGTGTGACTACGTAGGCTGTGCGGCAAATACCTGCTTGGAAATGTATCTATTTGAAAAAATGTAGGAAGTCTAAATTGATTTCATTTCTGAAATGTGCATAATTTAAATGCGTAGCAAGAACTTGTAACCGCAGTATTGCCTATTCATTTCGAAAAAAAATTAACGTTTTATAATGAACACAACCAAGTCGGTTCTTCAAAGCATTTTTTACCAGTGTCAAAAAGTTTTTTGTATTTGCATGATCTAATCGTACCTACCGTGTTTATTTGACTAACGTGCCGTGAATTAAATAACTTCCAAAAATAGTACACCTACAAACAGTTTGATCACCACTGTTGATAGTTCTGATTAACAGGTATATAAATAAGCTGATAAACACTGTGTAAGTTGGTATGCATGTACCTTTGTTCGATTTGACACGATCCCAGTACAAATTGGATAGGAACTTGCTGTTGCTGACGGTAAAATATTATTTTAGCGAGTTTTATCTACCTATCAAATTAAATTAAAATATTTCCATTTTTACGACGAGCTTCAAGCCTTAAGTGCTTGTTGGCGGGTTAAAATCATTAACGCTATTAATTACTCGTATCATGACCCTTAGATGCACACGTTAGCAAATAAAGTCGTTAGCGGGATCGGTTAGACGTCGCTAATTGAGAAAAATTGCAAAGTAAGTAGGTACATACTTGTACTATACGTTATCTTTTATTACGTTTATTAATATAATAAATAACTTATTAAATCTAATTAAACAGTTATACCTACGTATTTTAATAGCTATACAGAGTGAATCTGCTAATCTGGGGCCTAATTCTCGCGCCTTCGATATTATATCATATACGATATTTCTCGAAAAAACATGGCAGATATCACAAAATGTGATAAATATTTGACATTTTCCTACTTTGAGAATACGCAACATAAAAAATTTGTGATATCCGCCATG
This sequence comes from Pyrausta nigrata, assembly GCA_949316185.1. Classification (NCBI taxonomy): domain Eukaryota; kingdom Metazoa; phylum Arthropoda; class Insecta; order Lepidoptera; family Crambidae; genus Pyrausta; species Pyrausta nigrata. The sequence continues at coordinate 7,436,165 of OX438947.1, forward strand.
TTTTTTCGATAAATATCGTATGTGATATAATATCGAAGGCGCGTGAATCGGGCCCCTGGTCTGGTGGTTTGATAAAGTATTAACGTACACACGGCCCACATCAGCCTTCCCTGTTAAGTGAAATTACTGCAATTATATTTTAACCTTATGTTGATCACATAGAGTTCCATCTCATTTGAGATATTTTGACATATTTGGGTAAGTTTATGCGGGGCCCACTGTACATGGTAGGTACGTTGGCACCTTAAAAACTTAAGTAATAGCTTCAAATATGTTCACGTGTTCGCACACATGGTTTTGGTAGCACGTGCAGCACGTGCATTATTAAGAAACTACTTACTTACCTACACACGTGGTTGCTAAACTTATTGAGCAAGTGTTATACTTAAAGATCTTCCGTTCTACTTCACTTTGATATGTTGATGATGATAATTATGAAACACGTGGGGTCGTGGGTATGTTAAAGCCTCGAAAATAAAATATTAAATTATATCGCGTGTATATTTAGTACCGGTGTAAAATCCAGATTTATAATACTAGGTATAACAAAACCAACTGTATTCCTTTCAGGAGGTGACCCTGCTGCCCTAATACAACAACTTTCAATATTTGAACAACATCGAAATAACAAAAAAATGAGAAGGTAATAAAGTTAGACCTTAAAGTTATTACCGACGCCAACACTAAATGCCATCAAAATATACTTACGTCCGTGTGAAATATACCTAGGTACACAATGTATATTTTTAAGTAAGCTCTACTACTTTCCAAGTGCTCGGTGCCACTATTTCCTATCCACCTAAGTCTACTGAGGATTCATACTTTTGGAATTTACCTACACATACCTGCGAGTGAATAGTTATTACTAACAATACCTAGGTATCAATTATATTTGAGCATTTGTAGAAATGAGAATTCTTAATAAAAGTGTTAATTACATTGGCTGGCATTCCACTTGCATCCTTATTCCGCGAGTCGCTGTCCCTACAGTATTGAATTATTTAAATGGCGGCGTCCCAAATTGCAGTGATGTGAAAGTTCCATTGCGTAGAAAATTAAATTTCTTTTCTTCAGAGCATTAGGCGCGATGCTTTCCAATCTCGGTATAATCGGAATTTCATTTCGGTTTCGAATCGCGACTCTTGTCTGATCTCGTTTCTATGCAAATTGACGCAAAATGGTTGACGACTGAACTGTTTAATCGGACGTCGAGGAAACTTCTGAATTTCAAAGCTTTCTCAATGTTGGACAATGTGTTGTCCCGTACCCTAACAAGATTATAGCAAGTTTTTCTGTCTTGAAAATAAATTAAGCGCGGTTATTATTTAAATATGTCGGTACCTACCCTTTCGTAAGAATAAGTAATTACGCAGCCTAAGAGACATTTGCAAAATAGGTTTTTGAATAAAATGTTGCTGTCTCGATGCAAGCTCTGGCGGCCGCCCCCGCACCCCGCACTGCTCTTTCCAAGTGTGAGTAGCGTAAGTTAGTGTGTGTGCGCACTAGACCTCGCGCAAAACGCGAGTTTTGCGCGATACTTTGTTTTAGCGATAAAACAAAGTATTTCCAAGAAACATGATGTACTCTTTGATAAACTATAACCGAAGATACAGTACGCAATACAAAATAAAGTCTATGTATACACAATGCTTTTTGGTGGAAAGTTTCTTAAAACTATAAAAACAAAGAATAAAAAGTTATTCAAATTCAGGTTATGGTAGAGTCAATATTGAATAAAATTCATGTTTTGATTCCAATATTTACGTTTTTATATCTTTATAGCAGGGCATTATGCAAGATATAAATACGTTGCTATTTATATGAGCTTGAACATGATACATTATTAAATTAAAGAAAATAATAAATGTAAATATGTGCCGTGGCTGTCAGTTACATGATTATATCCTTTAATATAGTTTATCAAAGATATACCTAGAAATACGAAGGACAAGTAGGTAACTAAATTAATATTTTAACAAAATAATGAAATATTTATATTTTACAAACATACTATTAAGACACGACACGACAGCCTACTTTAACAACAAGAATGATTTTGCAAAAGCTTAATATTTATGAAATTTAAGAATCATTTATTTTTTTTTAATTTTGTTCATACGTGGAACGGAACTTTTTACTTATGAAGATTTATTGACAACAATGACAACACCTTTTAAGAAGACATTATCTAATTGTGCAACAATAACAAGTTGAAATCCACTATCTTTTAAAGAAAATGAAGTAAATGTCGTTTACTTATGATCGCTAAACGGAAGAACATCATTTTCGTATAAAATGCAGTATTCATGAATACTTCAGTTTCATATGCCCGACAAAAATAGGTCAACCTGCCCCAACATCGTGTGCTTTCGATCGCAGCAAGAGAAGAGGCTAATTATTCTAAATGTTGGCGTGGAAGAAAAACGACGGAATCCCTTTAATAACAGAGATCGGAGATGGATCTTGGGCGAAGAGAACCAACAATATGGATACAATACCGTCGGACAATTACATATCAGGTGCAGGATAATGCTGCGTGTGTAGCACCTATAACAACGGATTCAGGGCTCTGTTTGGACTTCTTCGTTACCGTAGCGCATCCGCGATGTTTGCGAAGTATAGAACTGATGATCTTTACTCAATCATTCGCAAGAAGACTCAGTATAAGCAGAAAGTTTCTACAGACTCAATGTGTTTGTGTAACGACATACATAGTTGTAACAATAAAATTGTTTTTATTTTTTTGTAACTAACCCTAGTTTTGAATATAATTGTATATCATACTAAAAAGTGGTTCGCAGTTGGCGCAATAAAAACAATATTATGAAATAATTTGTTTAATTGGTTTAAAAAACTGACATGAGTGTGTCCTTCCTGTAGAAAGTAAAAGTAGGTATTTTTCTTAAGCGATTTAGTGATCTGCATCTGCGGATTGTCTACAATGTGCTTATAAACCATATAATAGATGATGTAATTTATTAAACGTCTTGGTGGATATTACAACTCGCCCTCACTAAGGTGAGGGATCTTCTAGATATGTAAGTACTTATAAAAATGAAAACTGACTTAATGACTGACTGACATATAAACCCACAACCCAAACTGCTAGGTCTAGAGACTCCAAATCAAAGGTTCCATAAGAGGTCTAGGGGAGCACTTAGAAAGGTTTTTTTAGAAATTCATCCCCCTAACGGGGTAAAAAAGAAGTAGCAAGTTTGTATGGAACTCGGTCCGTTATGGAGCTAAATCGATAAAATTTTTGGTTAGAAATCAGGAATGACGTAACAGGATTTCTGGAAGCTCATCCTCTAAGGAGGTGAAAATTGGAAATTTGTATGGTAAATTCGACATGTGCGCGGACGAAGTCGTGGGCCACCGCTAGTAAAATCCATTTCTTATTATTAGCTTCCACCGACATCAGAAATCAGCTTGGCTACAATCTATCGAATTGAAATGAATCTACTTTCGGTACGTCCTCAGTTAGTGCTTACATCACATGTATGTGCACAGTAATTCTAGGAGTCAGCAAGGGAACATCTACCTGCTTTTTTCTTCTATAGGAACACAACTGAGGAGTAGTAGACCTTTAAAAGCCAAAGTGAAGAAAGCTAATGCTATAAAATATTAAGACAAATTACCAAGACAATATTTAACTTAATACATCGGTGTCGATTAGGTCAGCAATGGCGTATCGATATAATTGTCGACTATAAAGCATCACTATACGTATATGTATTTGTTATGACATTACCCACCCCCCAAACCTCTCCTCTTAAAGAAAGAAAGGGACAAATGCAGCTCAGACCAAAATTCGCTTCATAAAACTGACCAAAACAGCATTTCGTAGTCCCCTTTTTTCTCGACGAAAACTTTACCAATGATAATATTGTTTACAAAAATAATTAAAAAAGGATAGGACTCTGCTCCTATGTTTTAGTTTTTGTCTTAATGTGCGTGCTAAAGTTTGAGGTTGAAATTCAAAAATTTTCTTAGTGTTTGAAGGCTCATATTTCCTGTGTTAATTCGAATATGGGAAAAAACGAAACATAAGAGCATAGCCGTAGTAAATGCTTATATTAAAGCAAAAAAATTTTCGACCTTAGTCTTTATCCAGGGAGGAAACAGGGGACTACGTTTGCATGGAGAAATGGTGCTATTCTTTCGTCTTAATACACACATCAACACTATCTAGGGATATTTTGGATTTACTCAATTAATTAAAAATAACATAAATGTGTATATTTTAATAAATTTTTAGTAAAATGAGTAAATCCAAAATATCCCTAGACAGTGTTGATTAGTATATATTAAGTAAATTCATTCTAAGTCATGAAGTCTGACCGACTTCTCGTCATCGCAATAAGTATTATCTTCTGCGCCTAGGTAAAGTCGCCGATCTTGCTTACCATACTTAGGGGAAGTTGTGGGGGTGGGGAAAAGTGAGATTATACTATCTACATCTCAGAACCTGAAACAGTTTAAATAAAACTACATTACAAAATTATTTCAAAACAAAACAATATAAAGCTTTATTTACCTGATTCTACCTGAGATATTGAAGGGTTCTAATATAATAAGCAAAGGCGTAATACAAACAAAGGGCTAAGATATTTCATTGTAACATTAATGTAACAATTGCTTTAGTTTGTATTACCTAAGCGAGTCTGCGGGTTGTAATATTGAGAAGATTTGATACGACTGAAATACATTTTGGGAGAAATTTTACACAAGTACCTAGTAAGTAACCAAATGACAGTCATGATTTTCTGTCCTCGCTGTTATGTTAAGTAAGGTAGGAGGTCCCTAAATTTTGTTTTGATATAGAACTTTTAAATTAAAAGACTTTAATATATTACCAAAACATCACCTATTCTTAATAGGATACTATCCACGAGGTCCCGGGTTCGAATCCCGGGTCGGGCCGAGTGTTTGGGTTTTTCTGTCTTAAACTTACTCGAACACAGCCCCGGAGTCAGGAAGTTGGTGGTGTTAACACCCCCGTGCCTCGGAAAGCACGTTAAGCCGTTGGTCCTGCGCCTGATCTCTCTACGGTCATGTCGGATTGCCGTCTCATCAGAGTTATGAGAGTGAAGGAACAGAGAGTGCACCTGTGTATTGCGCACACACTTGTGCTCTATAATATGTCCTGCGCAGTTGTCTAATCTCTGTTGTGATATGCCGCCGTAGTCGAAATCGGCTAGGAGGACATCAGCATCAATCATATTAAAAGAAGGGATACCTATGTATCTTATTTTGGAAAAAAATATAGTCTCGTTGGTTTATAAGTTGTCACAAAGTCACGTCTAATTAAATACAAAAACCCATGCCTTAAAAATATTATACCTTGCCCACTTACGTAGGTGCCTAAAGGCATTGTATAGATACAATTTTGTCTACCTAACTAACTAGGTAAGTACTAATGTTCTGATTAAATTTTCTGTCAATATATTTTATTGGTAGAGGTTTTTAGACTTGTATGTAAGTATCTACTACCTAGGCCCCTAACTAACATACCTAAACTTTATATGGGTACTTTCAAAAAGTAAGCTTTACCCAGACAGGCATCATCCTCGACGGCATCATTCGGTCAAATTATTTAAAAAATGCTCATCAATCTTAATTGAAAATAATAATTGGATGACATCAAGTGATATAAACACCTTAGTTCATGGTTCCCAATTAATCACTCAATAGGGGCCTCGGTCAAGGTTTGTAAACATGTATGAATAGGTAGATATACTTAATTAATTGGTATTTTATACTGTACTTTACTAAATTATATTTATAGTTTCATTAAGTCTAATAAGTAGTTTCAAAACTTATATTTCAAAGAGCTAGAGTCTGTAAGTTTGTTTGTAGGTAGCAGGTAATCTCTGGAACTCCTGAACCGATTTTGAAAATTCATTCACGAGTAGAATGCTAAGTAGCGACGCTGGTGCGGATTGCTAAAGAAAGAAACTGCAAAATCTAATTCACAGCTAAATTGCGCGATGCGCAATTACTTATCCTTTACTTCGCGCCAAATACTAAAGTCACACATTGTAATCATTTTAGGACATTCATAGCGTATCGTATTAATATATCATTTTTGCTAGTGTGGACCTAAAATGATACGGGATCATGTCACATGCCGTAGCATAAATACACACCGATCTATATATAACCGCGTAGATATCTGTCATTTGCCGTATCGTGATCGTAGCATGGAAGCATTTTGATACTTTAACACGCATTTTTTTGTATTATTTCAATAGTCAAGGTCCACCTACACCAGTTCGGAAATGGTTCCTCGTAACGGGAAGAAACAGGCAAGAAAACTAATTACCGGGGTTATTGTACCTACGAGTACTGGAACGTGCCTGGTTTAAAAACTGCATTGTTTCTGATAATAGTAAGAGGGCAGAAAATCATATTGTATCATGTCAAATATGAATGAATAATCTTAAACACAACAAACAATAAATAAATAAAAAGAAACTAATATTGTTCACCCTAGTGAAACAGTCTTGAAAACAATTTAATAATTTATATTTCATTTGATATGGAATTTAGGGATATTAGCAGTTTTCAGTGCAGTTCATATCAGGCATTTTGTTGTCATTTTCCATTGTCTGGAAGAAATCTATTTACGAACTAATAATAAAAGAAGAGAAAGCCAATATTTTTATGTCTTTAAAAACAATTAGGCACAGAAGATTTGGAAAGAAGTAATTGTTTTTTACCTCGAAATATTACATTACCTATGAAGTGAACTGGGTGAAATTAATTTTGCGATTAGATTCATATTCGGAAATCGTTCGAGTCGTAATTTCCAACGCAGACGAGTTATTAGGTCAGAGGAAATCGAAGCTCCTTCCAAGGAAATTAAAATATATACGGACTTATGCATATCTCGCGCGACACGCTAGAGGTTAATTTAGATGTTCGGAATGAGTTTGAAGTTTTGAACTTTGGATTCAATTTATCTTGTTACCTACTTACTCGAGCAAGGGAAACGTTGCTCTTGAATTTGATAAATATCAAGCAAGACTGTCTTATGCATCATCTCTACATACTTTCTATGTACCTAAGCTTATTGTAAATAAGCCGTGTTTGTATGATTTACTAGGCAGCAGTGGGCTCGAATTAAATGTACCTACTCTGTTTAAGATTAAATTTAAGTTCAATCTCTCTCTTTCCCTGCCAAACAAACGACAAGAGACTACCTATATGAATTCAGAAACGTCAGACTAAACAGCTGTGAGTTGCTGAAAAAATTAGAGAATCCATAGATAGTTTAGTCGGGATGTCATTAACGACTAAAGTTAGACTTAAACACGCAAAAACTTGTAAAAATAGTAACACTTAATTTAACGATTCTAAATTATTGTAGTCCGTCTCTTTTCGTTTTTTTAGCAGAGAATGAGAGAGACTGAACCAGTGCACATTGGGATCGAATCCAGTCTTTGATCTACCAAAAAATATGGGTTATTTTTAACAACTTAAAAATAATAAATGAAATAACAATAACATGACGTTTTTATTCTATTGTAACATTTTAACCTTCACGTATCACGTTTCCAGACACAATACCAGGCCTGTGTATCTTCCCGCGTAGTTAGCAAAAACGTACGCGCGGCGACCCTTACGTAAAGGACTAAACAAGTTGGGTGTCGCTAGCCGACAGCGACACGCTCGGCGCTCCCGCGTTTTATTCACCGGCGGTGCGCGACACTAGGTTGCTGGTTGGCGAGCGTGAATAAAGTCCTAGAAAGATGCGCTAGATGGCGTAAGTAGCTTCTTGTGGCAGTCAACCCTATCGCGTTGCGTGATAGTACGTCACTGAATAGGTTTAGTGTATTATGAATCATATTCCAGAGTTATAAGAATGAAATTATCTTGCAATGTATTTCTGTAGGTGTCTACACGAAAATGTGCTTGAGTCAGAGGCGAACTGAATTACACCATATCGTTAACAACATTAAGTAGATATTTCTTTGAATTTCATTGCAAAGTCATACTTCTGTACGGAGTACTAGAACTTATTCTGTGACAATACAAAGTTAATTGTTATCAATCCGCCCGCGGGTCTTATGGGGTTCGATTGTGGCGGGGCACAGAACAGGAGGGTTGCGCAACAACTTGCAGACCGCGAATCTTGGCAATTTATTAGGTCTATTGTTTCGGTAAAAAAAGACGTTCATTTGCATAAATAAAACAATTAAATTATTCATCACAACTTATATTATTAGGTAAATATAAATTAGATACAATTTCATTTAACCCTTTCGCCTAAATTGGTCAATATTATAATACACTGCACATTACATAATAAGATAATTCTTTTTAACTAAACGAATGAATTTTGTTACTAATGAATGGAAATGTTGGTTTGTTACTAATGAATGGCACACACACACACATGAACACTTTACACATGGTGTGTATGATTCACTCAATGGGCCTGATTACCGAAGTGCTCCTAGACAGACACTGAAAAAAATGGTTTTGAAACGTCAAAATAAACTACTTTAATTGCTAAGGTTCCAGAATTCATAGACAATACAGTAGGAATATCAAACAATCACTAGACCATGCGAAATCCCAACACTTATTAATTAGGTCCTACTTAACTTTTCTAAATTATTTTATTTAAAAAAAAGATGCGTATGAACTCAAATCTGATATGATATTATGGGCGTGATTCCCGTGGGCACTCTCTACCCACGGGAATCACGCCCATAATATCATAATTAGAAGACTATGATCTAGAAAATTGATTTACTTACAAAATAATCATGTTTATGGATTAGGTATAATGGTAAATGGTAATGTGATCTAGAAAATGGTTACAAAAAAGTAGGTCATTAATAGGTGTTACCAAACATTGTAAAGCGTATATTACGAAGTTTTTCAAATCACAAGTAAACTTGATATCGTGGTTCTTAAGTCATAATAACAAATCATAAAACTGATTTGTGTAGATCTTCTTTACTATTACTATACTATTATACCTACATATTGACGAGAAATTAGACTTACTTTTATCATACTAACTATATTTTACTTGGCATAATTGAGAACTTCTTACTTTATCTTAGCGTTATCCCGGTTGTGCAGTCGCACGCGAGGGCCCAGGATCCGCTTTGAACCATGATCCAGGATATGGCAGATCAGGTGATTACAGTGGAGTGACTGCCATCTGACCTCCGTGACTCTGTTAACCTCTGAATGTTCAGGTTTCCTCACGATGTTTTCCCTCACCGTAAGGGCATCGGTTAGTGAAACAACAAATGTACATAACTCAGAAAAACCGGTACCTCCCGCATGAGAGACAGCCCGCTAACCACTACGCCACCGACGCTCCTAACACACTTAGAACATAATGACTAAAATGAAACAAGAATCACCCACTATGTGTAATCAGATGAATTTTGCTTTTGTGATAAAAGCTAACTCGATTTATCGACAAATCCGGCTCAGTAGTCAGCACATCACACGACGTATGTATCCATACGATATAGAACGCTATTATGATCAACTTTACCTACGCTTAGATTTAATTGCGGAATGACATATTAGGGTAGGATTATTTGCTGCCGTGCTTTCTAAGTAACCCAATATTCATTAAAATTAATCCCGCGGTTTATTCATTTACAGGTGACAAATTATACAAATTTTAAGTAGCGCAAAAATAATTCTTGGCATAATTGAGAATTCCTAACTATAGAAACTATGGATGGTACTTAAGATACTAAAGATACATAATTCTTGCAAATTAATGAATAATTATAGTACTTATTACGATTGTAAAAATTGCGTGTCAACAATACGCATACAATGATTGGTGGTGTCTGCCAAGCAATTTTATTGTAAAACAATTGCAATAGTAATTGGCAGTACATGTATTGTTAATTGCCTATTTACACTTTTATCTAGAAATCGGATAATTGGGATTTAAAATGTCATCAATAAAACATTTATGTGTATTTAACAAACAATGGGCTCGATTCCAATGTGCCCTGAGATTAAATGCAAGTTCAGTATCTCTTTCTCTGCCAAACAAACGAAAAGAGACAGACTTTATTAATTTAGAAACAACAGATTAAACAGTTTAGATTCTAAGAAAATTAAAGAATCCATAGACAATTTAGTAGTTATTCGATGACGACTAAAGTTAAGACAAAAATACACAAAAACTTGTAAAAATACATAAGAAATCGCATCACTCAATTTGACGTTTCTAGATTATTGTAGTCTGTCCCTATTCATTTGTTTAGCAGAGAAAAAGAGAGACTGAACTTATATTTATCTTAGACAGGGCACATTGGAATCTAGTCCAATGTCAGCCTATATAAGGTTTTAATGAAATAACTCGGCAATGGTTATTTAAATGCATCAACATTTTGGGTTTGGGTGTGAACAACATCCAAATGTTTTTAAAATACTTCCTGAAACATAATAGATAGATGAAAGTGAGGTTTTGATGTTGGTTGTTGTTCAAAAGTTGGTGTTTTTCATTGGGCACTAGAATCAACCTTAAAAGCGCCACGAAGACGGGTAAATTTCGATGGTTATTTTTCGTTATTGATGGGCAAAATGACAGTCGAATTGAAGGGCTTCAATCAAAATTTCCATCATTCGCCTTTAGTCACGTAGTTGCGAATCGCTGCAATGTAAACAATCATTTCGCCCATCAATCACGTTCAAATTGACAATCGCAACTGATCGTCTCCGGGGCGCTTACGAGGTTTTGCGTCATTTTGTTGACATGTTGTGTATCGTTTATCCTTAAATTAAATTACTAAGCAGAATTACATTCAAAGGCTAACAACAAATTCCTGTAATAGACACGTTATGTCACGTGTAGTACAGCTCACGTTAATATAATAACTATAAATTATACATCGAATATTAATACCACCAATCGGTTTTTTAATACTATATTATTTGATATCGTGACATGCGAGTTGAAATACCTATTCATTGAGAAATAGGTACTCAATTATTTAAAACGTAATAGGAAGCTAAAACATGTAGCTGAAAGTATTTAGAATGGCTTTTGAATTTATAATAATAACTTTCCAAACGTTTATTTTTTAGTTAGTTAGTTTTAGTTAAAAAACATGTCAAGAGTCAGTCAGTAAATTAGGTGGTAAGACATTTACTTTGAAATAAATAACAGCTTTGAAAATTAACATTACACATTATAACCACTCTCAAAGTATTTTGTGATCATAATGTTGGTATTAACGATTTTAAACGAGTTTGTATGTAAGTATAAAAGTTCATGGACTTTTTCTGACAATAATAAAGAAGTAGAACTTTAATTCAAACTAAACAAAATGTCACCCTTCCAGTTTAATACAAAATAGCATCACAGCACACACAACAATTTTAAAAAGTATTTTCCTCTTTGACTAGACGAAAAGCATACATTACCTAACGTAAATGGAAAATAACTTCATCAATGGCAAGCGTATTTATTTTAACACTTAGTTTTACTAACATTTTATCCAAAAAATACGTTTTATCAACTACATACCTACACTTTATCAGTTTATGCGTTCAGACTTATAATATCACTCTTTCAGAGCTGCCGTACCATACATTCGTTGAACTATGTACATTCCATAAATATTAACATGATCAAAAACTTCGAGAAGATAATAATTACTGATCGGTATTTTTAATAATATCATATAAATAGTTAAAGTTACCTTTTATTGTTAATATAAATAACACATCAACACGAAAATTTCTATATATATTTCAAACTATTACTTACTATGCCTATGTACAATTGTACATACTGTATGATCGGAGAAAACGATTTTTAAATGAGAATAAACTAAACCATTTTTCCCGATCTATATGATGTACAGTGCAAGTCAGGTTACCCATTTGAACCACGAAAACAGCCTTTATTAGTTGGGGAATAGAGGCGATCTCAATGTCAAGGTGGGGTAGTGACGTGCGGCTGTGTGTATTTATTTTAATTTTAATAATTATATGTGACCTATCTAGTGATATTGCATTGCATTTTTTTGCAAATACTTATAAGGCGCACTGGCCTCGACTGTACATCACTAAGCTCTGTGTTAGGGTAAATAATATCTTAATTCATCAAACTACCACAGTCAAAACGGGGGTATACCCGCGAATTTATTCACACCCGAAGGCCTCGGTAACTTCCTGTAATGGTAGCAAAAACGTACCTACGCGCGGCGACCCACCGAGGTGGGCTAATTGAGTTGGAGCTCGCGAGCGAGCAGTGTCACGCGCGCGCGTTTTACTCGCCGGCGCCGCGCGGCACCACGTTGCGGACAAGCATGAATGAAGTGCTAGAAATATGATATGACGTCACTGAATAGGTTTAGTTAGTGTATCATGAATCATATTCCAGAGTTATAAGAATGAACTTATCTTACAATGGATTTCTGTAGGTGTTTAAAAAAAAAGGTGCTTGTCTCTGAGGTGAGCTAAATTACACCATATTGTTGAAGACATTGAGTAGACATTTCTTTCAATACCAGTGCAAAGTAAAGCTTCTGTACGTAGTACTAGTATTTATTCTGTGACATCACTAAGCTCTGTGTTATGTTAAATAATAGTTTAATTCATTAAACTACCAGCCATAATGGATGTTTATCCGCGAATACCCCCGAAGTGTGTAGTTACTAGATTACCTTTACCCATCGAGTATCTCACCGTCCAGAAATTTGAATCTCCCAGCGAGAACGAACTACTGTTTCCACAAAACCGTCAGTGCTACCACGATTTTTTTTCCATAGTAAATCGTCAAGATTTCTAACTCAACTCCTGATCTACCAAAGCGTCCTGCGAAACAGAATGTGCCGTGTTCTGTCTCCTTCGCAAAATACACATTTTGACAGCTGGCGTTAGTAAATATATTAATATTATTGCTGCTATAATAGATATAGCACATAGAGCCCACTGGGCCGCTTGTATGGACACCGCTACTTCTTTGTGGGGTTCGGTAAGTTTGCAGGAGTGGACGAAAGAGTACGAAGCTGTGTGCGGGCCGGTGATGCGAGTGTCGGGACCGCATTCCGACGTGTCGAAACCGATCCACCCTCCTGAACGGTTGAAGAAGACCTGAAAACAAGCAAACATAATTAATGAAAAAACAAAACACCTGACTGCAATAAATATTCTATTTTTTCACTAGCATTCATTTGATAATCATGTTGCTATGGTAAGGAAAAATGTGCAATACAAGTGGCTGAATTCAGGGCTGCTACGATGTAATTTTCTCGTGTTCCATCGGCACGCTAAGAAGAAGAAGAAGAAGGAAAAAATCAACGCCCCTCCCCCTTTTTTGCGGGCGCCATTTTTAAATTTACACAGCCTATGTCACTATACAATCCTAACGAATTTTACGACACCGATATGTCAAAAACTGTCCAGCTATTTGGGCTATAGGGTGTGCCAAAGAAATGGGCATACATAGCTAGAAAAACATTAACCTTTTATTGCACTACTTTAAGGTATAGTACACTGCAGGTATTAGTTCCATCTCACTCTTGCGACCAATAGCGGAACAGGAAAAAGACGCGCGAGCGTGCTGATTCGCCAACAGTATATCCCACGCTTTAAAATTCATCTTTTGCGCAGGTACATCGGCAAGCTATATCAGTTGGGTATTACTGTACTTACTTCCAAATCTAGTAGGCATTTGTACAGCTATTACTAAACAAAATACAAATTTAATGTTACCTTTAGACCTTCCATAGCGGTGTAGCCAAGAACAATATCGACGCCGCTAGCTTCTAGCCCCAACTTGTAGCAATACTGCGCCACTGAACCTCCTTCACTGCTGCTGTTTCTGGCTACCATCACCCGCATATAGTTCTGGATATTGCGAAAAAAAATTGTCAATAAAGATTTACTAATAGGTTCTTATTTATAAGCTAGTTGGCGCGTCTTTAAGAATATTTCCTGTTTGAGAGTTTAGGCAGTGGATTACACGTGGAGGGCGACAATGAGAGGTGGAAATTAGGTCAGATCGGAGCACTTATAGCTAGGTACTTGCCGGTCTCGGTTTAGGTATCACTTCACAGGCCACAATCACTCGAAATGTCTGTAAGGAGCTTCACAGGATACACACGCGGCGAAAGCGCTCTGGTCGGTCTAGTACATGTGTCATAGGTAACGTCTCGATGTCGACTGGGGCTCCGGGGTTCTCACGGTACGTTTTAAACAAATAAAAATAAGGCAGGTAGGCGTGTGAGTGTGCGCGGCGTAGTATCAATAGGGTACACAAACAAATCAAAATATTGTAGTAAACATTTCCTTATAAACAGAAATCGGTGTAGGTAGATTTATTGAGGGACAATGGCCGCAAACATTGATATTAATATTGATGGAAATGCCTCTGGTATGGAATACCAAGAGTATTTAGACTTAAATGGTATTCTAGTCGTAAAAATTTCAGGTGACATAAAATGAGTAACATCTATGATATAAATCTGATTTTTGCGTTCATTATAACACAATTTTTCGTGATTTATTTTACAACCTGACGTTTCGAACACTTTACAGTGTTCGTGGTCACAGGGAGACTAAGGTATTATTTGTCTTTACAAAGTTTTGAAAAATTTAAGTACCGTAAACTCATTAATTCGTTCGTCGTAAAGTGTTCGAAACGTCAGGTTCTAAAATAAAATGTAAATAAATCGCGAAGTGATCCGTAAAATTGTGTTTTAATGAGTTCAACAATTCGCGTACACGTAAGAAACAAATATGATTCTTACGTTATCGGCTCTTCAACTTTTTGTTATTATTCTAGCACTTTCAAAGAACATCAAATCAATCTACCTATTCCGATCTCGGCTTATAAAAATAATTTGATAAATAGTTTTCATTGTTGGTATGCAAACCAGATTAATAGCGTCAGGTGGGCGGGGGCAATGTCGGAGCATTATCGAATGGTATGTGGTGTGAGACAGGGCGGACTGACCTCTTCTACGTTGTTCAACATTTACATGGACGCACTGATTGACGCGCTCAGCAGCATGCATGTCGGCTGCCATGTATACGATGTGTGTGTCAATAACTTGAGTTATGCTGACGATATGGTGCTGCTGAGCGCGTCGGTCTGCGGGCTGAATAAGCTGATGAGGGTCTGTGAAGACTGTGCTCAGAGGCACGGCCTTAAATACAACGTTACGAAGAGTCAGTTCATGGTGTTTGAGACCAGTAGTTCCAAATGTCCAAAAGTTATACCACCCGTCACACTAAACGGTGTCTCTTTGAATAGAGTGACTCAATTTAAATACTTAGGGCACATGGTAACTGCTGATCTCAGAGACCATGCTGATATCGACAGGGAGAGAAAGGCCTTGTCATGAAGAGCCAACATGTTGGCTCGCAGGTTTAAGAAGTGTTCTGTCGACGTAAAGATCACTTTATTTCGAGCATACTGTACTGCACTATACACCTGTGCTCTGTGGGCTAACTACTCGCAGAAAGTGTACAATGCCCTTCGTGTGCAGTTCAACAACGCCCTGAGGGCCGTGCTGGGGCTGCCCCGCTACTGCAGCGCCTCGGCCATGCAAGCGGTGCTGGTCGTTGGTGCGCAGGGTTCGGGGCGGCCCCAATACGGTCCTGAAGATGATCGCTGATATAGTCGACTGCACCCACATCCGGAACTGCTACAACAGACATGTTGCCGTATCTACGGGTGTGGCGGCTGTGGGCTCTTGATGTACTCATTCAATTAGGTATAAATGATTTTTATATGTATTTTAATTTTTACGTGGAATTATCGGCCAAGATGCCTGAAATAAATGTTTTATTTTATTTTATAAAACAATGATATGAATACGGCAACCGAATTTCAACGTGCGAATTTTGTAGGTATTGGATTTACAAAGGCGCAGCGTAGGATGTCCTACGGCAAGATGGACAGACGACCTTGTAAAGATCGCAGGATCACACTGGATGCAGACCGCTTGCAACCGGTCGTTGTGGAAAACCACGGGGGAGGCATATGGTCAGCAGTGGACGTCCTACGGCTGATAATGATGATGTAGTGGTTTTTTAAACAGAAAGCATAGCTTTATTTTTACTTTGTAATTTTCTTTAAAACTAGGGTTGGATTTTTGATTTGACATTCCATTGCCTCATTATGATTGCTTTAAAAATTATATATTCCCTAAGACTCCTAGCGCCACCTCATGACGCTTGCTGACAACGCCTTGACAATTCCTCTAGGTAAACTGCTCTTTATAGTCCAACAAGTTCTTTTACGACTCTCCTAGCACCCCGCTAAAAAAAATTACTTCATTACTTTGTCGTCGTAATTGGTTTACATACACTTACAAAATACCAGCTTTCTAGTACTAACGGACTCTTAGCAAAACCTCGGACAGACAGACAGAACGGACATGACAAAACTTTAACCTTATAGTTTTGTCATGTCCGTCTGTCTGATATAAAAAGCTAACATTTAAAAAGTCAAAAATAATACGACACGATAAGGTTGGGCGTTGTAATGTCGCGTCGAGGGTTCTTAGTTGCGTTGGCGGTCTTTAAAAATTTATAATTTAATTTTTTTAATCGCCTGAACCGACATTTTTATATTGCACCTTACTTATTAAGCAATTTTTATTAAGCCCTTTCATATGAAACAAATATTGAAGGAGTTGTGAGAAAAATGCAATTTGCCATTTTGTGGTGGCGGGCATTGCGGCTTCTTTGAATTTAATAATATCGTATAGTATTTTACTAGACAAGCCTCTTCATTTGATACCCATATTGAGGGAGTTGTAAAAAACACATCTTTCAAACAAAAAAAGGGGCGGAGACTGATCTTACAAATCAAAATCATGGCAAAAGTTTCAGTTTAATTAAAAAGAGTAATAACTCGTGTAACGAACATTAATTCGTTTTATAAACATAAAGATAATATAGGGTGAGCATAAATGCAATATAAGTATGCATAAGTGGGCATAAATTTTATTTTTGGGACAAAATTTGATATCTATCTAGATCGATACTTTTTGTTCAGTTTATCGTGTACACCCCATCCTTAATTTTGACAGGAAACTTCTTTAGTTTGTGTCTCCATCTGGCGTTGGGTGGCAAAACTATTTGATACTTAAAAACAAGGAATAGAAGCGGCAGCCAATTATGGACCTTAATGCATCGTAATAGGGAAAAGCATGTTTAAAAAGTGACATCTAGTAGGGAATAGAATAACAAAATATAAAGCACATTACAATCAGGAAAGCACAACTTAGGATCTTATTTGCTTAGTAATAAAGATGGGACTCATTTAATCGAATTTGTGTTTTAAGCTCTTTCGTCATTGCTAAAAATTACCAAATAAAACTCAATATTTTTTGTGTGGATCATATTGGTGGATCCACACAGCGCGGCGACATGGGCCGGCGGCACAGCCTGTGTGCCGGCTTTGTGTGCGGCAGTCGCAACAAAGCTGGCGGCCATTATGCCGTGCGCGGCCGCCGGCATCGCGGGAACAGTCAACAGTTAATATCGATTCACAGCCGCGCTTGCCGAAGTCTGCCGGCGGCTTTTTTAGCGGCTTTGCTTGTGCTAAGCCGCCGGGCTGTGTGGATCCACCATTATGTGATATTCTTACAAATGTGTTAGTTTGTTTACACTGGTTTTCATACTAATAGGCGAGGATGCTATTTCTACTCGTTTTTTCTGTTCTGGGCTTAACACAAATAATTGAGTAACTTACTTTAGGATCAGAGCTGCTTAGCGATCCGGAATCCTGAACCGCTTTGACGATAGCCAGAGCGAGGTAACCACTAAACCAACGAGTCAGTGCAACTGAAACAATTAATTTAACTGCACTAATTACCTGTGGTGGAATTATCAACGTAAAGTACTGGTTGTCGGCTATGTCGCTGAGAATATCAATCTCGAGCTGTGGCAATGCCTGCCATTCTTGAGGCTCCGGCCAACAAGCTGTCTGAAAAAATAAAATACAAAGTCATTACTAAATGTAGCTTGCTGCTGGTGAAAGAATTTTCTAAATTAGTTCGGTAGCTTTAAACATTACCTCCTACAAACTCGCAAACATTACCTTTTTATAAAAATCATTGTTATTAGTTTTGACAGGCTTAGTTCACTTCGCAATACAGGTATGAAGCTATATACATGCGCGAGTTGACTGTTCTACGTCCAATCGTTAGAGCTATCGTCAAATTCACAATGCCTAATGTCCAACAAGTCACAACACAGGTCTTTGTAAAGGACGAGCCACTATAGGTTCCACAAAAACTGCTATATATTTAGGGATAATATCCTTCAAATATCGAGACATTGTCTGGGAGACTCAGCTTGGCTGCTTATGGTGTGAGTAAGAGCAGGCTTTTGACTAGTTTATTTTAGTTATTTTCATAGTGTCATATTAGTGTGTTAACACCCCCTCGGCAAGCCGTTGGTCCTGCGCCTGATATCTACGGTCATGTCGGACTGCCGTCTCACCGAATTATGAGAGTGAAGGAACAGAGAGTGCACCTGTGTATTGCGCACACACTTGTGCACTATTATATGTCCCGCGCAGTTGGCTAATCTCTTTTGAGATAGGCCACCGTGGTCGAAATTCGGGTAGGAGGACATTATTATTATTAGTGTGTTTACTATCAGACCTGTGTCATGTTACTCATCTTTCATTAAAAATGTGTAAATAAAGGCTCTAGAAACTTACTTCCCCATGATCCCAAAATTCGTCTAAAATTAGCATGTTCAATTTTTGTGATTCTTGCCTTAGTTTATGCACCATCTGTAATATTAAAATAGTGATATAAGTCTCACTTACTACGCTTTTGAATTTATAAGATTTATAAGAATTAGAAATAAACTGAAGATTTTGAACTCTGTGTGATCCGACACAGAGCCTGTTTCACTATCTCTGTTGGTTCTGTTTTTTAAAAGGATAATTTAAATATTTTCCATATAAAATATGTCAAACAGTCCATCAAGTAAGCTATTCAGAACCAACTTAGAGGTGGTGAAATGTGCCCATATGGTTCTGTTTCTGTTCTGTTCAAATATAAATTGACATATTTTCCATTTAATATATGTCAAACAATCAATCAAGTAAACTACTCAGAATCTCCTCAGAGGTGGTGTAAATATTCCAAATAATATTGAACTCTGTGTGATCAATGATAAGTTTTAAGACACACCAGTTTTAGTTAATGCTCTGACACCCAGCTGCAGGAACAGACATTTAATGACACATTAGTTTGTTATACATGTTTTTTGAGCTAAATCTCTGTTTCTGAGTGTGTTAATAATATCCTATAATAATAATAATATCCATCTTACCTCTGTAAATACTTCATCTGGCAATCTAATATTGGTAGTTCCACTGTCAACAATGCTCTTTGGTTTGGTGCCATATTCCTGGCAATTTTTATCAACAGGTTCATTTGAGATTGGAGTCCCATAAATTACACGTGAAGTGTTTGCTGCTGCATTTGAATAGCTGATTCTGATGGCTAAGACACCAACTTCATACCAACGCTTAGTAAGAACCGGAGTTCGGTATGGTGACGTGTAATTTGTATCATCATCAACTGGAATTTAAAAAGTGCATTATAGATGTGTAAATGCATGTATGATGACATAAATAATTTATTTAAGTAATAAGTTTATTTGTCCAAACAAAATGATAGTGCATACAGTTATAATAACAGTTACATTTTTCGTTGCAAGTTATTAGCAATAATGACATCTACCCTCCGCGCTAGTAACAAAGCTGTGTTGCGGCAGAGTAGATATGTATTTGCATAGGGACAATCAAACAAATTGGTTCCTGTCCGTTTTCTTATAAACATTCCAATGCAATACGATCGCATTTTGTAAATAAGTATGTATAGTATAAGTAAAACCATGAAACAACAATGCCACCCTCCTGCAAAGCGAAAGACGTGCGAGCTAGATGTCGGTGGAGACTGGTGGTGTTGAGGAGAAGAGGACTTTCTTTAACAGTCGCGTGTGTTTATTAGCGCTTTCACACCCCCAGCACGTCTGGCAGTGCCTAGGAGGGTCCCGGGCACGGACTTGTTATACTATATGGTTAGACATGTTATTAACTGGCAGCAAAGTAGTGCCGCGAAAAGAGATGTCATATCTAAGAAGCAGACATTTTACTACTAAGAGGTTAGTTATTTTACATACCTGTTACTGAGAATTTTCCATAGTGAGTAGAATTACTACTGCTCACCGGTCCGCACAGTTCTATCTCAAAACTGACACTTTTCTGCATATAATTTTCAAGTGAATCCAACCATGATCCAACTAATGCATGCATCCCCCAAGCTCCTATTGGTAAGTATGCTAATCCTAAGAGCCCCTAAAAAAGAAGAGCCAACATTAATTATCATCAAGTTTTGTAATTAACTTATTTTGTATCTTGATTAGTTTTGTTTTTTACTTTGTTTTTGGTTATGTGCCTTTGGCCTTATTACACTAAAATCATTTTTTGAAGATAATAAAACCGGCCAAGTACGAGTGTCGGACTCTTTCACAAAGGGTTCTATTACTGTATTATTATCTATGTATATATACGAGGGGCACTCAATAATTACTTAGCCTCGCCGCCCGATGGCGCTGTTGTTCAAAAGAGTTTTACTATCGTGCAGTAAACACTTTTTGAAGTCTACTATGTAGTTTTCAGTCTTTTCCCTTCATTTGTTTTGTTTTGACAGAATTTGGAAGCGAGCGTGTCGGTCGGTTTGACAAAAATGGAAAAAGAACAATATCGTTCAGTGATAAGATTCTTGTTTTTGGAAGGGAAAACGCGCAGCGAAATCAAAGAGTGGTTGGATGCTGTGTACGGTGACTCTTTTCCTTCGATGGCGACCGTCAAAAATTGGTTTAACGAGTTTGCTCGTGGCCGCACGTCGGTTTTTGATGAGCCACGCCCAGGTGCACCAAAAACGGCTACTACGGAGGTTAACGTAAAAAAATCCACAATCTCGTGTTGACAGACCGGCGATTGAAGATTCGCGAGATAGCTGAGACTGTAGGCATCGCAGAAGGGACAGTGCATCATATTCTGCACGAAGAACTGGGTATGAAAAAGTTATCGGCGCGATGGGTGCCGCGTTTGCTCACACCAGACAACAAGCGCAACCGTGAGACCACATCGGCGACATGTTTGGCACTGTTTTAACGCAATCCTGCAGAGTTTTTGCGTCGTTTTGTGACCGTCGACGAAACATGGGTTCACTGGTACACACCAGAGACCAAGGAACAGTCGAAACAGTGAACTTTACCCGGCGAACGTGCTCCAAAGAAGGCGAAGACTGTTCAATCGGCCGGAAAGGTGATGGCCAGTGTTTTTTGGGACTCGCAAGGTGTGATCTACATCGATTACCTTGAAAAGGGTAAAAATATCACCGGGCTCTACTATTCTGACTTATTGGGCCGATTCGATGCCAAATTGAAAAAAAAACGGCCCCATTTGGCAAAGAAAAAAGTGCTGTTCCACCACGACAACGCGCCGGCTCACACCTCCGCCGTCGTCATGGCCAAATTGGTCGAATTGCGCTACGAATTGCTGCCCCATCCACCGTATCCTCCAGATTTGGCTCCCTGTGACTTCTTCTTGTTCCCAAATCTGAAAAAGTCACTGGCCGGCAAAAGATTTGGGTCAAATGATAAGGTCATCGCCTCCACAGAGGCCTATTTTGAAGACCTCGGGAAATCGTATTTTTTGGATGGGTTGAAAAAGTTGGAGTATCGCTGGGCCAAGTGTGTTGAATTGAAAGGAGACTATGATGAAAAATAAATCTCTACTTTCACAAAATTTTCTTTTTTCTTTTGTAGGCTAAGTATTTATTGAATGGCCCTCGTATATACAGGGTGTGGCGTAAATAGTGGTCCAAAGCAAAGGTGTGGATACACTGTACACTGAAGCACCACATACCAGTATTTAAAAAAAAAATACGTACAGGGTTTTCAAAAAAAAAATTTTTTTTTAATTTTTTTAGAAATCGTTACCTTGCCTTACAAATTTGGTTATAATTTCCAAAAATGACGGTTTTTTTTTATCCATTTTTTTTATTATTATTGCTGATCACTTGTACTTAGTACTCCATTCGTTTTTTTTTCTTAAAAACTGAATTTAATAAAAAAAATTAAGTTTCTTTCAAAATTCAATACTCACTGCTAGCAAATCGTTTGACTTTCAATGCTTTTGGTGCAAAAAAAATGTACCACACTGTCAGTGCCCATTGTTTAAAAAAAATGCCCATCTTTTGCAGATTCTAAAATGGTGCAACAATAAGTGTTACTACTTACAGAAATAAAGTTATTACTTTTCGAAACAAAAAAGAGCCTAGTTAAGAAAAACAATTTTTTTCAAGTTAGTTACATTACAAGTGTTGTTTTTTTCATCATAGACCATTGGGCGTCCCTCACTTGCGCCGCCAACGCCTGTACCTGGTATCCTCCCTTCAAGGTATGCCTGATGCACTCTAATAAACACCCGATGATCAGGGTGTCGTCGATCAGGATAACTTTCTCTGTACAATCGAGCTGCTTCTCTACCATTGCATCCGCATTCGCCGTAAATTAAATACATTTCGGCGTATTCTCGCGGCGTGTACTGCGACATGGTTGATTCGTTACTGCCACAAACAGGTTCCAAGTCCAAATTGTGTAGCCAAAGTCGTAGGGATCACCAAATCAACAAATCCAAATCACGAAGCAAAACCAATCTGGTTTCAAGTCCAAATAACGTAGCAAAAGTCGTAGAGATCACCAAATTAACAAGTCCAATTCAAGAAGCAAAACAAAGTCCAAAAACAGCAATTTAACGGCAGAGATAGAAACCACAGGAAACACAAATGATGAGCGCATGCGACGTACGAAATCGCACTGACTCTGTCATCTATCATAGAGACGTGGTCAAAAATTAAGGAGAGGGAGGGGGTGTAAGCAGCGCCGGCGCACCAATCAATCATCCGGTGGTACACTCGGATAGTAAAATAACTGCTTCACGCGCTCGCATGTCAGCAGTCGTTTTCTATCAACATGACTCATCAATGTGAAGACTCACGGAACAAGAGCAATAAGCGGAAGCGAGACAGAAACACTCGCTATGAATTTATGACCCTAACCCGACTGAGACGACGGTACTGCTTTTATTGTTTGAGTTGCTGTCTCTTTCCTTTTTAAACTCGACCTTGAATTGAACTGTAAGGTCCCGTCGCATTCCTTTTACTTTAAATGAAAGGAAAAATTACCACGCGACGACAAATTACCACAAAAATTTCATAACCTGACACAAGTCGTCGTGGTAATTTTGAAAATGCTTAGAACATTTTTATGGATCCACGTTCTAAAAATTTTAAACGCCGTTTGAATAACCAAAATTAAAGAAAAACTAAATGATTGGTTAGAAAAAAATTACAACCCTTGTAAACCCTTGAACTTCAAATAAATTGTTTTTCTGAATTGGGCTCCTTTTTGTTTCGAAAAGCAATAACTTTTTTCCTGTAAGTCGTAACACTTATTGTTGCACCATTTTAGAATCTGCAAAAGATGGGCATTTTTTTTAAACAATGGGCACTGACAGTGTGGTACATTTTTTTTGCACCAAAAGCATTGAGAGTCAAACGATTTGCTAGCAGTGAGTATTGAATTTTGAAAGAAACTTAATTTTTTTTATTAAATTCAGTTTGTAAAAAAAAAAACGAATGGAGTACTAAGTACAAGTGATCAGCAATAATAATAAAAAAATTGATAAAAAAAAACCATCATTTTTGGAAATTATAACCAAATTTGTAAGGCAAGGTAACAATTTCTAAAAAAATTTAAAAAAAATTTTTTGTTTTGAAAACCCTGTACATATTTTTTTTTTAAATACTGGTATGTGGTGCTTCAGTGTACAGTGTATCCACACCTTTGCTTTGGACCACTATTTACGCCACACCCTGTATACAGCATTAGACACTATATTATAATATTCTTTAATTTGGGAGCCCTACTTATGTATTGTTTTATACTGTTTTTAGTATTTGTAGTTATAGCAACAACAAAAATTTCAACTGAATAGCCAGCCTTGTGACAGATAGAATGACAGTGGAGTCTTAGTTACAGGGTCCAATTTTTACCCTTTGGGTATGGAACCTCAAAAATTTAAATTAAATGTGGATAGCGTTTCCGTTGTCATAAGAAAGTAGGTAATTATAAAACTTCTTGCCTGCCATCCAGATCCGTTCACAAAGAACTTGTAACTTTTTGTAATGATTGCAAAATCTGATCGTACTTTTGGCACATTGTTTAGAGATGGAAATTCAACAAAATCTGTTACATAATGTCCAAGCCATCTGCCTTGTGAATATTTTGCTTCAACCTGAAAACATAAACAAGTATATTTAGATGTGCCAAGAATCACAGTTTTAATATCTCATGGCTAAGCATTAAAAGATTTATATCTTATCTGAAATGATACAAATAATGATAAGATACTGCTACAGTGCACAAGGTTATGAAGCTACAATATTATGCAATGGGAATCCTATAAAATTACATCAGTCAAATTGCTTCTAAGAAGGGAGGAAGTGTATTGACATATAATGCAGAAATCAACATCATGTTGATTTATTTATTGGTTAGTATTGTAGGTAGTACCTAGTTATGCAGCAAATATACTAATAATAAATATCGAGAGGCAGCAACATACATACCACTTTGCCAGTATCCTCGAATGTTGAAG